>JBBBDQ010000299.1:2270000-2807500 GCA_037127315.1 Ascarosepion bandense | reverse complement strand
ACGCAGGCGATAACGTTTATTTAATCAATTAATCAAAGGAAAAACAAATAACTCATTAACATCATTTCAATAGGAATTTTCGACATAAAAGTTAGAGACATCATTTGAGTTCTTTACTTAGAATGTGACATCCAAAACCTCGCAGCTTGATACATGGCTATCAGCTGAAATTTTAGCTGAAATATTCACTGTATAATGTTCGATTTATATTGTTAATAATCGCCAGTGAATTAAGTGCTTTGGCAAGGAAAGTGACGATGTTGAAAATATATTTTTGTTTTGTAAAATTAATTGTTTTTTTCATAGTACACAAACATAGTCTATGTACGAGGTCATTCAATATATAAGGTGAATTTTTCGGTATAAGGACTTCTACGAGGGTCATTCAATAAATAAGGTGAATTTTCCGGTATAAGGACTTCTACGAGGGTCATTCAATAAATAAGGTGAATTTTTCGGTATAAGGACTTCTACGAGGGTCATTCAATAAATAAGGTGAATTTTCCGGTATAAGGACTTCTACGAGGGTCATTTAATAAATAAGGTGAATTTTTCGGTATAAGGACTTCTACGAGGGTCATTCAATATATAAGGTGAATTTTTCGGTATAAGGACTTCTACGAGGGTCATTCAATAAATAAGGTGAATTTTTCGGTATAAGGTCTTCTACGAGGGTCATTCAATAAATAAGGTAAATTTTTCGGTATAAGGACTTCTACGAGGGTCATTCAATATATAAGGTGAATTTTTCGGTATAAGGACTTCTACGAGGGTCATTCAATAAATAAGGTGAATTTTTCGGTATAAGGTCTTCTACGAGGGTCATTCAATAAATAAGGTGAATTTTTCGGTATAAGGACTTCTACGAGGGTCATTTAATAAATAAGGTGAATTTTTCGGTATAAGGACTTCTACGAGGGTCATTCAATATATAAGGTGAATTTTTCGGTATAAGGACTTCTACGAGGGTCATTCAATAAATAAGGTGGTTTCTCACCGGAATACACGATAGATAGATAGATAGATAGATAGATAGATAGATAGATAGATAAGAATAAATTTCACTAGAGAGTTATTGTTCGTAATAATCCATATCAAATGCTGTCAAATGTTCTATGGACTGTCCAATCACAGAGGTCAGGTTTTCGGAGCTTGGGGCATGTCTCTGATGTTACAGTTGCACTTTGTCCTCTGCAAACGGTATCGCAAGAGTTTTGTCATGCCTTCTTCTAAGGAATCTAAGCCACGATTTTTAGATCGTTTCGGTTGCTATAGAAACGGGTTGGTTAATCAGCATAAGATCGTCAGGTGTCACGGAAACGTTTTGGCAGTGTGGCATCTAATCATGCCAAAAATGGTGTAAATGTAAAGGCGAATGACTTAAAGAAGATTTATAAATATTGAGATAATTTGAAAAAATTCCAGTTTTTATTATAACACTTTATTTTATATTTGCGTTTATTTCTTTACATTTATTTTTCACTTTCGCTTCTGAACTGAATAAAATTGTTTGTTTCTTTTATGAGTAAAATGCTAATAATTCCATTTCCACCGGTTTCTTTGGAGGCTCGGAATAAATTAGATAGAAATAGAAATCCCCACAAAAATTCAAATATAAATAGAAAAGCAAATCTTTACTTAAGAAATTAATTCGTTATTAATTCAGATCAAAATCCAAATTAATTGTAGAATGGTGCATTTTTATTGAGTAGATTTTTAGAATATCTAAACTTATTTATAAATGGAACTGTGTGTGTGTGTGTGTGTGTGTGTGTGTGTGTGTGTGTGTGTGTTACCTATAGACTCCGAAACAACTCAACGGATTTTGTTGAAAATTTACACAGTTGTACTATAAGCGTCTGTGAGTGTTCTTAGCTAGGTTTTGTGACGAGGTACCCCCTATAAATAACGATAATCGAAAAAATCGGGTTATAGAAGGAGTGGTCCGATTTTAATCAAATTTGATACACTCATAGACAAAGACATAAGAAACGATATTCAGGAATTTTAAGGTTGCAGTTCTTACAATAGTGCAGAAAATCGGTATATATATATATATAAGGCAAGATGTTTGTGTGTGTGTCTGTTTATCTGCCTGTATGTCTGAATTTTTTCAGCCCTTCTATTTTAGTTTTTGCTTCGGATTTGGCTCTAAGTAGATATAATTGTAGTTCTTAGTCTCAGCCATGATACCATTTACTCAGAGGACTTATTTAGCCTTCAAAATTCAGTTTACAACGAAAAAACTTATTTGATATCGATACCAGGAAATCAAAATTTGACTTACATGCATTCATTTTTCTTTCAGTCTACGGTTTCGCTTTAACTGGAAACAACTATTGCATTTTAGTCTTTCGTGCCAACGTCCAAAGTGTCTAAGCTCCAGGACCATGGATTAGTTTTAAAGCTTTCATTACACCCGAGCAACGCCGGGCTATACTGCTAGTTGATAATAAACGGACTCTCAGTCAATCACGCTTGGCCCTGGACGCTGACGCTAAAATATATCTGTATATATATATAAAAGACAATCTGTGAGTCCGTGTGTGACTGTTCCCTATGCACGCCTACATTTTTTAAGCTACGCCATTCAAACTTTCTAGGGACACATATCTACAGGGAAGCCAGGCCGACACATACTTTTTGGTTTTAAGTTCAACAATTTTCCCTTTCGCACTTTTTGGCCAATGGAGCCAATTGTTTACATTTGCTTCGTAAAACATCTAAGATCTAAGACGGTTGTTAAATTGCGTCACAGAAATCAAAAATTAAAATATTTTTTATAAAAAAAAAAATGTCTTTATATTTAATTTTTATTCCGACATTTTAAAAATTCATTTGGTCAACAAAAAATGTGAATATTTTTCCCCGAAAGTTTGAAACAAAAGAAATATTTTTTTTAAAAAGTGTTTTTTCAAACAAAAACAAAACATGTAAAACAAAAAAAAGTGGCATCTTCTCCTCCTACTAAAATGTTCTAAGTTGCACGGGCAACGCCAGGCTATGATGCTTGTCATTATTAAAACCTCGAGATAAAAATCATTGATAGGCTTATTAATCACCTTATTCCAAATTACGTCTATATATAAGTCAGCAGTATAATGATTATAAAAGCATTTATTTTACTCGACAAATATTTACTTTCAACATAATCTTTTTCATAATCAATGAACTTTATTCAGTTATTAATATTAACTGCATAGATTTTTCGGACCTGAAGCAGACTACCACCACGTTTAATTTCGTTGTTTTTCACTTTTTTTTTTTTGTTTACTTTTTTCAGCGCTGTCCTATCAATTACCCCCTCAGCTTTACGATTGACAAAAAAATTTTTGAAAAATTTCAATATTTAAACATTTTCTTGGGTGATCAGTTTCTCGTACAACGTTATAGTAAATCGGGCCTCCATTTTGAAACCAGTTCCCGATACAACATTACCGCCAACTGTAAATTTATTCATTATTAAATTTTTTGGACTTTTTTTCAGTGCAATATTATCTTTTACACCTTAAACTTTACGAGACCAAAAAATTTGCAAAAATTTCAATATTTAAATAATTTTAGTGGGGGGTGGGAATCAGTTTCTCATACAACCTTATAGTGGATTGAAAATGGAGGATCCATTTACTTTAACGTTGTATGAGAAACTGACCCCCTTCAACAAATTTGTTTAAATATTGTAATTTTTCAAACATTTTTGGAAAATTGGAAAGTTTAAGTAACAATCTATAGAACTGCGCTGAAAAAAGTAAAAATAAAATGAAAAACAACGAAATTAACACAAACAAAGCGACCCCAATACGAGTGGATTGAAAATGGAGGATCGATTTGCTATGACGTTGTATGACAAACTAACCCCCCACCCACAAATTTGTTTAAATATTGTAATTTTTCAAAATTTCTTTTGATAATCGGAAAGTTTTAGTAACAATCGATAGGTCTGCGCTGAAAAAAGTAAAAAAAAAATAAAAATAAAAAACAACGAAATTAAACGTGGTGGTAGTCTGCTTCATGTCCGCCCATAGATTAAATATGCGGTGAACAATTCCGGAATAAAATTCTATTATTTCTCAGCTACATATTTATTGATCGATACGTGTATGAACTTAACGATAATTACTTTTTCCAAATTCCATTCACGCTTTCGTCACAAATTGATTGACCACCTGTCGATAGAGAAGCAGTGAAGATAATTTTCAACATCAAAATGCATCGATTCTATTTTAGATTTTATTCCAACCCTGGTTCTTTGGGAATTAAAAAGAATTTCTATAATATGGGAAAATTTGTCGGACGCTAGCCTTTCGACATGACTTTAAATAGCTTTGCCTAAGTTATCAATAATCGTTGGACAATAAGTTGTTTTTTTTTTTTGTTTTTTTTTTGTTTTTTTTTTGTTTTTTTGTTTTTTTGTTTTTTTGCTAGAGTATAACGGTAAAGTAATGACGAGGTTTTGAAAAGGATGAAGACGGAAAGGAAATTAATACTGAGCATCAGGAAAAGACAACCAAAGTTCCTGGGACATGCAATGAGGAAGGAGGGCTTGGAGAACCTGATACTAACAGGCCAGATAGAGGGGAAAAAGAGACAGGGGAAAGCAGCAGATAACATATTTGAAGGACCTGATCAGGTGGATGACGGAACGAGGGTTGAATGGTGCAACAGGAGAAAGCGTGCTAAGAGCCACCAGGGACAGGGAGACGTGGAAGGCCATGATCGCCAACGTCCTGAAAGGACATGGCACATAAAAGAAGAAGAAGAAGAAGAAAAAGAAGAAAAAGAAGAAGAAAAAGAAGAAGAAGAAGAAAAAGAAGAAGAAGAAAAGAAGAAGAAGAAGAAGAAGAAAAAGAAGAAGAAAAAGAAGAAGAAGAAGAAGAAAGTCAGTTAACGAAGAAAGCCAATGCAAGAAGAATTTTACAAAGAAAACTTGAGAGTATTTTTTTTACAACGAAATACACGGTGCGATCGGTAAATTGTCGCAATTTTATATTTTTAATTTCGCACATGTGCATTACTTGTTTCTAATTTTCTCATCTGCACAGTATAGTAGGGCTAGTTGGGCACCGTCTATGAAAAAAGAGCAACATGACGCAATTCACTGTCATAAAATTGGAAACAACAGGCTCTACTGCTTGGAAGTCGCACCGACTATACTGTGCAGTAGACACAAACAAAAACAAACAACACACATGGGCGAAATTAAAAATACAGAAATGGCGATCATTTACCAATCGCACCTTGTATGTATATGTATGGGCATATACATATATGTGCGTATATATGCATATATGTGTATATGTAGGTATATATCTATGTGTGGGTGGGTGTGTGGGTGTGTGTGGGCGGGCTTGTCTGCGTGCGTGCATGATGTGATTTTTCATGAAATTGTTATATATGTATCGTGAAAACATGAACAAATATTATATGGATTATATCTAGGTACCTCCGCAAAATCCCTGAAAAACAGCATAGTATGAAGAAAAAAGGCCCCAAGCTTAATAAAAACGAACTTTTTCCATCAAAATATTTATATTATTATTAAAAGGAAAGATCAAAGTATTTTAAAATATTAAAAAAAAAAATTTAATCCTTTCAAACACGTTCAAAATTTTGATAAAAATCTTGTTTTGGTTTTAGGCAGCGGGTAACCAAATCGTTACTAATGTTTACAATGGAAAACGTAATATTGCATAACTCATTTTTTTTTTCGGTGACAAACACATTAATTTGGAAATGCTTGCAAAAATCAAATAATTGTCGGATTTTAATTAAACTTTCAGGATTTATTCACAAATGAACAAAAATATTTTTGAAATCATTATTTTTAAAAATCTTGGTAAAAACATTTTTTTTTTACCTCTGTTTACCTTCAAATCCATGAAATTTTAAGAAATTAAATTTTGTTGGGAAAATTGGTTTTATTAGATAATCGCAGGACTCATTGGGGAATGTAAATCATTTATTATTTTTTAAACATTTTGGCTTTATTTCCGAAAATCTGCTCCGAATAGTAAAATAAAAAATGCAATAAAACTATGACATTATTCATTTTGATAAGCGTTTAATTGCTTGAATAAATAATATATATTAAGGACTTTATGGTCTGAAGAAAAAACATTTTCTATTAATTATGAAATTTTAAAAGAATTATCTTCATTTTGTTAATTATAATAATTTTTAATTTCAAATATATTTTTTAAAATTTTCAAACATTTGTTGTTAGTTTATAAACTTAAGTGAAGATTATATTTACTAAACAAAAATTGAAAAGTCTAGTAAAAATCGTCTCGCTTTCATATTTTAAAAATAATTTTTAATTTTTTTGTATTTGAAGTTCTTTTTGTATAGTAATTTTTATTTGTACATTAAAAGGTCATGTGTTTCACGGTTTCTTCCCCTTACAGGAAAAAATTGTACAGTTATGTCACTTGTACACTTATCTTATCTCGCATCTTTCGAACTGTCATCTCATTTCAAGTACGGGGGAAAGGTTAGAAAGTTCAATTCTATGTTTAAGAAACAGTTTTATTCTAAATTTCATGCTATAAGTAAGTAATACTTGTGTAAATCAGATTAATTTAGCATTAAATTCGCTAATTTTCCAAAAATAATGTATCAGAGATGTATATTTTATTTTTGCAAATTTTTAAAACCGAGAGTTAAATTTTGTGTCCATCGGTCAAAAATGGCCGAACAACGGAAAAATTTTAAATTCCAATCAATAAAATTTCTGTTTGAAATACACCAGAGTATTTTGCTGACTAGAAATAATAAATTTAATCATTTAGCTTTCAATTAAAACTAAAACAAAAGCTACAAGAAAAAAATGTTATCTTTAAAAATTTAATTTAAAAGTTAGTTATCGAAAAAAAATTAGTAGAAGTACCTAAATACACATTTACACACACACACACACACACACACACACACACACACACACACACACACACACACACACATACTTTTTTTCTCTCCCCCGTCTAAAATATTAATAATTTTCTAAATCTACAAAATTGTTAAAATATATATATATAGAGTTTTTTTTTTAGCAACAAAAATATAGTAGATATAATAGTTAATTAATAATGCTGATCTTAATTTTATAAAATTTTAATACCAATGCCCACCAAGATTAATTTTAAGTCTTCCCACATATTCTCCAAAGTAAAAGTTGCTTTACTCTGATTGGTCCACATTGTACATACAATAATGCCTCCCTGATGAAAGAGGTCTTGCTTGTTCTTAACCTTTTAAAGCCATTCATTTCGAAATAACATCACTTGAAAAGACACAAAAAGTGTCGAAACAAAATAGCTACTTTTGTAGTGATATTATAACATATCAATGTTATAATTTATTAATAAATATTATTATTAATATATATATATATATATATATATATATATATATAGAGAGAGAGAGAGAGAGAGAGAGAGAGTGTGTTGAGTTGTAATAATGCTTAATGGTAAGATTGTTGTTTTTCAGTGGTTTACTTATGAAAATATATTTTAGCCAACATGATTTTTTGTCGTAAAGTGCTCGATATCGAGATAAAGGTATAAAGTTAAAATGATTAATGTGGAGAAGTCTTTCATTTAACCGAGTAGACTTTGCATAAAGATATATACCATTTGATAACTAATGATTAAAAAAGAAGAAACACTAATAAAATTCCACCATTTGTGTACGGGTATTAGTTTTAAGGTTTCTAAATTATGCCACTGGATTATTTAAGAGACATCAATAAATTATTGAAGCTTTGGTTAAAAAATATTTAGCTGTTTTGAGTTCAATTGTTGGACCAAGCAGTGCTAAAAAGTAACATACTCAGTAAAAAAGATTAGGCAATTATCACTTAAGCAGAATGAGAACAATCTTTTCTATTCGGTTGAATAAAGTGTTCAGTTTTAAATCTGGAGGTTAGCGATTAAAACAGACACCTGAAGATTACACGGCACAACAGCCGAAACGTCATGAGTAATATAACAAGCAAGATAAGTATAATAATAAGCTGACTCCTTAGTATTCGGCTAACTGCAGACTAATATCAACTGCCTAGTAGTTCTACTGAACTTCAATAGAACTCTGAAGAACTCCTATGAACTTCCCAAGAACTTCCTGTTAACTCGTATTAATACTTGGGCTTCTTGACAAAATACAAAGGAGGATCTGTAACGTAGTTGATACTGACTTGGCAGACCGTCTGCAGCCGCTCTCTCACCGGCGTGATGTGGCTTCCCTGTGCCTCTTCTACAAGTACTTTCATGGCTTCTGCTCCGATGAGCTTAGATCACTGGTGCCGCCTAAGCACGAATTTACACGAGATACTAGATTAGCAACTAGGTCCCACCCTTTTACAGTTAAACAAATAAGATGTAACCGTAAGTTCTACTCCAACAGCTTCTTTTCTCGCGCTTCCCGCCTGTGGAACTCCCTTCCACAACTCTGCTTTCCCGACAGTTACAATCTCCAGGTGTTTAAATGTAGGGTCAATAGACACCTCCTATCACACTAACTCCCAACTATTCTCACAACACTCTCATCTACCCAACCCTCATTCTCGGTATCCTTACCCGCCTATCACCCACCCTCTGACATTTCCTATATTTAATCATCCTTTCTCCACTCTACGTAGCCCCCTGCGCAGTAGTGGCAGTGACATGCCTTGCTCGGGGTGAAACGTTTATAAAAAAAAAAAGAAAAAAAAGTCCATTCTCTGAGGAATTATAAGGCGTATAAAATAACATGACCTTCTTTTGATAAAGATTATTCTTTAAAACTTATAGGGACTTTTTTTTTTTTGCTTGCCATAAAATCTCTTAGGTTCCACATTTTTTTAAATATTCCATTTTCATCGTCCGAATTTGCATTAAAAAGTACATTTTCTTACGTATTTAATAGCAAGTTACGCTTGAAATACGTCAATTTTCTTTCTAATTTTTCATTTAAATTTTGTGGCACTGTCACATCCAAACGGTAAATATTACCCTTAATGACTTTCACAATTTGATTTTGATATTTTGAATATGTTGTCGATAGTAAAATGGTGATTATTCTCAAATAATATTTTCATTTGATCGCTGTCATTCTCAACTCATTCGTTTGAATGCAGTTCGTTGAGAAAGCTTTTCCGCGAAACTTCATTTTTGGCATATTTCTTCATTCACATTCATTTCTCTACAAACTACAGCAATTGTTATTTTGCGTCAGACTTGCATTAATATTTTTTCTAAAATGAAAAGGCATAAAATGACAAAATTAGGCCATTTCCTTTTATCTCCAACGTTAGAATCAATAAAGAAAATGCGCCAATTTTGACAGTTTTTTTATAATGATCCTTGATATGACAATTTCCATAAAACTTTCAGAAGCAAACTTGAATAATTTTAGTTGAAACCAAATTGTTCTAATTTTATCTAACGGCAACTATCGAATAATCCAAATCGAAAATATTTATCGTAGATTAGTAATATGTAATTACTGGTGCCACTTTTTCGTAGTGAAGATATGTCTTTAATAGTAAATGTTTTTAAACAATTTTGTACTGTCAATAGTAATATTAAACAATGTTCAATATCTCTTTAACTATTAGTAATATATTTATTGTGGGGACCTACCTACAAATGGACTCTTCCACACCTTTATAATATGGCTACAAACTCTGAGTGAGAGACATTGAGGGCTTCTTTTTCAGTTTGGGGATACGCTTTTTCTGCGGGTAGCAACATTTTTGACGTGTGTGCTATGGGTTTCTTTGCACCGTCTGGCATAAGATGTAGGATACACGCACCGAAACCGTACGAGCTAGCATCTCAATATTTATAAAATTTGCTTTTCAAAGGCCTCAGTAGCCAACAAGGTTGAATCTTGTAAATAATTACTAAAATGTATTTCATCCGGTCAGTCAGTCAGTTAAGTGCCATACTTGATACACACTTTGGGTGATCATGTCTCGAAAGAGACAGGACTGACTGGGCAGAAGGTTATCCCGCAGTAGGTTGTCATTACTTTCTGCGGTAGATTGGTTGACGACTAAGGCTATAGAACATAATCTGTCCTATTATTTGACTCATAACTAGATGGGGGAAGTGATGTACTATATTATTATGTAGTAATTAGTGGGGGATCAGTTTATTACTTCAAAACAATAGGAAATCGATCCCCCACTTTATGCTCAGTATAAGCCTTAATCATGTTTCCAGCTATTATATTCAGTCAGTCAGTTAAGTGCCATACGAGATACACGCTTGGGTGATCATGTCTCGAAAGAGATATGACTGACTGGGCAGAAGGTTATCCCGCAGGAGGTTGTCATTCCTTTCTGCGGTAGACTGGTTGCCGACCAAGGCTATAGAACCCAATCTGTCCTATCATTTAAAACATAACTGGAGGGAAAAGACAGATTAATACCTCTCCCAAGGGTATTTGTGCGTAAGTGAATGCAAGGAATTCAACAGGAATTCGAACTCAGCACACTGATTTCTCGTTCCGAGTCGATATCCACTAACCAGCTTAAAAATATAAAGATTTCATATCATGTAATTCAGAACTAAAAATCCTGCTCTTTATTTGGACTCGAAGACCGACTAATTGAAATATAAACATACTAGCTATCGTCTCCATCAAGAGAGGAAGATGGAGAGAAATAAGGAAAACTGGAGATGTGTTTCAACTGATAAACACATAACGTCAAAAAGAGAGGAGTGCGCGTGTGTTCGAGATACATACCGAGGTAACCACAAGGGAGGATACAGATAGGCAGATATAGCAGAGGGAAAGAAAATTGAGTGAGTATTCCACTGTTGTGAAGTAGTTTTCGCACTGAAAGTTATAATCGTGATATGTCGGTTGCTAATCGACTTAACGCACCCAAAATGTTAGGAACTTGGTAATCTTCCACTGAAAGCTGACTCTTTAGTATTTGGCTAACTGCCGACTAATATCAAATGCCTCGTAGTTCTACTGAACTTCAACAGAACTCTGAAGAACTCCTATGAACATACCAAGAACTTCCAGTTAACACTTAACAATATAGAAGGGAGAGTCCATTATCCGAGGAATACTTATGTTTCCCCAAAAAATCAACATAGATAGATAGATAGATAGATAGATAGATGGTCTGACTGAATTAGATAGATAGATAGATAGATAGATAGATAGATAGATAGATATGAACAGAATGGGATAGATAGATAGATAGATAGATAGATAGATAGATAGATAGATAGATAGATAGATAGATAGATATGAACAGAATGGGATAGATAGATAGATAGATAGATAGATAGATAGATAGATAGATAGATAGATAGATAGATAGATATGAACAGAATGGGATAGATAGATAGATAGATAGATAGATAGATAGATAGATAGATAGATAGATAGATATGAACAGAATGGGATAGATAGATAGATAGATAGATAGATATGAACAGAATGGAATAGATAGATAGATAGATAGATAGATAGATAGATAGATAGATAGATAGATATGAACAGAATGGGATAGATAGATAGATAGATAGATAGATAGATAGATAGATAGATAGATAGATATGAACAGAATGGATAGATAGATAGATAGATAGATAGATAGATATGAATGAATGGATAGATAGATAGATAGATAGATAGATAGATAGATAGATAGATAGATATGAACAGAATGGATAGATAGATAGATAGATAGATAGATAGATAGATAGATAGATAGATAGATAGATAGATAGATAGATATGAATGAAAATGATAGATAGATAGATAGATAGATAGATAGATAGATAGATAGATAGATAGATAGATAGATAGATATGAACAGAATGGGATAGATAGATAGATAGATAGATAGATAGATAGATAGATAGATAGATATGAACAGAATGATAGATAGATAGATAGATAGATAGATAGATAGATAGATAGATAGATAGATATGAAACAGAATGGGATAGATAGATAGATAGATAGATAGATAGATAGATAGATAGATAGATAGATAGATAGATAGATAGATATGAACAGAATGGGATAGATAGATAGATAGATAGATAGATAGATATGAACAGAATGGAATAGATAGATAGATAGATAGATAGATAGATAGATAGATAGATAGATATGAATGAATGGGATAGATAGATAGATAGATAGATAGATAGATATGAACAGAATGGATAGATAGATAGATAGATAGATAGATAGATATGAACAGAATGGATAGATAGATAGATAGATAGATAGATAGATAGATAGATATGAACAGAATGGGATAGATAGATAGATAGATAGATATGAACAGAATGGGATTGATAGATAGATAGATAGATAGATAGATAGATAGATAGATAGATAGATAGATAGATAGATAGATATGAACAGAATGGGATAGATAGATAGATAGATAGATAGATAGATAGATAGATAGATAGATAGAACAGAATAGGATAGATAGATAGATAGATAGATAGATAGATAGATAGATAGATATGAATAGAATGGGATAGATAGATAGATATGAATAGAATGGGATAGATAGATAGATAGATAGATAGATAGATAGATAGATAGATAGATATGAATAGAATGGGATAGATAGATAGATAGATAGATAGATAGATAGATAGATAGATAGATATGAATAGAATAGGGATAGATAGATAGATAGATAGATAGATAGATAGATAGATAGATATGAATAGATAGATAGATATGAATAGAATGAGATAGATAGATAGATAGATAGATAGATATGGACAGAATGGGATAGATAGATAGATAGATAGATAGATAGATATCAACTGCACCACAACGCACATCTTTAATCCGGTACTACATCAACTTCAGGCGAAATAAAGAATAGGGAAATTGAACGGAACCAAGAATGAGGAAAACCTTCCTTGAAAATCAACATACGAAACCCTGAAATTATTTTGTGGGCTCGAACACTATCCAGAGATAGAATATAGTAAATAACTAAATGAATGGTCCATTTTTTACTATAGTTATTTAACCTGGTACAGTACTCCAAACTTGGAAATTAAACGTATCACACGAACGAAAATTCCAAAACCATTACTTAACGGTATCCGCTTATATTCTTAACAAACTATTGATATTATAAACAATTTCAAATAAATTAATCTGCACAGATATGAAATCGGAACCCGTTAAAAAGTAACTCAATACGCAAATATGATTAATTGTTAAGCTCTCGAGTGATTCGAGTCCATGAGAATAGCAGTGCGTGTTGTACTTGTAAAAGTCTGAAATGCTGGAACTTAAAAAAGTGGTGCTCAGCGAATATTTACCATTGAAATAGCCATAGAGTAGTCATAAAATTGTAACGTTGTATCTGTGGCCAATATGCTGCAGAGAGGAGAATATGCCTTCCTCCACAACACCACGTAAACGATTTTGAACTCTTCAAGGCTGATGGGTGAGACATGAGTAGAGCTAGTCCGGATATGCTTGAAATAATCCAATTTTGTTTTCAACTTGACCTTGTGCCTTCCTTTGTCAAGACATTCCAACTGCAACTAATAAGTCTTCTCTTGTAACAAATTATTTATACGCATGGACAAAGGTTGGCAGAAGGAATCGTGTTCTTCATGTATTCATGTATATTATGATTCAATATTTTATCACTGGTTTCCTATCTATCTATCTATCTATCTATATATATATATATATATATATATATATATATATATATATATTAGTCATCCATATGCAAGCCTGTTTCATTGTATCACAGCTCATCAGTGTGGCTAGACATCCACTTCCTTCTGGCCGGGATCGAATCTCGATATATATATATATGTGTATATATATATATACTAGCAGTATAGCCCGGCGTTGCTCGGGTATAATGAAAGCTTTAAAACTAATCCATGGTCCTGGAGCTCAGACTCTTTGGAAGTTGACACGAAAGACTAAAAAGCAATAGTTGATCCAGTTAAAGCAAAACTGTAGACTGAAAGAAAAATGAATGGATGTAAGACAAATTTTGATTTCCTGGTATCGATATCGAATAAGTTCTTTTTTCATCGTAAATTGAATTTTGAAGGCTATATGAGTCCTCTGAGTAAATGGTATCATGGCTGAGACTAAGAACTACAATTATACCTACTTATAGCCAAACCCGAAGCAAAAACTAAAATAAAAGGGCTGAAAAAATACATACAGGCAGATAAACAGACACACACACAATCATCTTGCCATTTATATATATATATATATATATATATATTATCAGTTTTCTGCACTATTGTAAGAACTGCAACCATGTAACTTTTGAATATCGTTTCTTATGTCTTTGTCTATGATTGTATGAAATTTGATTTAAATCGAACCACTCCTTCTATAACCCGACTTTTTCGATTATCGATTTTCGATATTTATCGGGGGGTACCTCGACACAAAACCTATCTAAGAACACTCGCAGACGCTTATAGTACAACTGTCTAAATTTTCAAGAAAATCGGTTCAGCCGTTTCGGAGTCTATAGGTAATGGACACACACACACACAGACAAAGTTACATTTATAAATAAGTTCATATATATATATATATATATATATATATATATATATTGATTGTTTAATACTTACCTCTTAGGTTCAGACAAACATGGATGACAACGTCATAATTCCTTTGAATTTAAACAACGCGCATTCATAAATTCCCTGTCACGGTAACGTTCAACTAAAACACCGTTACAAGAGCGTTCTTTAAAAGAAAAACGGTAAACGTTACAATCAGTTATTAAAAATCGTCATATATTGTCATGGGTTATTTCCCCACTTTTTCAGGTGTCCCTTGTAAGTTTGTGACATTATGGTGTTTGAAAGATTGAGAGTCGATGGATGGTTTCTGGTGGAGATTGTGCATATTGTAACCAGTGAATGGGTCGTGAAAGTGTTTAGCTAGGTATAGGATAGTTCAGTGAGTACAAACCTCTTCCCCTCCCCTTTTCGGCTTTGTGCCACAATTTTTGTATTTTTACAAGAATAAATATCGTTATTAAAAATCGCCTGAAGACACCACTCATGGTAGAAACCAAGGTAGAGAAATAACTAGTTTAAAAATGAAAAAAAAATGTATATATATATATATATATATATATATATATAATGTAAGCACACACCAGTAGCCGAGAGTGTTCAAATTCATTACTGAATGAACGATGCGTAAATGCCTGAGTAGCTACTGTTATTTAAAGTCTACCATTTCTTCATAGTGCTCAGTCGGCGTGCGAGAGCGTAACTAGTTATCCGCAGACAGTATATATATATATATATATATATATATATATATATATATATTTTAATCATCTCACCCCAAGCAAGGCATTCCACTGCCACTATTGCGCATGGGGCTACATAGGGGAAGTTAAAGAGAAGGAGTGGATAGACATAGGGAATGTCAGGAGAAAGGTGACAGATGAGTAAGGATAGCGAGGATGAGGGTCGGGCAGATGGGAAGAGTGCTTGATAGAATGGGAGCAGGTTAGTGTGTTAGGAGGTGTGTATTGACCTTACATTTAAACTCCTGGAGATTGTAGCCGTCGGGGAAGCAATCGTTTGGAAGAGAATTCCACAGTCAGGAAGTGCGAGGAAAGAAACTGTTGGAGTAGAAGTTACGGCTGCATTTTATCGGTTTCACTGTAAAAGGGTGGGATCTAGCTGCCAATCTAGTATCTCGTGCAAATTCGTATTTAGGGGGCACCAGTGATCCAAGTTTATCGGAGCAGAAGCCGTGAAAGTATCTATAGAAGAGACACAAGGAAGCCACGTCTCGCCGGTGGGAGAGAGACTGCAGGCGGTCTGCCAAGTCGGTATCTATCACATTACAGACCCTCCTCTGAACCTTATCGAGAAGCCCAAGGAGAACAGCAGGGGCACCCGACCAGATATGGCAGCAGTATTCAATGCACGGGCGGATGGTAGATTTGTAAATGTGCAGGATAGATTTAGACGGAAAAAACTTCCGGGCCCTACACAGAGAACCGACTTTCATAGCAGCGGATTTAGCAATGGATTCGATATAGTCATTCCATTTGAGGTCCGCTGAAAGTGTGAGACCAAGGAGGCGTAGTGTTTTACTCTCTGGGAGACAAGCCTGGTCCATGCTAATGGGAGGTAGGTGAGATTGTCGATGATGGTTAATTGACAGTAGCTTCGTTTTAGAAGCATTAAAATTTACTAGCCATTTCTTACCCCAGTCCAATATGGATTGGAGGTCTTTTTCAATCTCGGCTGCGAGTTTAGCTTTGACACCTACACCAGATTTTTGTTGGAGGCGAGAGTAAACTGTGGTGTCATCGGCGTACAAACCTATTTGGGTTCTTATGGAATCAGGGAGATCATTAATATATATCAGGAAGAGTGTAGGACCTAAGATGGAGCCTTGGGGGACACCTGCGTTTGTATGGTAGTTCTGAGAGGCATGTCCGTTTAATACCACTTTCATTGTGCGGTTAGAGAGGAATGACTGGATTAGTTCAAACAAATGTCCAGTTATACATTGTCGATATATATATATATATATATATATATATATATATGTGTGTGTGTGTGTGTGTGTGTGTGTGTGTGTGTGTGTGTGTGATAACATTAAAAGGTACTGGTTAGATAAGTAGCCGGTTATTTAAAAATACAGCCTGACACCTATATGGTTGAAACCTGGATAGTAAGTAAGTGGTGAACATTTTTGTTTTTAACATAATGTCAGATTTTTATATATGTTGATAAAACTTTTCAGGACAGTGTTTTATTAATATATATATATATATATATATATATATATATATATATATACGATGTGAATTTGAGATTATATTTGCAAAAATATGTTTGGTTGTTTATGATATTATTGTACAACTCTAGGGTTATTCATCGTTTTGTAAATATATTTGATAATATTGATTTTGTTATTTACTTTTTCATTTTCAAATATACAAGCTTTTCCATGGCTTTGAGAAAAACATAGCCTCATTTAAAAACAAGATTTTTTTAAAAATATCCAAAGAGTTGAATTGAAATTAAAGGAAAATGAAAAATATGAAAATATTTGCAAGAGGAGAATGAAAAAATAAGTAGCCTTACGAATGTCGCACAAAGAAATTTAAGAAAAATTAAAAGAGTAAACAGAAAGCTGTTGTGACCTTCTTCTTCTTCTTCCTCTCCTTCTTCTTCATCATCTTCTTCATCATCATCATATTATTATTATTATTATTGTTCCTCATTTTTTTCTTCTTCCTCCTCTTCTTCTTCATCATCTTCTTCTTCATCATCTTCTTCATCATCATCTTCTTCTTCTTCTTCTTCTGCTTTCTCATCTTATTCTTCATCGCCTTCTTCTTCTTCTTCATCTTCTTCTTCTTCTTCTTCTTCTTCTATGTGCCTTGTTCTTTCAGGACGTAAACGATCATGGCCCTCTACGTCTCCTGCTTCCTTGTGTCTCCTAGCACACTTTCTTCTGTAACAACACGTAACCCCCGTTCTTTCATTGCATGTCCCAGGAACTTTAGGTGTCTCTTCCTGATTCTCAGTATTAATTTCCTTTTTGTTTCCATCCTTTCCAAAACCTCATCATTGCTCACATGCTCGATCCATGATATCCGCAGCATCCTTCTGTAGAAACACATTTCAGTTGCTTCAAGTTTTTCTTTCATATTTGATGATATTGTCCAACATTCACTGCCATATTGAAGAACTGACATCATAGAGCAATCCAGTACGCTCTTCTTTTTTCCTAGTGAAATTTTCCTGTCTCTTAATACTTTACTCAGCTTTGGAACGCTTCCTTTGCCACCAGCAAGACAATATTTATGAGAGCTGGTGTTGCTAATATAAACAGAGCTGACATATACGAAATATTAAGAACATTGAGTTAAGTTATGAAAGCAAACAAGTATATGTGAGACAAAGAGATAAATGTGATTCATCAACAGTAAGTTTTTGTTTCTCTTTTAAGTTTATACCATGTCAGACTTTACATAACTAAAATTTTTAAAAATAAGTAAAAGTAAATATACTCTTATTTATATTTATTTACAATATAATGAACAATCTTTAGGTAAAATAATATCTCAGTCCATCAAATAAATTCTAAATATTTCTAATAAAAGCATTTATACGATGAAATTCATATGGTATATATATATATATAGCCCGGTGTTGCTCGGGTGTAATGAAACCTTTAAAACCATGGTCCTGGAGCTCAGACTCAGCCTAAGCAATATTTGTGTGAAGTTTGGTGAGAATCGGATAAAAATTGTGGATTTATATAAAGGACAAACAGACAGATAAACATACAGACACACAAACATCTTGCCTTTTATATACATATATATATATATATTACCGATTTTCTGCACTATTGTAAAAACTGCAAACTTGAAACTTCTGAATATCGTTTCTTATGTCTTTGTCTATGAGTGCATCAAATTTGATTAGAATCGGACCACTCCTTCGATAACCCGATTTTTTCGATTATAGATTTTCGATATTTATCGGGGGTACCTCTACACAAAACCTAGCTAAGAACACTTGCAGACGCTAATAGTACAACTGTGTAAATTTTCAAGAAAATCGGTTCAGCCGTTTCAGAGTCTATAGGTAACGGACACAGACACACAGAAATTTCAATTTATAAATAAGTTTATATATATATAGTAAAGTTTTGTAATTTACTTGAATCATTGCGTAAAATAGTTGTATGTGTTATGTCTTGAAGGCTGTCACAATTCGTTGAATGAAATAAAGGAAGGTCGGGAGGTGTTTGTATAACCTGTTTATTATTATGATATTTCGAGACTATAATCTCATCATCAGAATGGCAGAGAAATCCTCAGAATGACCGTGCTTTTTAGCTGCCCATCTATGAAGATATATATATATATATATATATATATATATATATATATATATATTATGAATTATATTTTAGAGCATGTACAAATTACGATCTACTCCAAAGTGTACATTTTGTTTTGACATTGAAAGGACAATGTCTCATCAGGTAGCAATCGCTATTTTTTGAAGGGAGAGGGAAAATTCGCTTCCTTATATTAGTAAATTTTGTGTGCAAAGTAAAGTGGGTAGAGGAAATGAGAAATCAGAATTCGGGATTGTAAAAGAGACATTGAACAAACAGAGGAAACGGGAGAGAAAGAGAGATGTAAAAGAGATATGGTGAAAAAGTTCAGAGAAATGTGTTTAACAGTAGAAAATAAAGTATGATCATATACAGCCTTTGATGATCCGGCGTTTGGGTTTAACAAAAAGGAAGAAGTAAGAAAATGCATAGTGGGTGGGAGGAAGTAAGAGAAGATGGGCAAAGAAGAGAGAGGTGTGAGAGACAGCATGACCAACCAAGTGGTAGGGATTTTTTTGACACTCTGGCCTTGAATTGATAGTGGATAAACATATCTGTATTAGTGAAGTATAAGGCTACAAACTTTTGCAGCCTTATACTTCGTAGTAGATAATTTGTAGTAGATTGTAATTTGTACATGTTCTAAATTATAATTTATAATAAATATTCATAGCTCTGTTTTTATATTGAGCACTGTTTTAAAATTTTATTCGTTCCTTATTGACTTATATATATATATATATATATATATATATATACAAGTTGTATATGTATATATATTGATATATTGTATATGTATATATATATATATATATATATATTGTATACATTGCATATATATATATATATATATATATATATATATATATATATATATGTATGTATATATATATATTGTCATCCGCAGATAGATGTTTCGCCGTATCACAGCTCATCAGTACGGTTAGACTCCGATTGCTTTTTTTTTACCCAGGATGGAAACCCGACTGAAATGGCGTCAGTCGGCGACTCTACCCCTGGGCGTTCGGTGGAAGTAGGCAGACTTTTAGCGCATATCATTATACGTGCCCAATAGCTAGAGCGCTCTAATTCATTTCACTGAATGAGCGATGCGTACATGCCAGAGTAGCTACTGTTTATCAAAGTCTACTATTTTTCCAGGGTGCTCAATCAGGGCGTGAGAGCGTAAATATTGTCATCCGCAGACAGATCTGTTTCGCCATACCACAGCTCATCAGTACGGTTAGACTCCGATTGCTTTTTTTACCCAGGATTGAAACCCGACTGAAATAATTCCATGTGAAGAAAACTCAAGGTTTTTTTTTATTTTGAGTGCAATAAAGTGGAAAATTCTAAAAGAAGCTAAAACATGTAAGTCCTTAAATGAACCATGCTCACTATGTTTTTACGAAAAACTATTTATTATTAAATCCCTTAAGAATAAAAATTTATTAAATAAACGCAACGAAATAAATATCATATGTAGACATTGCAAATTATTCACATTAGAAAATGGATAAAATCTAAATGAAATAACATGCATATAACAAACAAATATCTAAGGAAAATAATTACTGACGAACTATATAAAAATAAATTGGAACATAAAATTATTTTTTTAAAATAAATATTTCCTTTTATATAAATAAACTTTACGACAAATAAATAGATAGACCAAAAAATTATATTTTATAAAAAAAAAATCTGTCCTTTTCAAAAAAGAACATTACAACAAATAAATAAATAGACTAAAAATGATAAGTAAAAAAAAATAGAATCGGTGCTGAATGAGAATATCACATCAAAAGTAATAAAACTGAAGAGAAAGAAGGGGAAATGATAAGATCAGGTTAAAGGCAGGTTAACATCTTGACCTTCAAGGAGGGCAAAGAAACAAGGGAAAAGGGTAGGATGAGGGAGGAAAAAAGGGAAAATAGATAAAAAGAGAAAAAGTTGGTTAGTATGTATTCTTTGGGGCCAAAATGAATGTCCACTCTGATTAGCCAAAAGAAGCACACATGTAAATATTTATATCTTCCCACATACATACACAGCAAACCAAAGTTTTTGCCATTTAAATGTAAATCATCTGCACAAACAACAGCAACATTGCCTAATCTATCTCGAAACAGAGAAATTTCCGTGTCGCAATGTACAATTAATTCATATATATATATATATATATATATATATATATATATATATATATATATATATATATATGGCCGTAGCTGATGCTAAAAAAATCACCGAGCACAGAAAAAATTGCCCGGATTTATTAGTTGACAATGTGGTGACGTCATCAGTGTCATCCGTTTCCAGAAACTATGATTTTTGCGGATTTTTTCGGCTATTCCAATGGAAATTAGGCAGAGAACGTGAACGAAAGCAGGAAATCGTGTTCGGACTTTTTGAGTATAACCAGTCATTTCTCCCAACATTAATAAATAAATAAACAGATTGTTACTGCGTTAATTTGGATGTTTTATCCGTTTTTCTTTCTTTCTTTCTTTCTTCGTGAGTTGTTTAGTTTGATTTCTGACGAAGACATTTTTCCTTACCCGGATTTTCACTATGATTGCACGGATCGGATGGACCCGTGCCCGGTGTGCCCGGTAGTCAGATACGGCCATGTATCTCTCGCTCTCTCTCTCTCTCTCTCTCTCTCTCTCTATATATATATATATATATATATATATATATATATATATATATGAATAAATCTTTAATATTTTACAAATATTAGTTCGTTAATACGAATTTCATTGTGAAAACATTGGCTTTTCTGACATCTGACATGATATATGTATACATTTATACACATCAATGGAGATTGTGATGTGAATAGGAGGGGAAGTAATTCGGTCAGTTAAGTGCTATACGCAAGACACGCTCGAAAGAGACATGACTGACTGGGCAGAAGATTATTCTGCAGTAGGTTGCCATTACTTTCTGCGGTAGACTGGTCGCCAGCCAAGACTATAGAACCCAATATATCCTGTTATTTAACCCATAACTGGAAGGCAGAGTCGGACTAATACTTTACCCAAGGATAAAAATGTTCTTGCGTTTGTAATCACTAAGTCGTCAAAGAATGGAACTTCAACAAATGCTTAAATTTTGTTTTCTAAACAGCAAAGAATCATGCAATTTTTGCCATACATCGACTATTAAATATGAGCCAATAAACTCTTGTTAAAACAAAGATGAATGTAGTGGGATCTTAAGAAATCCTTACAAATCATGCACCAAACGAACGAAAGGAAAATCGATAAATAATCTTTAAATAAATTTTCTCAGAGTTACAAGATTTTACTTCTTTCATGGGGCTTCGCGTCTATCGCTTTAAAACACATTGTATTGATTCTGAAATTCTCCTTGATTTTTTAGTATATAAATGGAGATCAATCTGCTGTAGGCTAAGGAATTAAAATTTTATCGTTTTAAAGATGCGAAAATAATCTTCAAGATAAATCATAAATGTTCGTTTTATATTTTTTTATTTTTCCCCGATGTAGCATTTTCTAAAAATTATTTGGTACTGCGATTCTGACGTTCGAAATGCGCTCAAAAGCTCAGAAATGATTACACTAATTATCGAAAGCAAATATCTTTACCTAAATTTCTGAACTCAGTAAACGAAATTTAGAGACGCGTAGCAGATTAAATTAATGGCTGTTTCTTTGACAACATGCAACTTGATAAATTTAAAAATTCTTAATAACTCATAAATTAAATAAAAAGACTTCGAAATAACCTGAAAGTTGGTATTTATCGGTATGTAGGCCTCGACCAAGGTAAAACAAGTATCTTTAATTTGACTTTACATAAAATTAATTTATTTTCTCACCGAATCTTATAGTTTTCGCTTTTTGCCTCCAATGGCATTTATCTCACAAGTAATAAGAGTCAAAAATTGCAGTTTTCGCATTTAAACCAAATTAGATGAACAAAAGCCGCCGTGCGTATAAATAATTTGTTACAAGAGAAGACTTATTAGTTGCAGTTGGAATGTCAACCAAATCTGTTCAACTTTTTTTTCTGTCATCTTTGTTTTATCAGCTTCTGCTTGATCTACGTTAAAAGAAACGCATCTCTGAAAAATCAATAACTCTGTTGATATTAAATGGATAGATGTATTCTGGGAGCATCCAGGTGTGCTGATGAATTTGGGTATTATCTATATTTATCTATAATGAAAGTTTTTATATACACTTCTACATACAGATATACATTCGCGTATATCCACATACATTTGCTGCTAACAAATCTCATGAAGATATTCATAGTTAACTAACTAGATAGATAGATAGATAGATAGATAGATAGATAGATAGATAGATAGATAGATAGATAGATAGATAGATTTGTCATATATTTCTGAGATTAGGTATTATTTACACCATTTAGATTATTCGGACTATTGTCCTCATCTTAGTCGCCATTTGTTCGACGTTTCGGCTGTTGTATGCTCCGGCCTTCTTCAGATGCTAGAGGATAGATAGATAGATAGATAGATAGATAGATAGATAGATAGATAGATAGATAGATGTCTATAGTGTCTATAGATAGATAGATAGATAGATAGATAGATAGATAGATAGATAGATGTCTATAGTGTCTATAGATAGATAGATAGATAGATAGATAGATAGATAGATAGATAGATAGATAGATAGATAGATAGATGTCTATAGTGTCTATAGATAGATAGATAGATAGATAGATAGATAGATGTCTATAGTGTCTATAGATAGATAGATAGATAGATAGATAGATGTCTATAGTGTCTATAGATAGATAGATAGATAGATAGATAGATGTCTATAGTGTCTATAGATAGATAGATAGATAGATAGATAGATAGATAGATAGATAGATGTCTATAGTGTCTATAGATAGATAGATAGATGTCTATAGTGTCTATAGATAGATAGATAGATAGATAGATAGATAGATAGATAGATAGATAGATAGATAGATGTCTATAGTGTCTATAGATAGATAGATAGATAGATAGATAGATAGATGTCTATAGTGTCTATAGATAGATAGATAGATAGATAGATAGATAGATAGATAGATAGATAGATAGTCTATAGTGTCTATAGATAGATAGATAGATAGATAGATAGATAGATAGATAGATAGATGTCTATAGTGTCTATAGATAGATAGATAGATGTCTATAGTGTCTATAGATAGATAGATAGATGTCTATAGTGTCTATAGATAGATAGATAGATGTCTATAGTGTCTATAGATAGATAGATAGATAGATAGATGTCTATAGTGTCTATAGATAGATAGATAGATAGATAGATAGATAGATGTCTATAGTGTCTATAGATAGATAGATAGATAGATAGATAGATAGATAGATAGATAGATAGATGTCTATAGTGTCTATAGATAGATAGATAGATAGATAGATAGATAGATAGATGTCATATATTTCTGAGATTAGGTATTATTTACACCATTTAGATTATTCGGACTATTGTTCTCATCTTTGTTGCCATTTGTTCGACGTTTCGGCTGTTGTATGCTCCGGCCTTCTTCAGATGCTAGGAATTTCGAACCGTACCCTTTATTACGATCACTAGGGTATATCATTCTCATTCCTTACGTAAATCCTCTTTTGGTAGTCATGAGTTATCTTCCTCTAACCCGACTCTAAGTTACTTGTTCACCACTGCTGTAGCCTGGTATTGAACCCACAACTCTTTGGGTTAAGTCACAGGAACTAACCAACGTCTATATCCACTGAGCCATGTGTCCTTAAGATAGATAGATATAAACATTGACTAAAAAGAGACTAACTTAAATTATCAACATACAATTAACATACACACACATGTATCGAAAGTGCAAGAGGAAGGAGAGTTGAACTCCATTTTACATCCAGGTAGTTACATTGTCATACATACTCATGCATAATCACGTTGTTATAAATACAAAATGGTAAATAGATAATTTTTATTCGGATTCTTTAATTTTATAATGATAAACTCGTTGTAATACACGACTCCGTTTGTCTGTCTTCGCTTTGCCTCATGATCGACTCGCACTTGCGTTTAGGTCAACTTTTATTCATTTTTCCTCTGGATTCAAATATTGCTTACTTTCTCAAAGGCATAATATTTGATAAACCAGGTAAAAGATTACACAGAAATATTCAATTAATGCGGCAAGGTCTCCGTTATACGAGAATTACATTACAAATTAAGTTTGAGGGAAGCGATTTTCTTATTAAGTCTCAAGTCTGTCTATACGTAATTGATATCTGAATTGTTTTAATTCTACCACTAAAGAGAATGCTGCTGCTTTTCAAACCTCAGGAGTGCTTATGAGTCTCTCTGATCAATCGTGGACACTAATCGAAATACGAGCGTCATTCAAGAAATAACATGAATTTTTCGGTGTAAGGATTTCTAATACAGATAGAAGCTTACTTCTTCTTTTTTCAACATAGTCTCCCAGCAATGTCACACACTTTTCCCATCTGTGCACAAGCTTCCATATTCCCTCAATGTAAAAATCTTTGGACTGATGTCTCAGCCAGTCGCTCACAGCACTTTTGTCTTCATCGTCACTTTCAAACTTCGAGCCTCTCGTGAACGTTTTCAAGGGACCAAACACGTGAAAGTCTAAAGGGGCAAGATCTGGGCTGTAAGGAGGATGAGTGAGCAGTTCCCAACCCAGCTTGTTGATGGTCTGCACCTTTGGGCTGCTGTGTAAGGCCTTGCGTTGTCTTCAAGTAGGCAAGGTCATCATACGTTCAAAGTCCTTGCAATGCCATCGAATGAATGAAGTCATTGACTGATCTGATTCGATCACCTCAGGAGACCTCACTTCTGTAGGCCTCCCAGAGCTGTCTTCGTCCTCAACACAGATTCGTCCTTTTTTAAACAATTTAGCCCACTTGTAGATATTTATTCGCTGAAACATGTGGCACCATACATAGTTGATATTCTCCTATGAATTTCAACTGGTTTGCACCCTTCAGCAACCAAAAACTTGATAACTGACCTCTGTTCAATCCTAGAGCATGCTTCTTGGTCGGCCATCTTTGTTAATCTCCAAAACTCTCAAAGTTTTTTTTTAATCTGCAAAAAAAATTAAAACCCTTTGAAAAAGAAGTAAAGGAAAAAAATTTAAAAAAGTAAGCTTCTATCTGTATTAGAAGTCCTTATACCGAAAAATTCCCCTTATTTATTGACTGACCCTCGTAGAAGTCCTTATACCGAAAAATTCACCTTATTTATTGAATGACCCTCGTAGAAGTTCTTATACCGAAAAATTCCCCTTATTTATTGAATGACACTCGTAGAAGTCCTTATACCGAAAAATTCCCCTTATTTATTGAATGATCCTCGTAGAAGTACTTATACCGAAAAATTCCCCTTATTTATTGAATGACCCTCGTAGAAGTTCATATACCGAAAAATTCCCCTTATTTATTGAATGACACTCGTAGAAGTCCTTATACCGAAAAATTCACCTTATTTATTGAATGACCCTCGTAGATGTCCTTATATAAAAAAATTCACCTTATTTATTGAATGACCCTCGTAGATGTCCTTATATCAAAAAATTCACCTAATTTATTGAATGACCCTCGTAGAAATCCTTATACCGAAAAAATCACCTTATTTATTGAATGACTCTTGTATAATTTGGTTCCTACAATACTAAGCTTAAGAGAGCGTTGATTTGTTTCGAGAAAATATTGTCGTTAGAATTCCGTAAATTCCGCAAAATCCTTTTTTTGGCATTTGTCGATGGAGGCACCCTCCCACTGTACCTTTAAATATACTTAATTCAGTTTCGGGTCAAATAAATTTTACCATTGAACTGGGTTTTTTTCGTCTGATATACTAGTGTAACCTATTTTCTTTATCAGTCAACAAATATTCCATTTGACGTTATTCTAGAATATTATACATAGTTTATTATACAGATATGAAGTATTACGCAAAATTGGAAATATATAATCTGGTGCAACTTTTTCGAAGCCTATCCATTTCCCAGCGTTAAAATCTATCAGTGCTTATTTTTCTTTACGTGTCACGAAAGCGCCTATGTTTCCTCATATTTTAGGTGGTTCGTTATGTGGTCTATTTTTGTTTCGATTAATTTTCTGTTAAATAACTAACCAGTTCGAATTCAGTTTTTCCAGTTAGACTAAGAGTGAAGATGATTTATATTGTGTCTCACAAATTATCAAATTTCAGTCGTGGATCTGTTGATTTTTAAATTGAGCTTCGAATTAGCAACATCAAACAGCATTGAAATCGTCACATAAGTTACTAATGAACGGAAGACAAATATTGAAATCCACATTACAATCATTTCACATCAAGTAAAGCAGAAATGCCACCGGCATGAAGGGGGTTACGCACCAGGTGATTTATGAGAAAAGGGGAACAAGTTACGGGGGTGCCAGAGAATGAGTAAGAAAAGTATGAGAATGCAGGTGTGAAGAGAGCTGCATGAGAGTAGAGTGAAAAGGAAGAAGGTCATGGTACAAGGGTTGTCAGGGAAAGGATGTGAGTCAATGAGATAAGAGATGTCAATTGACGTCGCATTTAAATTCTTGGAGATTGTAGCTGTCAGGGAAGCAAGTATACGGAAAGGTGGGAAGTGCGAGCAAAGAAGCTGGTGGAGTAGAAGTTGCGGTTGCATTTGATTGGTTTCACTCTAAAAGGGTGGGACCTAACTGCTAGTCTAGTAGCTCGAGTAAATTCATTCAAAGGAGACACCAGGGAGCTAAAGGCTCATCGAAGCAGAAACTCTGAAAGTATTTGCAGAAGAGACAGAGGAAAGCCACATTCTTCTTCTTCTTCTTCTATGTGCCCTGTCCCTTCAGGACGTAGGCAATCATGGATCTCCACGTCTCCCTATCCCTTGTGGCTCTTAGTATGTTTGTTCCTGTTGCTCCTGGCAACCCCCGTTCCGTCATCCATCGGTGAAAAAGTGACTGGAGTTGAGCTACTAAGTCAGGATTAATTACATTACAGATTTTTTGTTGAATTTTGTCAAGAACCCCGAGGTGAATAGCAGGGGCACCCGACCAGATGTGACAGCAGTATTAATCGCGAATGGTAGATTTATATATGTGCAAGATGGATTTAGACGAGAAAAAAACTTCCTGGCACTACAAAGAGAACCAACATTCCGGGTAACAGATTTTTTTCGTGTAATGGGATGAGATGTGCGTTGTGGTGCACTGGATATCGGCTAGGAACGAGAAATCGGGGAGCCGAGTTCGAATTCCAGCTGAATTCATTGCATTCACTTACGCGCAAATACCCTTGGGAAAGGTACTAATCCGCCTATTCCTTCCAGTTATGGGTTAAATAACAGGACAGATTGGGTTCTATAGCCTTGGTCGGCAACCAGTCTACCGCAGAAAGCAATGGCAAGCTACTCCGGGATAATCTTCTGCCCAGTCAGTCATGTCTCTTTCGAGACATGATCGCCCAAGCGTGTATCACGTATGGCACTTAACTGACTGAATGGGATGAGAAAGAAAAAAAGATCATCTTCGCTGCATAGCGGCAAGTGTGAAAGAGCGCGTTTAAATTAATCCAAGAACAGCACCAAATAACCCTAACCAAAGAGCAGCCAAATCTTAATTTAGTCACAATTCCCACCATTTTACAGTTAAACCAATAACATGTAACCGCAATTTCTACTCTAGCAGTTTCTTTTCTCGCACTTCCCGCCTGTGGAATTCCCTTCCACGTACTTGCTTTCCCGACAGCTACAATCTCCAGGAATTTTAAATGTAAGGTCAATAGACATCTCCTATCTCACTTACTCGCATCCTTTCTCTCAAGCTCTTTTTTCATCCACTCCACCCCCATTCTCGGTATCCTCATCCATCTATTACTCTCCTCCTGACATTTCCTATAACTACCCCGTCTTTCTCATCACTTTCCCCTATGTAACCCCCTACGAAACAGTGGCAATAGAATGCCTTCCTTGGGGTGAGATGATTAAAAAAAAAAGAAGAAAAATATGTGAACATATTTGTCTTCGTGTACTTTAACGCTCACCATGACACATGACTGAAACATTCTGAGTTCACTGATGTCGCCGCTATTTAGATATTAAATTTTTCTATTGCCCAATGCCTGAACAGGTGAAGAGTCTCATCCCTTGTTCCCTGTTTAGGATGCGGTTTCCGGCTTTCTCTCTTCCAACCTTTTCACTCTTTTCTTTTTTTCTTTTTTTTTTCAATTGGAGTAGATAGACTAAACTATCGCCAGGTTCACACTCCACCCTCGTCTATTGAACAGGTGAAGAGGCTCATCCCTTGTTCCCTGTTTAGGATGTGGTTTCCGGCTTTCTCTCTTCCAACCTTTTCACTCTTTTCTTTTTTTTCTTTTTTTTTTCAATTGGAGTAGATAGACTAAACTATCGCCCTGTTCACACTCCACCCTCGTCTATTGAACAGGTGAAGAGGCTCATCCCTTTCTCTTTTCCAATCTTTTCACTCTAACGTAGCCCCCTGCACATCAGTGGCGTTACTGCCTTGCTCGGGGTGATATGATTAAAAAAAATGTAGACTTTCCTACTCGTTTTCCCTCTTCTCCTTGCTCTTACCGCGCTTCACAATACTGCCCTCTTTGTAACGCTGACCAATCTGTGGTAGCCATTGATATTTCATTCCAATGAGTCAGCATTTTTTTGAAGGGGTGGAAGCCAAAGGCTTGTTTATTTCGTTTTTTGTATGGTGGTTTCTTTAAACTTGCTAGAGAAGGTTCTTTAAAAAATTATTTTGGCTTTGAAGGCTTATCTCGATATAAACGTGTTGCAGTATTATTTATTTATTTATTTATTAAATTTTTTAGCGACTTCGTGGTACCAAAAATTAAAACTACTGATTACGGGTAGGTCCTCTTCGACCTCCCCTCACCCTGGCCATTGGACGTATGCTCTGTAGTCTCTCTCTCTTTCTTTTACTCTCTCTCTCTCTCTTTCTTTTTCTCTCTCTTTCTTTTTCTCTCTTTCTCTCTCTTTCTTTTTCTCACACACACCTTTCCAAAACACTTAACAAACTAATTACTCCCTATCTTCCTGGTAAATATAGTATTAATTCCACGGACGAATTTTTACAGATTCTCCATTCCGTAAAACCTAAGAATCAAATAATTGCATCTTTGGATGTCCAAAACTTATTCACAAATGTTCCCGTCCAGGAAACAATTGACATCATTATCCGTGATGTATACAATCATGCTACTCTCCCATCAATCAATATTAAACCCACTATATTAAAAAAACTATTATTAGCATGCACCACACAAGTACCCTTTCACGATCCCTTAGGCAATATTTATACACAAATAGATGGTATTGCGATGGGATCTCCTTTAGGTCCCCTCTTTTCTAATTATTATATGGCAAATCTAGAAAATAAAATAATTAATGACAACAATAAACCCTCTATATATGTAAGATACATAGATGACATCTTTGTTTTAGCTAAGAATATCGATCAAATTAAATATCTTAAAAACAAATTTGAAAGTCACTCCGTCCTCAAATTTACATTAGAACTTAATATTAATAACAAACTCCCATTCCTTGATGTATTCATTGATTCTAGCACACGTAAATTTACTACTTCTCTATATAGGAAAGCAACTAGCATAAATTCGTGTCTTCTTAATTATAATAGTGAATGCCCCAACGATATAAGTTAGCTGTTATAAAAAACTTACTTCAACGCACACAAATGATATCTTCTTCCAAATCTATATTTTATAAAGAATTACACAACATTAAGCAAACACTAGTCAATAATGGATTTCCTAACTCCGTTATTGATCAAGAAAGTAAAATGTATCTCAACAAAATTAACAATAGCTCTAACAATAATGATAATATTAATAATAATGGTTTACATCAAAATAAACATAACACTATAACTTATATTATTGCAACCAAATACATAATAATTATAAACAAGATAAAAAAAACTCTCAAAAACATAATACGTAGAAATGTTAAACCAGTGGAAAGTAATAATCAAATAAAACTCATTATATATTATAAAAAGTTTAAAACAATTGACCTCATAGTCTCTAATAACCCAACAAGCACTAAACTAAATTCTCTATAAAAAACCAATGTAGTGTACCAAATTATATGCCCATTCAGAGATTGCATCTCTGATACTAATAAAAAAACCTAGTACATATATTGGTTTTACTACAACCACGCTCTCCCGTAGACTTACATGTCATCTTTCTGATCAGAGTACTATTAAACAACATTTCTCTGAAAAACATAAACATGTAGGTAATATCAGACAGATTTTGGTCAACAATACGGTGATCCTTACTCATACACACAGTAAGAGGAACCTGCAGATATTGGAGGCCATGTACATCAAATCAAAACAACCAACACTCAATAAAATCAACTTTAAAACAGGAAATAACATATTACATTGCATTTGACTACATGGTTTTGTTGTCATTTCGCGCTATCCCGCGGTGTGACGTCATAAAACCGCATCGCAAACTTAAGAACTGCGTTTATTATTTTTGGTAACTATTGCCGTTGCCAAGCGGAGTTTTATGTCAACACAAAATAAAATCGTCGGTGATGGTGGATTTTATAATATTTCAGTTTAAACAACCTCTCTGAAGATGGCTCATGTGAGCCGAAAGCTTAGAAGAAAACCAATAAATAATTATCCAAATGTTGGAGAATTTTTGTCTTTATTTTCAACTGAAATTAAAGCAAAAATACGACGTTTAGAACGGCTCATGATTAAACATAATAGACATACATTGTCTCTTATATTTAACAGCGTATGTTTAGAAAATTACTTGCTGCCTCGATATACTAAATATATATATATATATATATATATATATATATATAGTCTGCGGATGAATATTTTCGCTCTTTCACAATTGAGCACTACGAATAAATGGTAGACTTTCGGTCGGGTTTCTGTCCTGGCTAGAAACAATCTTATGTCTAACCATACTGATGAACTGCGATACAGCGAAACAGGACAATCTGCGGATAGATAGATAGATAGATAGATAGATAGATAGATAGATAGATAGATAGATAGATATGAACAGACTAGAGATAGATAGATAGATAGATAGATAGATAGATAGATAGATAGATAGATAGATATGATATGAACAGACTGAGATAGATAGATAGATAGATAGATAGATAGATAGATAGATATGAACAGACTGAGATAGATAGATAGATAGATAGATAGATAGATAGATAGAACAGACTGAGATAGATAGATAGATAGATAGATAGATAGATAGATAGATAGATAGATAGATAGATAGATAGAAAACCAGTTTTCATGCACACACATATATCTATATATATATATATATATATATGCGTGTGTAGATGTATATGAGGTACTCGTGTCTGGTTATGTATGTATGTGATGGGGGTATGTGTGAATGAGAGGAATGTGTAAGTACACCTACGCCTGCCAGAATCCATGTATATATTCAAATGTAAAAGCATTATTAGAAAAGTTCTTAAAATTTTTTTAGAGCGTCTTTTTAAAAGACATGTTAAGTATACGAAGATGTGTGTAACTCTGTGTTTGTGTTCCAATTTAGTTCGTCCGCAAACAGCTATAAAATCATGATATTCATCTTAAAGTTTCGTAGCAATACTGCGTTTCTTTGTTTTTCCTCTGTATTTTTGCTTGTGTTTTGTTTTACTTTATAACTCAGCACGAAATTTCTATACATATTAACTTTTATTATCGCATTTGTATTGTCTATCATTTTATGTCAAGAACCATTCTAAAGTATCTTTACGGCACCGGTTTTACTATCAAACATTAAACCTTTTTATGTTTCAGATTTATAACAAATGTTTGTTTGTTTTTTTGGTTTTTTTTTTGGTTTTTTTTTTTCCTGTTGGGTTAAATTAATGAGATTATAAATCTGTCCAAAAAGTCAAACTATATAATATAAAAGTCTGATTTAGCGTAAGTCTTTAATTAAAGTCCTTCTACCACAGTTTTATGCGTGTGCAAGATTGTTCAGTGTTATCTATTCTTTATTTAAAAATACAAAAAATTATGTCATGTATTCATTCTTTAAATTCAAACAACGATTCTGTGAACTGTTTCCATATGTCTAATAGCCATAATAATCGCATAAGATTTGGTTGGTTCGTTCGTTGTTTTGTTTTTATGCCTTATCAATCTCGGCGGATCATTTTTTGCCAACTAAAGTTTTATTTATCTATTGCTGGTAATACCCTTTTTCTTTCAACAATTTATTGTTGTTTTTATATAAGTTTTGTGTCTAGTAATACTTTTTTTTTCTTTTCGAGTATCAAGATTCATTGGGATTTGTTTTTAAGCGCAGGGTCCCCAAGTTCTACCCTTGTTATTTAACCCATAACTGGAGGGAAGGGACGGATTAATACCTTTCCCAAGGGTACCAGTGCTTAAGTGAATGCAGGGTATTCAAGTGGAATTCGAACTCAGCCCACCGATTTCTCTTTCCGAACCGATATCCACTGCACCACGACACAGATCGGTCACTAAACGCGTACAGCACCTGATATTCCCAAGCGGTCACCTATCTAAGTACTGTCCAGGCTCAACATTGCTTAACTTCGGTGATCGAGCGAGAACCGGTGTATTCAACGTGATATGGCAGTAAGCCTTAATCACATAAGAAATACAATCTGTAAGAAGTTAAGTTAAACAAGCTAAGATTGATTCTTAATTTCACTGCCTTTAATATAACTTGATCTATTTCTAACTAAGTAAATATAATACGCTTATCGAAATTTGTTATAAAATCCCTTAAAATATAGGTGTTTTCAAAATTATCGTGTTTTCCGATGTGAAGTTATGTAGATTCCTTCAGAAATTTAAAGAAAATTAAAATTGGATTTGTTGTTTTTATTCCTATCAATGGATTTGGTTTTTACCATGCAACATCGAAATTAATTTTCTGTGGAGTGTGAACCGGGCGATAGTTCAGTCTATCTACTCCAATTGAAAAGAAAAAAAATAAACAAAAAAAGAAAGTGAAAAGATTGGAAAAGAGAAAGCCGGAAACCACATCCTAAACAGGGAACAAGGGATGAGCCTCTACACCTGTTCAATAGACGTGGGTGGAGTGTGAACCGGGCGATAGTTCAGTCTATTTACTCCAATTGAAAAGAAAAAAAATAAACAAAAAAAGAAAGTGAAAAGATTGGAAAAGAGAAAGCCGGAAACCACATCCTAAACAGGAAACAAGGGATGAGCCTCTACACCTGTTCAATAGACGTGGGTGGAGTGTGAATTGGTTTCTTTTTTTTATTATTGTAAGGAGCTTTTTATTACAAATTCCAGTTCTGTGTGAATACTGTGGACTAAACTTTATGAGGATTAAAGTGAACTTCAGAAACAATATTTAGATATTCGTACATAGATTTGCGTTGTGGTACAGTGGATATCGGCTCGGAACGAAAAGCCGGGTAGCCGAGTTCGAATTCCAGTTGAATCCATTGTATTCACTTACGCGCAAATACCCTTGGGAAAGGTATTAATCCGTCTCTTCCTTCCAGTTATGGGTTAAATAACAGGACAGATTGGGTTCTATAGCCTTGGTCGGCAATCAGTCTACCGCAGAAAGCAATGGCAACCTACTGCGGGATAATCTTCTGCCCAGTCAGTCATGTCTCTTTCGAGACATGATCGCCCAAGCGTATATCACGTATGGCACTTAACTGACTGACATAGATTTATGAAATCATATATGTATCCTTGTTTAATTACCTTTAGCCATTTTGGGAGTATCTTCATGATTTTCTTCACCCAGAATTTGGTGACGAACTGGTCTAAGTAGATTTTATAGTCATTCTGAGAATTTGAATTCTTTCCTTTAAGGAATTCTTTCCATGTTGTAGGAATCGAAATGATTGGTAATTCAAACGAGCAAGTTCAGATGAATACGGCAGGTGTAATATGACATTCTGGCCAAGCTGTACCAATGTGCCTGTAACGAAACATGAGATTTGATGTTATCCTGACAGTAGTCAACAACCTTCTGTAACCCTAATCCTAACTCTGCCGAGGGCTTTCCATCGATTGCTTCATTTAATAGGTCCAACTGCGGGCAATACAGTGGAACCTCTACTTACGAAATTAATTCGTTCTGGAAATCGTTTCGTAACGTGAAAATTTCGTAAGTAGAGACGCTTTTTACCCTATAAATGCCTTAATCGTTTCCAAGCCTCCACCTCGAACCCCTCAAAATCTCGTGAGGCAACCGCATCGGGCCACAGCTTTCTCAAAGCCGCATTAAGGGTACGTCTGGTCTCCTCCTGCCAAGCCATGTCGATTATCTTGAGGCAAACAACAATATCGAAGTGCTGCTGCCAAAACTGACGAAGGGTAAGCTGGGTGTTTTTAGTGATGTCGAAACACCTCTTGAACAGGTGTTTCGTGTAGAGTTTCTTGAAGTTCGAAATGACTTGTTGATCCACAGGCTAGAAGATAGAAGTAGTGTTAGTTGGGAGGTACAGCACCTTAATAAAGGAGAACTCCCCCAGGATATCATCTTTGAGGCCGAGCGGGTGGGCAGGGTTATTATCGAGACTGAGGAGGCACTTGAGGAGGCAATGAGGTGGACTCTGTAAGCTGCGAGTAGCAGCGCGTATTTTTGAAATTTTCGCCTTTCGTATCCTGAAATTTCTTTCGTAGCGTTTCGTAACATGAAAATTTCGTATTCATAGCCTTTCGTAAGTAGAGGTCCCACTGTACTTGTCTGAAGTCAACGTTCATTTTTTTAATTAAAAAACTACAGCTTAAGCGTTTATAAACAAATTTATATAAAAAAAACTGTTATAGTGGAACATCCTGCCATCCCCGAGAATAGAATGCTCTACTTTATAAAAGACGGTAACGAGCGGTACGACGATGGGAAAGGTCTTAGGCATTCGCCTGACTGCTCTATGACACTGTCAGCTCTCTGCTTCCGAGCAGAGAGCACAAACCCAGTCGTGGTTCCGCCGAAGGGTAGAATCACGACTGGGGAAAAATAGACAGAGATTTTTTGGCCCGGCTATATGGCCGGGAATGCCCACTATAAAATGACCATGTGTCACATCCAGCCTTGCGTGGGAAGGCTAGTAAATACAGAAAGGTCTTAGGCATTCGCCTGACTGATCTATGACACTGTCAGCACTCTGACTTCGGGTAGAGGGCGCTCTCTGCTTCCGAGCAGAGAGCACAAACCCAGTCGTGGTTCCGCCGAAGGGTAGAACCACGACTCGGTAAAAATAGACAGACATATTTTTGGCCTGGCTATATGGCCGGGAATTCCCACATTAAAATGACCATGTGTCACATCCGGGCTTGCGTGGGAAGCCTAGTAAATACAGGAAAGGTCTTAGGCATTCGCCTGACTGCTCTATGACACTGTCAGCTCTCTGCTTCCGAGCAGAGAGCACAAACCCAGTCGTGGTTCCGCCGAAGGGTAGAATCACGACTGGGGAAAAATAGACAGAGATTTTTTGGCCCGGCTATATGGCCGGGAATGCCCACTATAAAATGACCATGTGTCACATCCGGCCTTGCGTGGGAAGGCTAGTAAATACAGAAAGGTCTTAGGCATTCGCCTGACTGATCTATGACACTGTCAGCTCTCTGCCTTCGGCTAGAGGGCGCTCTCTGCTTCCAAGCAGAGAGCACAAACCTAGTCGTGGTTCCGCCGAAGGGCAGAATCACGACTGGGGAAAAATAGACAGACATTTTTTGGCCCGGCTATATGGCCGGAAATACCCACTATAAAATGACCATGTGTCACATCTGGCCTTGGGTGGGAAGGCTAGTAAATACGGGAAAGATCTTAGGCGAAGGCATTCACTATTCGATAGTCGATTCCGCTCCAACCCGTGGCTTGCCTATATGTGTATTATTGTTAATTGTACCTTAGTACAATAAATCTGTATTTCTTATTCCTGGTGTGGAGTTCCATTCTTCAACTGAAAAAGGTCTTAGGCTAAGGCATTCACTATTCGATAGTCGATTCCGCTCCAACCCGTGGCTTGCCTATATGTGTATTATTGTTAATTGTACCTTAGTACAATAAATCTGTATTTCTTATTCCTGGTGTGGAGTTCCATTCTTCAACTGAAAAAGGTCTTAGGCTAAGGCATTCACTATTCGATAGTCGATTCCGCTCCAACCCGTGGCTTGCCTATATGAGTATTATTGTTAATTGTATCTTAGTACAATAAATCTGTATTTCTTATTCCTGGTGTGGAGTTCCATTCTTCAACTGAAAAAGCTCTTAGGCGAAGGCATTCACTATTCGATAGTCGATTCCGCTCCAACCTGTGGCTTGCCTATATGTGTATTATTGTTAATTGTACCTTAGTACAATAAATCTGTATTTCTTATTCCTGGTGTGGAGTTCCATTCTTCAACTGAAAAAGGTCTTAGGCGAAGGCATTCACTATTCGATAGTCTATTCCGCTCCAACCTGTGGCTTGCCTATATGTGTATTATTGTTAATTGTACCTTAGTACAATAAATCTGTATTTCTTATTCCTGGTGTGGAGTTCCATTCTTCAACTGAAAAAGGTCTTAGGCGAAGGCATTCACTATTCGATAGTCGATTCCGCTCCAACCTGTGGCTTGCCTATATGTGTATTATTGTTAATTGTACCTTAGTACAATAAATCTGTATTTCTTATTCCTGGTGTGGAGTTCCATTCTTCAACTGAAAAAGGTCTTAGGCGAAGTCATTCACTATTCGATAGTCGATTCCGCTCCACCCCGTGGCTTGCCTATATGTGTATTATTGTTAATTGTACCTTAGTACAATAAATCTGTATTTCTTATTCCTGGTGTGGAGTTCCATTCTTCAACTGAAAAAGGTCTTAGGCGAAGGCATTCACTATTCGATAGTCGATTCCGCTCCAACCTGTGGCTTGCCTATATGTGTATTATTGTTAATTGTATCTTAGTACAATAAATCTGTATTTCTTATTCCTGGTGTGGAGTTCCATTCTTCAACTGAAAAAGGTCTTAGGCGAAGGCATTCACTATTCGATAGTCTATTCCGCTCCAACCTGTGGCTTGCCTATATGTGTATTATTGTTAATTGTACCTTAGTACAATAAATCTGTATTTCTTATTCCTGGTGTGGAGTTCCATTCTTCAACTGAAAAAGCTCTTAGGCGAAGGCATTCACTATTCGATAGTCGATTCCGCTCCAACCTGTGGCTTGCCTATATGTGTATTATTGTTAATTGTACCTTAGTACAATAAATCTGTATTTCTTATTCCTGGTGTGGAGTTCCATTCTTCAACTGAAAAAGGTCTTAGGCGAAGGCATTCACTATTCGATAGTCTATTCCGCTCCAACCTGTGGCTTGCCTATATGTGTATTATTGTTAATTGTACCTTAGTACAATAAATCTGTATTTCTTATTCCTGGTGTGGAGTTCCATTCTTCAACTGAAAAAGGTCTTAGGCGAAGGCATTCACTATTCGATAGCCGATTCCGCTCCAACACGTGGCTTGCTGATATGTGTATTATTGTTAATTGTACCTTAGTACAATAAATCTGGTATATTGTATTCCTGGATTTGCGTTCCATTCTTCAACTGATTATTTTATACTGTATTCCATTTCGGGATATATCAAAAACAATTTCTGATTAGGCAATTTCAAGAAAATTTCCTCAAAATTACAGCAAATACAGCGAATTTTTCCACAAAATAATATTTCTCTTAATTTTAATATTCGTTAATATTATTCCCTAATATTCGTTAGTGTGAAAATAAATGTAACACACAATACTTAATTAGTTTTCTTAACTACAATACACTTTAATATACTACAATTACTTATTCCTAATTCTAACCTAAGCATTCCAGCCCCTATACATATGAAGTACCAAAAAAATCCAATCTGCTGTTAAAATTTATTTATCTATATAAGTAATGTGTGGTCCCACTATGTATCTTACTCAGACAAAATAATTTTCTTTAAAATTTTAATTAATTACAATGTTTCATTTGAAATGGTTTGTTTGAACATTATTTTTGATCGATACTCGTATTTAAGTAGATATTCTGTTTTTAATCAAACAGTATTATATATTTATTTCTACCAGCCTGATTGTTTAGGATAAATTTTTACTACTAAAACGCGTATCATACGGCAGGATTAGAACCTGCCACCCCTATCCACATAGGGGAAGCCACCATGTGATCTGGCGCGTCTTAGACCTCTTGACCACGTGTGACGACCAGTCAAAACGAAGACAAATTAAGCCTATAACACAATTCATCGTAATAACCATCTCTGCTCTGAAATGTATCGTAATGTCAACAATTGTAAACATGTTACGGAAATTAACGAAGATTAACGAAACTTGGTTATAAACAACCGACAATTTGAAATGATACTGTTTGATTAAAAACAGAATATCTACTTAAATACAAGTATCGATCAAAAATAATGTTCAAACAAATCATTTCAAATTGTCGGTTGTTTAAAACCAAGTTTCGTTAATCTTTGTTAATTTCCGTAAAATGTTTAATTTATAACTTAAAAAATAGAAATTGTTTTACTAAAACAAATGACACAAACAACACTTAATTGTTTTTCTTACTACGATATACCTAAGTATACCATAAATATTTACTCTTAATTTGTGGTGATACCGACAAAGCTGTTTGATCCAAAAGGTAAATATAAAAAGCGGAGAAAAAGCATCGTTAGACAGACTGGAAAACGAGAAGAGAAGAGTGTAATTAATATCGCCTTGACTTAAGTCGAGCGGTTACTACGCTGACCTCTTTCTTTCTCCCTGTCTCATAAGTACTTACTGACCCCTTCAAAGACATTCCTCAAAATACTTGCTGACTAACTGTCTTTAGAAGCAGCAACTTCCAAATGAACATCCCCTTACCTACAAGACGCTTCCACAAACCTCAGCTTTTTATCCTTTTCAGCATTATATTATTTTTCATGAACTCTTTTACCTCTGTTGGACTTTTATTTCAAGTATTATTTTAATTGTAAAAGCATTAATTGAAATGTATATATATATATATATATATATATATATATATACACACATATATATATATATATATATATATAAATGTTATTTTATACTCAAATTGCCTTTCTTGATTTTATAATCATTTTATGAATTATAGTGGGCTATCTTTCCACAAGGCCAAATTCCGTTAACCTGCTACGGTATACGACTACCCTTCACTAAAACGGAATCCTACTACAACTAGAAAAAGACTAAATAAGAAGATATACCCGCTATAAATTCTTATCTAAATATTCCAGCTCCTTTATTCATGAGGTAGTAAAAGAAGAAGATAAATTTTTTGTCCTGTCAGTTCTCTTACTTCTTTATGCATTTCTCCTTTACTAGTCTTGCTCAATCTCTCTACTTAGGCACATTTGTTGTTGGGCCATTCCTCTTTAGCCTGTCTGAATTTGCTCTTTATTTTCTTGTGTAGTTTCTCGTATTCAATTCCATATCTTGGCATAGTTTTCTGTCACCTTTTCTTCATGTCAAGAATCTCTTCAGTTATCCACTCTTTTTTTTTTTTTTTTTTTCTGCGTCTGATTTCCTCTGGGACAATGTTGCTTGCTGATGTCACTAGCACTTCTTTAAGTGCGTCCCATTTTAATTTTCCATTTCCCATTTGTTCTTCGTATTTGTTTCTCATACTGTCAGTGTATTTTTCTGCGGGTTGAGGTCATCCGGGGGCGTGTTGTATTGCAGTCTGGGTGCTGCCCTAGGCTTCTTTAGTCTCCGAAGTTTCACCCTTAGTTTGGAGATAAATGGAAGGTGATCACTTCCTCGTTCGGCACTTGGATAGGTTTTGCATTGAACCACTGCGTTTCTGAATCTTTTTTTTTTATAGTTACTGTTGTGGGAATTCCTCCTTTTTGTATATGATAATAGACTCGACTGAGTGTACATATAATCCTGCCATAGAGAGAACAGGGATGTAAGTTGTAGTGGCAGTTTACAGTGGAGAGTAATCGTAGAGATCCGTTACACTTATCGAAGAGTTCCGACAGATACCGAAGTTACCCCGAGACCAGACTAGCTCTGAGATCCACTCAGCTAGAATAAGTTACCCGGATATACTATTTCAATTCCAGACTTGTATATATTTATTTCTACTAATAGTATTCCTAAACTGACTAACCCACGTTCCCGTTTGTATATCTTGTTCAATATAACTTACATTTTCTATCTCCATATCTGTTTTTTGTTATTTATTATTTTGTGCGGTTCCTCACCCGGAATCCACAAAAGTTATGTAATCGATTAATTTTATTTACGATAAATAATCAAACTCTGGAATCAGCACTGGTCTAAAATTTTGTATTCCTGAATTTTTGGAGTCAAATCAGTGGGAAAAGTTTAGAAAAATAGCCATAGTAGATTATCTATAACCGATAGAAAAAGATAAACATGGAAAGTGGAAAGTAGTCATTCATATAAGTAAATTAAAATAATTGAAATTAACAACAGAAAAAGATAGAAGAAATAAGAAAAAAAATAAAGGTATTATATCTGTGGTCTGGTATCGGATTACACATAAGCTTTATTACGAGACTGAGTTTTATACGTTTTATTCTTATGTTCAGTTATATTAAATTTATATTTAATTATAAAAGATGTCATTTTATCGTATTTAATTTCGCAGAGAAAATTGATTTTAATATCGTTTAAATAACAATATATTTTTAATATATATATTTATTTATATATCCTTTAAAAATCTGTATTTAATATATTTAATACATAAGCGGATATTTAGCATATGCAATAGGATGTAGAATAGTTTTTGGCACGACCTAATTCCTAAAACCTGACAAAATGACCGTATGACAGAGTCTATTTCGGAAACCCATCTTGATAATATATATATATATATATATATATATATATATATATATATATATTATGTTTTAGAACATGTACATCATTTCTTCTATATATGTCCTCTTCTCTACTATCATATGGCTGTTTCAGTGTTTGGGACTCAAACACCTCATCGGGAGAAATAAAGGTCTGTAATCATTCTCTATATTTGGTTCGTTGTTGTCCTGGGGGCTGGTTGGGATTATTGGAATTGTGAATGTATTTCTCGTTTGGACCGTTAAACTTTTGAAGAATCTGGTGTGAAATTGTTGATTAATTGTATTATCTGTTGGAATGTATGTTTTATCGGTTGGTCGGGTATATCTTTTGGTTAGAGTTTCTAAGAGGGCGGCGTGTTGAGTTGTCATTTTTATGGTTGGCTATCACATTCACAGCTCTATACATCATATATCGAACACTGTTTTGAATTAATATTTTGGACGGAAAAAAAAATTTCTTTTTTTCTCTCCTCATTCTATATTCACTCGGATATATATATATATATATATATATATCCGATATATATATATATATATATATATATATATATATATATATATATACCTGGCACATTTTTGTGTCGGGTAGAGACCCAGATCATCTCTCAGTTGCGTCTCTGTCCTCGAAGACAAAGTGTGGCTCAGTTATAGCTTCGTCCGCGAGGGCAGGGTTGTAACTGAGAAAAATTACACTAAACAGATGTCCGGTCCCGGAGAACAGTGTCCCGCGGCCGCGACACGCCATTGCAGTAGAGGGGTGGACCATGTGCTCGTCACCGGGTCCAGCTCAACCAGCAGTTGAGAGGACTAGGGAATTTTTGTCACTTTGCCCGTCCGACGCGGTCGGGTCCCCACCTTAAAAAGACCTTGTGTCACATCTCGCGCCAGTAGGGAAGCAGGGTTGGGCGCGTATAATGACAATATACGCGCTAAAAATCTGCCTTCTTCTACCGAGCGCCCATAGCCCAGAGGTACAATCGCCGACTGACACCAATTCGGTCGGGTTTCAATCCTGGGTTAAAAGCAATCGGAATCTAACAGTACTGATGAGCTGTGATACAGCGAAACAGATCTGTCTGCAGATGGCAATATATATATATATATATATATATATATATATATATATATATAAAGGAAAACTCAATACATCATTGACACTGGTTATAAATTATTCATTTCTATGAGATAAATTGGCTCATTTCACCAGACCACATTATATTCATTCCATTCGGTATAAATATTTTCCCCAAAACAAACATTTTTTTTAAAATGAAATGGAAAACAAATAACAAACTGAAACTTTAGCCCTATCTCAGTTGGGAATCACTAGATTTGTCGAGAAGAGGTCATTGTCCTTAGATAGTGACAATAAACTCATTACATGCCCACCTACATGTATACGTACATATATATAACCCTACATATAAACGCAGTCACGTATACTTATATCCACATACACATATGCCCATACTTCTTTTTGTTTTTAATCATCTCACCCCAAGCAAGGCATTCCACTGCCACTATTGCGCCTGGGGCTACATGGGGGAAGGTAAATAGAAAGAGTGGTTAGAAATAGGAAATGTCAGAAGGGGGGTGATAGATATTTGAGTGGGTGGGAAGAGTGTTTGAAAGAATGGAAGTTAGTTTGTTAGGAGGTGTCTATTGACCTTATATTTAAACTACTGGAGATTGTAGCCGTCGGGGAAGCAGTCATGTGGAAGGAAATTCCACAGTCGGGAAGTGCGAGAAAAGAAACTGTGGGAGTAGAAGTTGCGGTTGCATTTTATCAGTTTCACTGTAAAAGGGTGGGGTCTAGTTGCTAATCTAGTATCTCATGCAAATTCGAACCTGGGGGCACCAGTGATCTAAGTTCATCGGAGCAGAAGCCGTGAAAGTATTTATAGAAGAGACACAGGGAAGCCACGTCGCGCCGGTGAGAGAGAGACTGTAGGCGGTCTGCTAAGTCGGTATCGATCACATTACAGACCCTCCATTGTACCTTTGCGAGAAGCCCAAGGAGAATAGCAGCGGCACCCGACCAGATATGGCAACAGTATTCAATGCACGGGCGGATGGTAGATTTAGAAATGGCAGGATAGATTCAGACGGAAAAAACCTCCGGGTCCTGCACAGAGAACCGACTTTCATAGCAGCGGATTTAGCAATGGATTCGATATAGTCATTCCACTTGAGGTCCGCTGAAAGTGTGAGACCAAGGAGGCGTAGTGTTTTACTCTCTGGGACGCAAGCCTGGTCCATGCTAATAGGAGGTAGGTGCGATTGTCTATGATGATTAATTGACAGTAGCTTCGTTTTAGAAGCATTAAAATTTACGAGCCATTTCTTACCCGAGTCCACTACGGATTGGAGCTTCTTTCCAAGCTCGGCTGCAAGGTTAGCTTTGTCGCCCACAACAGATTTTTGATCGAGGCGAGAATAAACTGTGGTGTCATCGGCGTACATACCTACTTGGGATCTTATGGTATCGGGGAGATCATTAATGTAGATCAGAAAGAGCGTAGGACCTAGGATAGAGCCTTGAGGGACACTCGCGTTCGTATGGTTGTTTTGGGAGACATGTCCGTTTAATACCACTTTCAATGTGCGTTTAGATAGGAATGACTGGATTAGTTCAAACAATTGTCCAGCTATACCATAGCTCCGCAGTTTGCATAGAAGGCCAGCATGCCAGACTCTGTCGAACGCTTTAGAGATATCCAAGGCAACGGTTCGGGTTTCACCATTCCTGTCGAGTGCCTGATATAAGTACTCGGTGATGGTCGTTAGCATATCAGCAGTAGACCTGGTGAAGCGGAAACCATACTGCTTGTCCGAGAAGAGCCTGTGTGCTGTGAGATGCTGAACCACCTCGGCGTTGATAATGGCTTCGAACACTTTGCCAAAGATCGGAAGAAGGCTGATAGGTCGGTAATTTGCGGTGTCTGAGGGTTCGCCAATATTCTTAAATATAGGAACTACAGAGGAAGATTTCCAACAGGCAGGAAAGCAGGAAGAAGATAGGCAGAAGTTGTAGAGCTTAGAAAGTACAGAGGAAAGTTCAGGGGCACATTTCTTTAAGACGATGATTGAAGCGAGGGTGTAATATGAACGTCATTCAGTTGAGCATCAGTTCTAGGTGGGAAGTCGGGTGTAGAAACTCCAGACGAGTCCAGTCTCGAATTATTCGAGAATCTGCGGGCAAAGCATTCAGCCTTGTCCGCTGGGGAGGTGAGGACCTCAAATTTGTTTATTAGTGGGGGTATTGTGAACTTGCTCTTGTTAAGTACTCTTTTACAGAGTCGCCAGTAGTCTTTGGTGCCGAACTTAGAGGATGCTATGCGTTGCTTCATTCTGGCAGGAAATAACATCTTAGCTTCGTTAAGTATCTTTTTACACTTATTACGAGCTGAAGCGAAAAGGCGTCTATTTTGGTCCGACGCGTAGCTGCGATAGAGTCGGAAGAAATGATTCTGGTGGGCAATGGCGGCCGAGCAAGCGGACGAGAACCATGGAGACAAATGAGATTTAAGCTGAAATTTCCTGGCAGGGATGAAAGCATCGATGCCAGCCTTAACCCAGGAGGAAACCTCGGATGCACATTTTTCGATGGGAAGACTAAAAACGTTGTTCCATGGGACGTCACAGAGGAAGTCTCGGAACGAATCCCAGTCTGCTCTTTGGTAGCAGTAGGATATTCTACTTGTCTGGGTTTCTTGGGTTGGGTGGGAGTGGAATGAAATGTTGACGGAAACTACGGTGTGGTCAGAGTTACCGAGTGGGCAGAGTTGTCTGGTAGTGCAAAAGTCTTGGATGGAAGTGAAGCAGAGGTCTAGCAGTGAGTCCTTTCCGTTAGGGTTGTCGGAGAAACGCATAGGGAAATTCACCACTTGCGTAAGGGATTGGGTGATTGAAAAATTCATGGTATGGACACCAGCAGGGTCGGTGACAGAGTTCTCCAGCCACTTGGTGTGGTGGGCGTTAAAGTCACCAAACACGAATATATGGGCAGAGGGATGGGAAGAAATGGCTTTGTCAATATTGTCAGAGATACTGTCAAATAACGAACAGTCAGGGAAGGAAGGGGAGCGGTAGAGAAAGAAGAGATAGCTAATCGAGCTTAGAAGTGAGAGGCGGAAGCACATGAAAGAATGATCTGGGGATTCAAGGGATGTCGCCCTAGCTAGGGGAAGGTGTGCGCTGACATACACACCAAGCCCATGCATATGAACATTGGAGTCCTTCCTGAAAAGGGAAAGGTAGCCAGGAATGTCAAACTCAGAAGAGGGGATAGAAGGGTTAAAGTTAGTTTCAAATAGGGCCAAGATATCAGGTAAGTTAGTGTGAAGGAATGAATCAACGCTGAGGAAGTTAGTGCGCTACATATCTAAACTTATTTATAAATGGAACTTTGTCTGTGTGTGTCTGTGTGTGTGTGTGTGTCTGTGTGTATGTGTGTGTGTACATTACCTATAGACTCCGAAATGGCTGAACCGATTTTCTTGAAAATTTACACAGTTGTACTATAAGCGTCTGCGAGTGTTCTTAGCTAGGTTTTGTGTCGAGGTACCCCGATAAATATCGAAAATCGATAATCGAAAAAATCGGGCTATAGAAGAAGTGGTCCGATTTTAATCAAATTTGATACACTCAGAGACAAAGACATAAGAAACAATATTCAGAAGTTTCAAGGTTGCAGTTCTTACAATAGTGCAGAAAATCGATAATATATATATATATATATATATATATATATATATATAAAAGGCAAGATGTTTGTGTGTGTGTCTGTTTATCTGCCTGTATGTCTGTATTTTTTTCAGCACTTTTATTTTATTTTTGCTTTAGGTTTGGCTCTAAGTGGGTATAATGGTAGTTCTTAGTCTTAGCCATGATACCATTTACTCAGAGGACTTATTTAGCCTTCAAAATTCAGTTTACGACGAAAAAACTTATTTGATATGGATACCAGGAAATCAAAATTTGACTTACATCCATTCATTTTTCTTTCAGTCTAGGGTTTCGCTTGAACTGGAAACAACTATTGCTTTTTATTCTTTCGTTCCAACGACCAAAGAGTCTGAGCTCCAGGATCATGGATTAGTTTTAAAGCTTTCATTACACCCGAGCAACGCCGGGCTATACTGCTGGTGTACATAAAAATTCGTCTGTATATACACCTACATATATCCACAAACATACATCTATCCACATGTAAATATTGTGTTTGCACATTTACATACATATTTATGAAGACTGAATTTATACGCATATCATTAATAGTGACACAAATTTACGCACGTATACAAACAAATCTCACATATACTCAGAAAATATGCATATATTTGCATACTTACATATACACACATACATATGTATATTTCCCTACACACATGTCGTACCTATATGTATTTCTGATCAGAGTTCAATTAAACAACATTTCTTAGAAAAGCATAGCCATGTAGGAAATATTAGGCAGATTTTCGTCGATAACACAATAATACTCACTCATACAAACAGTAAAAAGGACCTTCAGATATTGGAGGCCATCTACATTAAACTAAAACAACCCACACTTAATAAAATCATGTTTAAATCTGGTCATAACACATTACATTGCATTTAAATATATGGTTCTGTTAACATTTCGAGCTCTCACGCGGTGTGACGTCATAGAACCACATTACAAATTTACGAGCAGCGTTTGCTATTTGGTAACTGTTGTCGTTGCTTAGCAAAGTTTTATGTGAACACAAGATAAAATCGTCGCTGATGGTGGATGTTTTTATGTTAACATCCTTTTAACCGCTCTGAAGATGGCTCATGTGAGCCGAAAGCTTAAAACCAACTTAATAAAAAAATTATCCAAATGTTGGAGAATTTTTGTCTTTATTTTCACCTGAAATTAAAGTCAAAATACGATATTTAAAATGGCTGATGCTTAAACATAATAGACATTCATTGTCTCTTATATATAACAGTACATGTTTAGAAAATACATATGTGTGTGTATGTGTGTGTGTTTTGTCACTCATACATCCATCCATCCATCCATCCATCCATCCATATCCACATGTAACTATTGTGTTCACTCACTCACATATTTATGAAGCGCGGACCAATATACGTATAAATAATACTAACACATATTTACGCAAATATACGAACGAACCTCATATATACTCAGAAAATACGCATATATTTACATATTTACACACATACACATACATATCTGCCTACATGTACACACTCTTGCCTGTTTATATATATATATATATATATATATATATATATATCCGAGTGAGTATAGAATGAGGAGAGAAAAAAGAAAAAAATTTCTGTCCAAAACATTAATTTAAAACAGTGCTCGATATATGATGTAAAGAGCAGTGAATATTTGTTATAAATTATGTTTTAAACATAATTTATAATATATATATATATATATATATATATATATATATATATATATATATATATATATATATATATATACATCGCTCATTCAGTAATGAATTAGAGCACTCTGGCTATTGGGTGTGTATAATGATAATATACAAACTAAAAAGTCTGCCTCCTTCTACCGAACGCCCATAGCTCAGAGGTAGAATTGCCGACTGACGCCAATTCGGTCGGGTTTCAATCTTGGGTTAAAAGCAATCGGAGTCTAACCGTACTGATGAGCTGTGATACAGCGAAACAGATCTGTCTGCAGATGACTATATATATATATATATATATATATATGTGTGTGTGTGTGTGTGTGTGTGTGTGTGTGTGTACATACACAAACTTTGATACGTATACATATCAATTTCTTATCTCTACGCACTTTTGCCTTTCTCCATCCACGTACTCGCTTATAAAAACTTATATCTGCAAATACAAGAATATGGCTAACATGTATACACACACACTACCGGCCATAATTATTTGGCAACTCTAGTGTTTTGAAAAAAAAATAACGTATTTCATCCTGTTTCAGTATTTATTGTCAAGTGAATAATTGTAAATGGAAACAATTGTTCTTTTGTTAATACTGCACAATAACATGTGCATCAAATGAATTCATAAATATTTAATAATTACCTATATTGCAGTTTCATCAATGAAAGAATTAAGAACATTCAGGTTGTTTCGAACAACTTCATCTTTGCTTCATTGCTTTGTAAATTTTTGCAAAGTAATAATATCAAAAGAACCGTTCTATTTTCATTTAGAATTGTCCACTTGACAATAAATACTAAAATTAGTATGAAATACAGCATTTCTTTTAAAAAAAACTCGGGTGGCCTAATATTTACGACCTGTAGTGTATATATATATATATATATATATATATATATATATATATATATTCTAAACATATGCTGTTAAATATAAGAGACAATGAATGTCTATTATGTTTTATCATGAGCCGTTCTAAACGTCGTATTTTGGCTTTAATTTCAGTTGAAAATAAAGACAAAAATTCTCCAACATTTGGATAATTATTTATTGATTTGCTTCTAAGCTTTCGGCTCACATGAGCCATCTTCAGAGAGGTTATTTAAACTGAAATATAATAACATCCACCATCACCGACGATTTTATTTTGTGTTGACATAAAACTTTTTTATAATATATAATGAGTTTAATTTGATTATTACTTTCCACTGGTTTAACATTTCTACGTATTATGTATTAAACTCATTATATATTATAAAAAATTCAAAACAATTGACCTCATAGTCTATAATAACCCTACAAGCACTAAACTAAATTCTCTACAAAAAACAATGTAGTGTACCAATTTACATGTCCATTCAGAGATTGCATCTCTGATACTAATAAAAAACCCAGTACATATATTGGTTTTACTACAACCACGCTCTCCCATAGACTTACATGTCATCTTTCTGATCAGAGTACTATTAAACAACATTTCTCTGAAAAACATAAACATGTAGGTAATATAAGACAGATTTTGGTCAACAATACGGTGATCCTTACTCATACACATAGTAAGAGGAACCTTCAGATATTGGAGGCCATGTACATCAAATCTAAACAACCAACACTCAATAAAATCACCTTTAAATCGGACATAGCATATTACATTGCATTTGACTATATGGTTTTGTTGTCATTTCGCGCTATCACGCGGTGTGACGTCATAAAACCGCATTGCAAATTTAAGAACTGCGTTTATTATTTTTGGTAACTATTGCCGTTGCCAAGCGGAGTTTTATGTCAACACAAAATAAAATCGTCGGTGATGGTGGATGTTATTATATTTCAGTCTAAATAACCTCTCTCTCTCTCTCTCTCTCCATATATATATATATATATATATATATATATATATATATATATATATATATCAAATCTACAGGGTGAGATGTGTAAATTGTCGCTATTTGTCTTGAAAATTTTTGCAAAGTAATAATAACAAAAGAACCATTCTATTTTCATTTAGAATTATCCACTTGGTAATAAATACTAAAAATAGTGTGAAATACATGATTTTCTTTAAAAACTGGGATGTACTAATAATTAGGTTCTTCAGACGTGTTATAAGGTGGGAGGGCCTGGAGAACTTAACACTCCCAGGACGGATAAAATGAAGAAGAGACAGGAGAAAGCAGCGCGAGACGTGCTTGTTAGGTCTGAGCCAATGGATGGCGATGTGGGGCTTAGATATACCAAAAGAAAAAATACTGAGAGTGACAAAAGACAGAGCCAAGTGAAAGTTCATGATCGCCTACGTCCTGAAAGGACACGGCACATGAAGAAGAAGAAAAATATGATACCGAAATATGGTAAATTCCGTGTCACGAAAATGTTAAATTAATTATACTGCAATAACACACACACACACACACACACACACACACACACACACACACACAGATATATATATAACCGGTTATCGTTCCTCACTCTCCCGAGCTCAGTCAAGAAATAAGCCGGGTATGCACACCAATTAAAGTATTCATGGTACAGTAAAAAAAGAGGTGTACCAAAAAAAAGTTATACATATAAACATATGAATTTTGTTATTATTACTTTGCAAAATTTTTCAAAATTTTTGTCTTGAAAAAAAATTTATTCTCTATTATAATCTTTTATGTTCTCTTGAGTTATAACAAGTATTCATATTCGTGTGTTTGTGTATATATATATATATATATTGTAATGGTTGTTACAATAGTTTATCATGCTTTTATGAACCATTGTAACAACCATTACAATATAAAGCTCTACGTTGTATCGAACACTCTTTATAAAAGTAAATGCATGAACAGTGGGTTTAAAACCTACGTGTTCCATAACTTTCTTACAATATATATATATATATATATATATATATGCTCACTTACTCTAATATTAGTGCATAACACTATGGAGCGTGCGTGCGTGTGTGTGTATGCATTCCCCAATACTCAATGTAAGCGTAAGGCATAGACTCCTTTGTAGTATTTTTCCTCCATATTTTTAAGTCTTAGATCACACACCGACCAGATGTTCGTCGCTTTCGGACATCGAAATCTCAACTACAGATATTCATTCTACTAAAGAAAGCTTCCTGTTCGTGCGCGTGCATGATGGGATCGATAGAAGAGATAAAATTGCCTTGTGGTGATACTTTCTTTCGCGCTTTTCAATTCGCTTCGACGAGAACGAATTGAGAAGAACCGAACTTCCGGTCGCCATGTTAAATCCTTTTCGATACTCGAACAATTTTCAATTTGGCCGTTTGGTTTCTAAATCAGAGAGGATAAACGAAGGAGATTTTTCTGATTCAATGGGCGGTCTCTATGGCGCGCTACTCAAAATACATTTAAACAATTAAAAAAAAGCTCAGCTTTTGTTCTTTGTCTTTCTCAATCGACATGATTTTTTTTTACTTTTTTTTTTCTGAGGGTGGTTGAGAATTTTATTGTTTTATTACTGTTTTTTTTTATTACTTATTATTTTTACAGCTTTTCATATTTTCTCTTTTTTTTAATACTTTTTGAGTTGTTTCTAAATTAGTTTTAGACAATTTTCTGTTTATTTTTTTTTTATCGGTACTTATTTCTTCCGTGTTTTTAAAGCTTTCAATACATCTTCTTCTTTTTTTTATTTCACCGACTCTTTTTTTCTTCTATTATCCTAGTCTTTACCTTTTTCGCCTCTTACTAATTCGAAATCTCATTCTTGTTCATTTCCTTTCCTTTTATTTCTTTTTACTTTTTATTTTTAAGCTCATAAATATTCTTATATTTTATTAGTTATTTAGTTTTTGTTGTGTTACAACTTTTCTGTCCTTCCTCTCTCTCTCTCTCTCTCTCTCTCTCTCTCTCTCTCTCTCTCTCACACACACACACACACACACACACAGATACACACACACTCCAATTTTTATTCTAACAATCCTTGTTTGGCGCGTTCATTTTTCACTTCGTCTTATCGTACTGCTCTTCATCAGGGTTCAATTTCCTTTTCTTGAACACGTGACTAACAACGAGGTGTTGGAGAGTATGGAAACGAGGAGAAAACTCATATAGTGAAACCGATAAAATGTAACCGCAATTTCTACTCTATCAGCTTCTTTTCTCGAACTTCCCGCCTGTGGAATTCCCTTCCGTATACCTGTTTCCCCGAAAGCTACAATCTCCAGGAATTTAAATGTAAGGTCAATAGACACCTCCTATCTCACTAACTCGCATCCTCTCTCTCAAGCACTTTTCTCCATCCACTCCACACCCATTACACCGATATTCTGATTCGTCTATTACCCTTCTTCTGACATCCCCTATAACCTACCCTCTTTCTCATCACTTTCCCCTATGTAACACCCTGCGCAACAGTGGTAGTAAAACTGCCTTTCTTGGGGGTGAAATGATTAAAAAAAATAAGTAAGTAAGTGACAGATAAGGTTTCTCGGACATGTAGTGAGAAAGGAGGGCTTGGAGAATTTAATACTCACAGGATAGAGGGAAAGAGAGACAGGGGAAAGCAGCGCGAGACCTACTCGATAGGCCTGAGCAAATGGATGGCAGACCGGGGTTTGAGAGACATGCCAAAAGGAAGAATTTTCAGAGAGGGCCATGTAGAAATCTATGATCGCCTACGCCCTGAAGGGACACGGTACATGAAAAAAATTCTTTCTTTTTTTTATTTATTTCTTGCATTGGCAATTTTTCTGTCTTTTTCCTGATTTACTCCGTGTTTTTTTTTTTCTTATTTTCTATTTCACTTTTGTGTTTCTTCTCTCTTCTTTATTCCTTTCATCTTCATCTAAACCTTTCCTTTTATCTTCTTTATTCTTCTACTATGTGCCCTGTCCTATTCAGGACGTAGGCGATCATGGCTTTCCATGTTTCCCTATCCCTGGTGGCTCTGAGCACGCCTTCTCCTGTTACGCCATGCAACCCTCGTTCCGTCATCCACCTGATTAGGTCCTTCAAATATGTTATCCGTTACTTTCACCGTCTCTTTTTTCCCTCTATCTAGCCTGTTAGTATCAGGTTCTCCAAGCCCTCCTTCCTCATTGCATGTCCCAGGAACTTCAGCTGTCTCTTCCTGATGCTCAGTATTAATTTCCTTTTTGTTTTCATCATTTCTAAGACCTCATCATTGTTCACATGCTCGATCCATGATATTCACAGCATCATTCTGTCGAACCACATTTCAATTGCTTCAAGTTTTTCCTTCATCTTTGATGATATTGTCCAGCATTCACTGCCATATTGAAGAACGGACAGCACATAGCAATCCAGTACTCTCCAGAGAGTACTGGAAGTTGAGTAAAGTTTTAAGAAACAGGACAATTTCACTAGAAACAAATGTTTCTAGTGAAATTGTGCTGTTTCTTAATACTTTACTCAACTTCTGGAATGCATCCTTGTGCTTTTGGATCTCAAGAATATAAATGTATAGAAACTGATGTGGCCACAAAAGGAGGGTTCAGTTTATATATTGATAGTAATATGAAACTAATCCCCCACTTTATATCCAGTATGCTTCTGTAGAACCACATTTCAGTTGCTTCAAGTTTTTTCTTCATCTTTGATGATATTGTCCAGCATTCACTGCCATATTGAAGAACGGACAGCACATAGCAATCCAGTACTCTCCTCTTCGTTTCTAGCGAAATTGTCCTGCGTCTCAATACTTTACTCAACTTCTGGAATGCTTCCTTCGGCATGTCAATTCGCCTTCGGATCTTTGTGTCGCACTTTCCGTCTTCTGTTATTACGCTTCCCAGGTATTTAAATTTTTGTACCTGCTTGATTCTGGTATCCTCCACCTGTATCTGTCTACGGCTATATCGTGTTGAATGCACCGGTTCCCGTCCGATCACCGAAGTTAAGCAACATCGAGTCTGGTCAGTACTTAAATCTTCTTTGTTTCTAGTGAAATTCTCCTGTTTCTTAATACTTTACTCAACTTCTTGAATGCTTCTTTTGCCATGCCAATTCGCCTTCGGATCTCTGTGCCGCATTTTCCGTCTTCTGTTATAACACTTTCCAGGTATTTAAATTTTTGTACCTGCTTGATTCTGGTATCTCCGACCTGTATTTAGCATTTTGGGCTGCCTTTTTTTGCTGATGACTATGCATTATTGTTTTTATTTCTCTTTCATTCCGTTAAATCTCATTGCAGTTTGATTTCTTTTTTTTTTCATTCCTATATTTCATTCCTATATTTCATTCCTATATTTCATTCCTATATTTCTGTTTCTCTCTTTTCATTTAATCTGCAAGCTTCTTCCGCTTAATTCATCTCTTGAGCAACTAATTTTCTTTGGTGTCACATTTTTCAATTAAATCTACACCCTATTTTAAATATCTGAATTCTTCAAAGATGAAAGGGGTTTCCTCATCCAAATACCACGGTAATTAACACCAGCCCTCAAATCTTCGTTTCGAACATAAATAATCACTGGTTGGCTGACTTCAGCAATTAATCAAATCTATTCAACAAAATTAATTTATACATTAATTAAATATTAATTGATGATTCATTAATCCCCGGCAGGAAAAATATCTTCTAACAATTATTGCATATATAAAACCATAAGAAGAGTAAAAGCATATTTAAAGAATGACTGGATTGATTTTAATCAAATTTTTCGAAATTTTCTATCTATTTTTTATTATTTTTAATGGAAAGGTTGTGCAGCTCACAAAAGAAAAAGAAAATGATTTTCTCTCAACAAAAACTCAAGTGTAATAGAAGAATCAAATGAAACAATTTTAGTGCTGACAAAAAAAAAAAAGAAACGATTAATTCATGCAGCTTTTGCCGAAGCTAAATCAGAGGAGGTTTTGTTCTTTTCTTTTCTTTTTTCATATTTTTCCACATTGTCCTCCATTCTCTTGTCTTCTTCACGTGAATGCAAGTTTTCATTGTTGGCCTTATGGCATGTTTTCATGTTATTGTGACAAGAAAAATGCTTGAAGCTAAGTACCAGCTGTGGTTACCTCAAGAAGCGAAGGGTCAAAGTTCGACTTCGAAGAAAGAACAAGCAAAACTAGTGTCACGTCCAATGAAAACTCATACTTGGCAGAAAGAATCTTACGGAAAAATAACAACTCGGTTATGCGATGGAAATGAAACTACTTTTTTTGTTGTTTTTTTTTTGTTTCTTGTTTTTTTTTTTGTTTTGTTTTTTTTTTCAATGAAAAGCACCCGGAGAGTAAGTTATTAGCTGAAGTACTTTTGGGGACTCAGATGTGCGTTGTGGTGCAGTGGATAACGACTCGGAATGACAAATCGGGGAACCGAGTTCGAATTCCAGTTGAATTCGTTGCACAAACTTGCGCGCAAATATTCTTGGGAAAGATATTAATCCGTCTCTTGCCTCCAGTTATGGATTAAATAGCAGAACAGATTTGGTTCTATAGCCTTGGCTAGCCACCAGTCTACCGCAGAAAGCAATGGCAACCTACTGCGGAAAAATCTTCTGCCTAGTCAGTTATGTCGCTTTCGAGACATGATCGCCCAAGCGTGTTTCACGTATAGCACTTAACTGACTGACTTTTTGGGACAGCACCGACAAGGTACTGAACAGCGTCGATAAATCGGGTGTGGCTTCGATTCTGGATAACTGGATTCTGTTTTCATGGATGTTCGACCAAGTTTTTTTGGGTTTTTTTTTTCAGAAAAAGAGAGGATTAGCATGGAAACTATATCCTCTTCGGTCTCCGAAATTTTCGCAAAGAAATTTTCGTTAGAGAGATGCGACCAACTGCTAGACACTTGCATGCGTCTAATACGAAGATTAGTTTCAGTGAGACTATAAAAATAAGACAGAAATGAAAACCTGACATTTATAGTACAACTAGCAGCATAGCCCGGCGTTGCTCGGGTGTAATGAAAGCTTTAAATCTAATCCATAGTCCTGGAGCTCAGACTCAGCCTAAAGAATATTTATGTGAAGTTTGTTGGTGAGAATCGGATAAAAATTGTCGATTTGTATAAAGGACATACAGACAGATAAACAGACACACAAACATCTTAACTTTTATATATATATATATATATATATATATAGTGCAGAAAATCGAGAATATATATATATATATATATAGTGCATAAAATCGATAATATATATATATATATATTTTTTTTTTAATCATTTCACCCCGAGCAAGGCAGAAACGCCACTGATGTGCAGGGGGTTACATAAATGTAGAAAGATTAATTAGAAAAGAGTGAGGAGTACAAGCTAGTTAGAAAGGAACAATAGAAAGCTGAGAAAGCAGGTGCAATGACAGATACATGGGCGGAGAGAACGTGAAGATTATACAGGGGAGGGGAGAGAGCTAGAGTCCAGTGGTTAGTAGGTGAGTATTAACTTTGCTTTTAAATTTCTGGAGGTCGTAGCCATCAGGAAAGCAAGAATACGGGAGTGAGTTCCACAGGCGGGAAGTGCGAGAGAGGAAGCTGCAGGAGTAGAATTGTCGTCTGCGTTTGGCTAACCTGACTGTGAATGGGTGGGACCCAGTTGCCAGTCTGGTTGCACGGGTAAACACCTGTAGAGGAGGCATCAGTGACTTAAGCTCATCCGAGCAGAAGCCATGAAAGTATTTATAGAAGAGACAGAGGGAGGCCACATTTCGACGATGGGAAAGTGGCTGCAGATCAGTACCTATCACATTACAGACTCTCCTTTGGAGCTTGTCAAGAACACTGAGGAGAACGGCAGGGGCACCTGACCATAAATGGCAGCAGTACTCCATGCACGGACGGATGGTTGACTTGTATATATGCAGGATGGATTCAGGTGGAAAAAACATCCTGGATCGACATAGTGACCCAATATTCTTAGCAGTAGATTTTGCTATGGATTCAATATAGTGCTTCCATTTGAGGTCTGAGGACAGGGTAAGTCCGAGGAGGCGTAGTGTATTACTCTCCGGGAGAATCATCTGGTCCATGCTTATGGGTGGCAGAAGAGGTTGCCTGTAATGGTTGACAGACAAGAGCTTGGTCTTAGAGGAATTGAAGTTGACAAGCCACTTCTTGCCCCAGTTCACCACAGAGTGTAGATCCCGCTCAAGGTCAGCAGCGAGATTATGTCTGTCCGCCACGACAGGTTTCTTACTGGAGCGGGAGTCTATTGTAGTGTCATCTGCGTAGATGCCTACTTGGGACTTGATCTCATCTGGGAGGTCGTTGATGAAAATAAGGAAGAGCGTTGGGCCCAGGATAGAGCCTTGTGGGACACCAGCATTCGTGCTGTAGGACGAAGAGGCACGCCCATTCAGAACGACCTTCATTTTGCGGTTATTTAAGAAAGATTGGATTAGGTCAAGCAGGCGACCGGTAATACCATAACCGCGTAGTTTGCATAGGAGGCCAGGATGCCAAACCCTGTCGAAAGCCTTGGAGATATCCAGAGCAACCGCGCGAGCCTCGTCAGACTCATCAAGGGCCTGTAGCATGTACTCCGTTACAGTTGTTAGCAGGTCGGCTGTGGACCTGTCAAATCGGAATCCATATTGCCTGTCGGAGAGCAGTTTGTGAGCGGTGATCGATTTTCTGCACTATTGTAAGAACTGAAACATTGAAACTTCTGAATATCATTTCTTATGTCTTTTTCTGTGAGTGTATCAAATTTGATTAAAATCGGACCACTCCTTCTATAACCCGATTTTTTCGATTATCAATTTTCGATATTTATCGGGGGTACCTCGACACAAAACCTAGCTAAGATCACTTGCAGACGCTTATAGTACAACTGCGTAAATTTTCAAGAAAATCGGTCCAGCCGTTTCGGAGTCTATAGGTAACGGACTCACACACACACATAAACAAAGTTCCATTTATAAATAAGTTTAGATTATCTGCTGTCATCTGACTGATTTTAACAGGTTAACGACATTGTTTAAATAGTGAAGCTTCTCATGATGCCGGCTCCAGCAAGCCTTTTCACATCTAGTCGGGAAAATACATCATATATGGGCTTACGGCCTATCATGTTGAATACACCGGTTCTCGCTCGATCACCAAAGTTAAGCAACGTTGAGCCTGGTCAGTACTTAGATGGGTGACCACTTGGGAATACCAGGTGCTGTAAGCGCTTAGTGATGGATGTGCGTTGTGGTGCAGTGGATATCGGCTCGGTGAGCCGAGTTCGAATTCCAGTTGAATACCCTGCATTCACTTAAGCACTGGTACCCTTGTGAAAGGTAATCCGTTCCTTTCCTCCAGTTATGGGTTAAATAACAAGGGTAGGACTTGGGAATCCTAACCTTAAAAAAAAAAACAAATCCCAGTGAATCTTGATACTCGAAAAGAAAAATGTATTATTAAACACAAAACTTATATAAAAACAACAATAAATTGTTGAAAGAAAATGGTATTAACAGCAATAAATAAATACACACACACAGACAAAATTTCCATTTATAAATAAGCTTAGATAGATAGATTTGTGTTTAATAAGTTTAGATAGATAGATTAGTGTTTAATAAGTTTAGATAGATTTGTGTTTAATAAGTTTAGATAGATAGATTAGTATTTAATAAGTTTAGATAGATAGATTAGTGTTTAATAAGTTTAGATAGATAGATTAGTGTTTAATAAGTTTAGATAGATTTGTGTTTTAATAAGTTTAGATAGATAGATTAGTATTTAATAAGTTTTTAGATAGATAGATTAGTGTTTAATAAGTTTAGATAGATTTGTGTTTAATAAGTTTAGATAGATAGATTTGTGTTTAATAAACAGTTTAGATAGATAGATTAGTATTTAATAAGTTTAGATAGATAGATTAGTGTTTAATAAGTTTAGATAGATAGATTAGTGTTTAATAAGTTTAGATAGATTTGTGTTTAATAAGTTTAGATAGATAGATTAGTATTTAATAAGTTTAGATAGATAGATTAGTGTTTAATAAGTTTAGATAGATAGATTTGTGTTTAATAAGTTTAGATAGATAGATTAGTATTTAATAAGTTTAGATAGATAGATTAGTGTTTAATAAGTTTAGATAGATAGATTAGTGTTTAATAAGTTTAGATAGATTTGTGTTTAATAAGTTTAGATAGATAGATTTGTGTTTAATAAGTTTAGATAGATAGATTAGTATTTAATAAGTTTAGATAGATAGATTAGTGTTTAATAAGTTTAGATAGATTTGTGTTTAATAAGTTTAGATAAGATGAATTTGTGTTTAATAAGTTTAGATAGATAGATTTGTGTTTAATAAGTTTAGATAGATAGATTAGTGTTTAATAAGTTTAGATAGATTGGTATTTAATAAGTTTTAAGTAGATAGATTAGTGTTTAATAAGTTTAGATAGATTTGTGTTTAATAAGTTTAGATAGATAGATTTGTGTTTATTAAGTTTAGATAGATAGATTTGTGTTTAATAAATTTAGATAGATAGATTCGTGTTTAATAAGTTTAGATAGATTGGTATTTAATAAGTTTAGATAGATAGATTAGTGTTTAATAAGTTTAGATAGATAGATTTGTGTTTAATAAGTTTAGATAGATTAGTATTTAATAAGTTTAGATAGATAGATTAGTGTTTAATAAGTTTAGATAGATTTGTGTTTAATAAGTTTAGATAGATTTGTGTTTAATAAGTTTAGATAGATAGATTAGTGTTTAATAAGTTTAGATAGATTTGTGTTTAATAAGTTTAGATAGATAGATTTGTGTTTAATAAGTTTAGATAGATAGATTAGTATTTAATAAGTTTAGATAGATAGATTAGTGTTTAATAAGTTTAGATAGATTTGTGTTTAATAAGTTAGATAGATAGATTTGTGTTTAATAAGTTTAGATAGATAGATTTGTGTTTAATAAGTTTAGATAGATAGATTAGTATTTAATAAGTTTAGATAGATAGATTAGTGTTTAATAAGTTTAGATAGATTGGTATTTAATAAGTTTAATAAGTTTAGATAGATAGATTAGTATTTAATAAGTTTAGATAGATAGATTAGTGTTTAATAGGTTTAGATAGATAGATTTGTGTTTAATAAGTTTAGATAGATAGATTAGTGTTTAATAAGTTAGATAGATAGATTAGTATTTAATAAGTTTAATAAGTTTAGATAGATAGATTAGTATTTAATAAGTTTAGATAGATAGATTAGTGTTTAATAAGTTTAGATAGATAGATTAGTATTTAATAAGTTTAGATAGATAGATTAGTATTTAATAAGTTTAATAAGTTTAGATAGATAGATTAGTATTTAATAAGTTTAGATAGATAGATTAGTATTTTAATAAGTTTAATAAGTTTAGATAGATTAGTATTTAATAAGTTTAGATAGATTAGTATTTAATAAGTTTAATAAGTTTAGATAGATAGATTAGTATTTAATAAGTTTAGATAGATAGATTAGTATTTAATAAGTTTAGATAGATAGATTAGTATTTAATAAGTTTAATAAGTTTAGATAGATTAGTGTTTAATAAGTTTAGATAGATAGATTAGTATTTAATAAGTTTAGATAGATAGATTAGTATTTAATAAGTTTAATAAGTTTAGATAGATTAGTGTTTAATAAGTTTAGATAGATAGATTAGTAGTTAATAAGTTTAGATAGACAGATTAGTAGTTAATATGTTTAATAAGTTTAGATAGATAGATTAGTATTTAATAAGTTTAGATAGATTAGTATTTAATAAGTTTAATAAGTTTAGATAGATAGATTAGTATTTAATAAGTTTAGATAGATAGATTAGTATTTAATAAGTTTAGATAAGATAGATTAGTATTTAATAAGTTTAGATAGATAGATTAGTATTTAATAAGTTTAATAAGTTTAGATAGATTAGTGTTTAATAAGTTTAGATAGATAGATTAGTATTTAATAAGTTTAGATAGATAGATTAGTATTTAATAAGTTTAATAAGTTTAGATAGATTAGTGTTTAATAAGTTTAGATAGATAGATTAGTATTTAATAAGTTTAGATAGATTAGTATTTAATAAGTTTAATAAGTTTAGATAGATAGATTAGTATTTAATAAGTTTAGATAGATAGATTAATATTTAATAAGTTTAGATAGATAGATTAGTATTTAATAAGTTTAATAAGTTTAGATAGATTAGTGTTTAATAAGTTTAGATAGATAGATTAGTATTTAATAAGTTTAGATAGATTAGTATTTAATAAGTTTAATAAGTTTAGATAGATAGATTAGTATTTAATAAGTTTAGATAGATAGATTAGTATTTAATAAGTTTAATAAGTTTAGATAGATTAGTGTTTAATAAGTTTAGATAGATAGATTAGTAGTTAATAAGTTTAGATAGACAGATTAGTGGTTAATATGTTTAATAAGTTTAGATAGATAGATTAGTATTTAATAAGTTTAGATAGATTAGTATTTAATAAGTTTAATAAGTTTAGATAGATAGATTAGTATTTAATAAGTTTAGATAGATTGATTAGTATTTAATAAGTTTAATTGATAGATTAGTATTTAATAAGTTTAGATAGATAGATTAGTATTTAATAAGTTTAATAGTTTAGATAGATTAGTGTTTAATAAGTTTAGATAGATAGATTAGTATTTAATAAGTTTAGATAGATAGATTGATATTTAATAAGTTTAATAAGTTTAGATAGATTAGTGTTTAATAAGTTTAGATAGATTAGTATTTAATAAGTTTAGATAGATTAGTATTTAATAAGTTTAATAAGTTTAGATAGATAGATTAGTATTTAATAAGTTTAGATAGATAAATTAATATTTAATAAGTTTAGATAGATAGATTAGTATTTAATAAGTTTAATAAGTTTAGATAGATTAGTGTTTAATAAGTTTAGATAGATAGATTAGTATTTAATAAGTTTAATAAGTTTAGATAGATAGATTAGTATTTAGCATTTAGTACAAATAGCGTTACATTTCGTACAAATAGCGTTACATAGATTTCTTTCTAGTTTTGTAATGAACTTGAAAATTATGGAAATAAGCGCCTGAATGACATAATTTGAAAAAGGTTTTGAAGCAAACAAATCCTTGTCATGTCTAATCTTTGAAGGACGGGGTCAAATCGATAGCAAGTGATATGAAAAAAAGACAAGATTTAATTATCAGTTGATTATAAATAACAGTAAAACACTTGTAGCTTCATGCGCGGAAAAAAAAAACTGATTTTCCAACAATATACTCAGTCAGTTAAGTGCCATACGTGATACACGCTTTGGCGATCATGTCTCGAAAGAGACATGACTGACTGGGCAGAAGATTATCCCGCAGTAGCTTGCCATTGCTTTCTGCGGTAGACTGGTTGATGACCAAGGCTATAGAACCCAATCTGTCCTGTTATTTAACCCATAACTGTAGGGAGAAGAGATAGATTATATTACATTATTATATTAAGTATAATTAGTGGGGGATCAGTTTATTACTTCATAGCAATATAAAACCGTACCCTCACTTTGTGACCAATAGAAGTTTTAATCATGATTCCAACTATTATATTCAGTCAATCAGTTAAGTGCCATACGTGATACACGCTTGGGCGATCATGTCTCGAAAGAGACATGACTGACTGGTTATCCTGCAGTAGGTTACCATTGCTTTCTGCGGTAAACTGGTTGCTAGCTAAGGTTATAGAACCCAATCTGTCCTGTTATTTAACCCATAACTGGAGGGAAGAAACGGATTAACTTCCCCAAGGGTATTTGCGCGTAAGTGAATGCAAGGAATTCAAATTCGAACTCGGCTCTCTGATTTTTGTCGTTCCGAGCCGATATCCAGTGCACCACAAACGCACAATATTCATTTATAGCATTCATTAATTTCTGTTAATTCAGAACGTATTTGAAAGGAATTATGAACTGATGGCTTTATGCATGCGCCCGTTTTATTAACAACTATTTTCCTGACATGGGAAATAATGTAACTGTCAATATATCAGCAGAATTTTGTGCAGAATTATGAAAAAATAACAAATTACAAGCCGAATCTCTACACTAACTCAACATGTTTATTTTTTCTCTTTCTTTATTTTGAAAAGAAAAGTTTTAAATTTAAAACTGTGTTCAGTAAACAGCGAGAAAAGAATTTTCTAGTTACAAGTGTAATTCAAATTATACTAAATAAAACGTTTTTATATCACCAGGAAAACATTTTTAAAACAAATAATTTGAAGTGAATATTTCAAGTAGATTATTTTTTTTTTTATTTATTCCCATTTTTGCTGTTTTTCTTTAATGTTTCATTGGTTATTTGTTTCGTGATTGTCATCTTGATGAAGGAGTAAATATTTTGGTTTGGTTGTTTGTCAGAATTTTAAAAACAAGATTATTAATAGCATGTTAAGTAAATCAAAACACATTAGTTGTGTTTTTTTCAAGCACCCACTACTTTACTCTTAAACAATTGACATTGCTAAGAGATGGCTCAGTCATTAGCCTATTAAATAAGGATGCCAAACACCGAAGTGTTTCCAAGAATATTCGCGATGAGTTAATCGTGCTCAGCAACAAACGATTTGAAGGACAATACAAATATTAATTCACAAAAGCTGCCTAAACAAAAAGGTAAATTTTCGTTTTAGGTCCCGAAGGCTTTTCCCCCTTCAAATTTATCCAAAATAGCATTATTTCTGTGCAAATGTATATACTGAACTCAAACAAACAATTAGTTATTGAAGAAACCTACCTTTTTGATCTGAACGTCCATTAAAAAAACGAACTATATCTTGCACTTTTTCTCTCCCGTAACTCTCACGAAGTCATGTAATTAACTGCAGAATGACGTTCTGCGTAGGCAACAAATTTCGGCCGATTTTCTTCCTTTACTGAAACTTCCACCTATTTACTTCCTGTAATGAAAGTAATATGCTTAGAAATACAATAGCGTATTACGTTCATTACAGGAAGTAAATAGGCGTAAGTTTCAGTAAATGAAGTAAATCGACCGAAAATAGACCGAAATTTGTTGTCCTACGCCGACAGACATTCAGCAGTTAATTACATGACTGCGTTAGAGTTACGGGAGACAAAATGTAATTCGATTTTTTTCTGGACGTTCAGATGAAAAAAGGTAGATTTCTTCAATAACTAATTCTTGATTTGAGTTCAGCATATACATTTGCAGAGAAATAATGCTATTTTGGATAAATTTGAAGGGGGAAGCTTTCGGGACCTAAAACGAAAATTTACCAACAAAAGAAAAGCTTCTCAGAATCAAAGAACTAATAGTGGTTATATTTACTTTGATTTTCATAAGTCAACTTGTATCTATTCAGTCATTTTTAATACAATACTATGCCTCTGTTAGAAGGAATAAAACGGAATAATAAAAATAGTAATAGTAGTAGTAGTAGTAGTAGTATTAGTAGTAGTAGTTAGGTTGGTAATAGTAATGTTGTCATTTTATATTATTATGTTAATATCACAGCACAGAATATAACTATATTAAATGAATTTATTTGGAGTAGATAGATCTATTTGGAGTAGATAGATCTATTTGGAGTAGATAGATCTATCTATCGCCCGGTTCACACTCCACCCACGTCTATTGAACAGGTTAAGAGGCTCATCCCTTGTTCCCTATTTAGGATGTGGTTTCCGGCTTTCTCTTTTCCAATCTTTTCACTATTACGTAGCCCCCTGCACATCAGTGGCGTTACCGCCTTGCTCGGGGTGATACGATTAAAAAAAAAAAAAAAAACTTCTATTTTTGTTAAGATGAAATAATAAATGTTATAAAATATTTTATAACAGTGATAATGCTACTGAAGATGCAAAAAATGAAACTCGGGACTTGACAAGCCATTTTGTCGTTTTTAAGATTTATTAGGAAAAGGGCGGGCCTGAAGCAGACTACCACCACGTTTAATTTCGTTGTTTTCCTTTTTTTTTTCTTTTTTTTTTACTTTTTTTAACGCAGTCCTATCGATTACCCCGTTAGCTTTACGATTGACAAAAAAAAAAAAAAAAAAAACATTTCCTGTGGGGGACAGTTTCTCATACAACGTTATAGTAAATCGAGCCTCAATTTTTAAACCAATCGCCGGTAGGACATTACCGCCACCTGTAAATTTGTCCATTATCAAATTTTTTTGACTTTTTTCAGTGCAATATTATCTTTTACACCATAAACTTTACGATTTACAAAAAAAAAATGCAAAAATTTCAATATTTAAACAATTTTTTGGTGGGTGGGGAAACAGTTTCTCATCCAACCTTATAGTGGACTGAAAATAGAGGCTCGATTTAGTTTAACGTTGTATGAGAAACTGACCCCACCACCAAATTTGTTTAAATATTGTAATTTTTCAAAAATATTTTTGATAATCGGAAAGTTTAAGTAACAATCGATAGAACTGCGCTGAAAAAAGTAAAAAAAAAAATGAAAAACAACGAAATTAAACTTGGTGGTAGTCTGCTTCAGGTCCGCCGGAGTGGAAAAAAAAAAACATTAGTTCTTTGTGTTGCTTTTGTTACTGTTATTATGAAAGTTAGGCTGATCTGTCATAGAGTCATCTCCCGGTGTAATGAAAGAGATAGTCTTTCATTTTAAGGAAATAAATTGTAGTTCATACATTGAATGGCTGGTTAATAACATTACTTGTAGTGCAAGAGACACTACCGGCCATAATTATTAGGTCACCCCAGTTTTTAAAAAAATAATGTATTTCATACTATTGTTTAGTATTTATTGACAAGTGAATAATTTAAAATGAAAATAGACTGGTTCTTTTGTTAATACTTCACAATAACATGTGCATCAAATGAATTTATAAATATTTCATAATTACCTATATTGCGGTTTCATCAATGAAAGAATGAAGAAAGTCTAGGGTGATTTGGACGAGTTCCTCTTTGCTTGCTTGCCTTATAAAATTTTGCAAAGTAATAATAACAAAAGAACCATTCTATTTTCTTTTAGAATTATCCACTTGACAATAAATACCAAAAATAGTATGAAATACATTATATATTTTTTTAAACTCGGGTGGCCTCATAATTATAGCCGGTAGTGTATATATATATATATATATATATATATATATATATATATATATATATATATAATCTACAGGGTGCGATGTGTAAATTGTCGTTATTTGACTTGTAAAATTTTGCAAAGTAATAATAACAAAAGAGCCATTCTATTTTCTTTTAGGATTATCCACTTGACAATAAATACTAAAAATAATATGAAATACATGATTCATTTTAAAAAACTGGGATGGACTAATAATTATGGCCGGCAGTGTACATTGACAACACCATTATTAGCTACACGTCTAACGTAGATAATTCCATATTATAAACGGAGATGTACTCTTATTTTTTCTTTGCAAGATAAAGAAAACCTTACTGTACTGAAATCTATGCTGAGTGATTTCTTCAATTTAATAACACTTTCGCAATATCCCCACTCTATTTTATGAATGTCATCCATAATGAATAAAGTGATCTCTGCTGTATCCAGACAGGGTCTGCTCTACCAGGACTTTCTACCTTTCTTTTGGATATAAACTTTACCACGAGTCTAATTTGAAAGGGACTTTTGGTTTCTCATTTATATTTTTCCACACTTATATTGAACTAGCAGTATAGCCCGGCGTTGCTCGGGTGTAATGAAAGCTTTAAAACTAATCCATGGTCCTGGAGCTCAGACTCTTTAGACGTTGTCACGAAAGACTAAAAAGCAATAGTTGTTTCTAGTTAAAGTGAAACCGTAGACTGAAAGAAAAATGAATGGATTTAAGTCAAATTTTGATTTCCTGGTATCGATATCAAATTTTCTGCACTATTGTAAGAACTGAAACCTTGAAACTTCTGAATATCGTTTCTTATGTCTTTGTCTATGAATGTATCAAATTTGATTAAAATCGGACCACTCCTTCTATAACCCTGTTTTTTTCGATTATCGATTTTCGATATTTATCGGGGGTACCTCGACACAAAACCTAGCTAAGAACACTCGCAAACGCTTATAGTACAACTGTGTAAATTTTCAAGAAAATCGGTTCAGCCGTTTCGGAGTCTATAGGTAACGGATGCACACACACACACAGACACACACTCACACACACACACGTACACACACACAGACAAAGTTTCATTTATAAATAAGTTTAGATAGATATTATAACTGCAATCTTTGTCAAACTTTTCTCCCAATGATTGTTAATGACTTTACAAGTTGTTAAAGCCAGTGAACTAATACTTTCCTAACACAGGAAATGATGATTTCAGTTAAAATATTAATGGACTTGTGTGAGTGATTTTTATGTATAAGTTTCCTACACAGATTACAAGGACAATCTAAAATAATGTTAACTTGTTGTCCTCTTTTCTTTATCGTGTACTAATTACTAGAACTTGAAAATTCACTTGATGGGGTCATAATATAAAAGTATCATCCACAAATCCCAGCCGGACGGCAGTAGATCGTAAATCTAGATTTTAATGATATACAGTGGAAACTGTCACATGCGACCACCCCCTACTGCCATCAAAAACCGGTCGTATACGACAGGTGGTCGTTCACTAAAGGCTCATAGTCATGGCCTATTTACGCCAGGAACGTATATTCCACTCATCAGAATGTACCTATTAGTATTTTACCATGTAATCTGGTAATAAATAAATGAGAACACAAGAAAATGGCCTTTAAAGAAATTTATTCAGCATAATTCATTTTAAAATTTTAAAAAACGTATTTACAATGGTCATCAAGAGACCAAAATATTTATTCACAAAAATATTTAAGTGGACTTTAAAAGTATACGGTTTCAGTTTTTTTTTTTTTTTAGAAGTGAGTAATAGCAAAAGAGAATCTGCGATAATACATGCAAAAAAAAAAACATACAAAAAACTGACAGCGATTGTGGGTGGGGGTAGAGAAACAGATATATATATATATATATATATATATACCCAGATAGAAATAGAGTAGGTAGATACACAAAAAAATAAAGGAGCGAGAGATAGACATTTGAGAAAGAGACATAATTCAGTACAGACACAGCGATAAATCCCTTGAATATGTCAAATGCAATACGGGTTGTACAAAACTCCAGACCCAAAAGGCTAGATAAGAAAGACAGTTGTTATCTAAACGTGGAAGGGGAAGGAGTAAGCAAAAAAAATGTGGGGACAAAAGGGGCCTAAGCATTCACAGATTTGCTAAGTTCCCAGGAATTCAAAATTGCACAATTTGAAAAGATCTTAATCCAATTTAAACACGGGCTGGTATGTTTAACTTTCAGTTGGAAAACCAAAATCCTCTTTTTTAAGTAACACCCGACAACCACCCCAGGTCAGAATCTGTCACACACACATCAGGCGCGAAACACTCGCCCACCTTTTGCCGAATTCCGATGAAGAGAGTCACACCCTTTCCACTCTAATCTTCACTTTAAACTGGTGCTTAAAGTAAGTGATCAGTTGAGAAGAGAAAGACTTCTCACCTTCATGAAACTTCGTCGTCCACATCACGAGTTGCATAACGCTGAGCAGACACAAGAGCACTGATTGATGGTACCACATTTGAACAGATGGTACTGGATTCCATGATCAAAGAACTTTCCGTCCAAGACCTGAACCATGTAGCATTCAATCAGCCTGCAGTCCATGCTGCCTGCCCTGGGTGTTCATTTCTAAATTTACATCTCGGTTGAATAAGTGAAATTCGAGACCGAAAAAGTTTCTGGTACTTCCGAATAACAAAGACATCTCTCACCTAAACGGGAAAGAGGAAGGAGAAAGCAAAAAATAAAAAAAATTGGGGACAACAGGAGCCTTAGCATTCTCACCTTAGCTAAGTTCCCATGAAGGTCAAATTTGTACAATTTGAAAAGGTCTTAATCTAACTTAAACACGGCTAGGATGACTAAGTTTCAGTTAAAGGAACAAAATCATCTTTATTAAGTAGCATCCAACAACCACTTCAGGTTAGCATCTCTCACACGCACAAGGCACAAAACAATCACCCACCTTTTACCGAATTCTGATGAAGAGAGTTGCACCCTTTCCGCTCTGATCTTTGGTGCTTAAAGCAAGCTATCAGTCAAAAAGGAGAGAACATCTCGCTTTCATGAAACTCCATCTGTCGTGTCGTCCACACCACGAGTTGCATAACGCCGAGCAGACACAAGAACATCTAGTGCTGATCTTTTTTGATTGACGCTACCACATTGGAACAGACGGTACTGGCCTCCAGGACAAAGAACTTTCCGTCCAAGACCCGAACCATGTAGCTTTCAATCAGCCTGCACAACGGGCGTACGACACCGCAGTGAAAGAAGGCATGAAATACGGACTCCTCCAAATTACCGCAGCGCACGCCAGTCAGTTAGTTAAGTGCCATACGTGTTAGACTCTTTGGACGATCATGTCTCGAAAGAGATATGACTGACTGAGCAGAAGATTATCCCGCAATAGGTTGCCATTACTTTCTGCAGTAGACTGGTTGCCAACCAAGGCTATAAAACCCAATCTGTCCTGTTATTTAACCCATAACTGGAGGGGATGAGACGGATTAATACCTTTCCCAAGGGTATTTGCGCGTAAGTGAATGTAAAGAATTCAACTGGAATTCGAACTCGGCTCCCCGATTTGTCGTTCCGAGTCGATATTCACGGCACCACAACGCGCATACTCGACAGAAATTGCCAACCTCACAGCGCAAAGCTTCTTAGCGACGTAGAGAGCCTCTCGCATCACCAACCAGGTTAGTGATGCCTCGTTGTTGTTGGGACATTTTAACCCGGGTGCCTAAGACAAGAGGAAGCGAAATTCTTCGTTCGTAAGGCCGAGCTTGTTAGAGAGCTTGTCTTTGGCAACCTTCCCCCAACTCACTATCACATGATACAATACCTTAGGAGGCAATGGCTGGGTGTCAGACTTTTCAACTTCAAGGGGAAGCTTAGTGCGTCACTACACTCCTTGTAAAATACGCATTCATCTGGGGAAGATCTTTGCCCTCCGTTTCGCACGTAGGCACACTTTTCAAGGACGGCAAAGATCGGCGGACGTCCTCCTTCCAGAGTTCGCTTTTTCCCCTTCCTTTTGCGTACACAGGAAATTCAAGCAGAGAATGTGTTGGCGGGTCTCAACGCCTGGCAATCCCAGATAGCCTTCATCAGGGTGTAAGGAACAGACCTGGCGATCTACCAGGGTAGACTTGTCTCTCCAAAGAAAGCTGGAGAAGTCCACAACAAATTGACTTCATTCAGTAGATGGCAGTGGAAAAACGAACAGCTGGTAAAAGATGAGTGTGTACATGTGCGAGCAACACACTTCCACTCTCCCCTTCAAAGAAAGATTCCTTCCAGTCCACAGTCACATTGCTTCCTTGAGCCGCTTCCGAACTTCCGACCAATTCAACTTTAACTGGAAGTCGGTGCCGAACCAGACACCGAGTATCTTGACCGGCCCGTCAGTCCAGGTGAAGGACCCAAGGAGAGATACCCCTCCCAGTTGCCCAATCGCAGACCAACAGACTTGTCGCAGTTGAACTTGGTCCCCGCCATTTTCTCATCCCTGCAAATTTCTTTCCCAAACTTCGTGTATTTCGGCGGCGTTCTCTATGAACACGGCCACTTCCGGTTCTGGGTATGACTGTAAACTACATCCGGCAACAAGGCCTCTGATTGGGAGGTTGTGAGGAGCATGGAACCACCTCTTAATTGCTATAGTTCCAAGTTCCACCCTGACCCGGAGTGGTAACACCTGTAAAGTTCCCAGTTATGGGCAAATAGTTTATCCCCAAACTGGGGTCAAAACAACATGAAAATATAAAAATACTTTCATAGAAATCTAAACATTTTTGAAGGAAAAATATTACCCACAAAACATTTTTGAAGCAAAAATATTACCCACAATACATTTTTGAAGCAAAAATATTACCCACAATACCTTTTTGAAGGAATAATATTACCCACAATACCTTTTTGAATGAAAAATATTACCCACAATACATTTTTGAAGGAAAAATATTACCGACAATACATTTTTGAAGGAAAAATATTACCGACAATACATTTTTGAAGCAAACATATTACCCACAATACATTTTTGAAGCAAAAATATTACCCACAATACCTTTTTGAAGGAATAATATTACCCACAATACCTTTTTGAATGAAAAATATTACCCACAATACATTTTTGAAGGAAAAATATTACCGACAATACATTTTTGAAGGAAAAATATTACCGACAATACATTTTTGAAGCAAACATATTACCCACAATACATTTTTGAAGCAAACATATTACCCACAATACATTTTTGAAGGAATAATATTACCCACAATACCTTTTTGAAGGAAAAATATTACCCACAATACATTTTTGAAGCAAAAATATTACCGACAATACATTTTTGAAGGAAAAAATTTATTGTCATCATATATTTTTGAAGAAAAAATCATTACCAGCAATACATTTTTTAATACAAAACTAGAAAATAACTTCAGTTTTCAAAAAAAATAAATAAATAAAAACAGTTTTTCACCACAATCTGACTAAATCAACCTTCTCACAATAACCGAACATTAAAAAATACCTTAAAACCCTACCTTTTTGGCATTAAATAACCCACAGAGGTTGATATGTTGTTAAATAAAACTCAAAGTCAAACGGACACGTCGTCGAATGCTTGGCCTGTTTGGAGACACCATGTAAGTTGATCCCACCAAGCACCGGATTCCACCCTTAACACGTGTAGGAATTGATCCAGGGCAACAAAGTACAGCATGGGTGAAAGCGGACAACCCTGACGAATGGACCGAGACAAGGTGAAAGGTTTGACATCACACCGTTTACCGCTACCACAGCCCCTGGAGACTTGTAGAGGAGGCGGATCTAGGAGCGAACTTGTGACCCGAAGCCAGTACCAAGAAAGTGATGGTCAACCTTATCGAATGCATTCGACTGATCCAAATTAATCAGCGCGATTTCACCGTTGACTTTTTTATGATCTGGCGAATCAAATAAAGTTTGTCCTGAATAGTCCTGCCCTTCACAGCACAATTCTGTTCGGAACCAATCAGAATAGGCAGGACAAGATGCTGCATGGTGTGGAGTTGACGCCTTCCGAGAGTACACACGGCTTGACAAAAACGAGAATCTGAATCTTCTTTGTATCTTTGCTCACAAAATGGGTGCTTGGTCGGTAGCAGGTTGTGAGCCAGAAGTTTTCTTTATTGGGACATGAAGGGGCCAGGTGGCCAATCCTGCCGCACTTCCAGCATGCGGGATTTCTACCAACAATGATGACTGGAACTAACCGACCATCGATGTCCAAAACGCTGGTGATGGAGCTGAATGTTTTTTCTGGATAACATGATATTGAAGCTCCATGCCCCAAGCTTTCGATTTGAGGATCTTGCCAAACTGTTCAAAATAAACAACCAGCGCGTCTCTTTTTATATGGGCAGGAACTTTACATGCTGCCACTGTTGTCTTCCTCATGACCCTGTATTCTCTGTTGACCATGGCCATACAATCATCACCTGTGGGTATTGCCACGTCTTAATGTAGGGTCCAACATCATTGATGATCAGATGGGGCATGAATCCAAGAGATGTAAGGGTTGTCTTTAGATGAACGGCAAACTTTTTTAGTTTTTAGTTCGCGTTTCCATGACAAATACAGTGACAGTCCTGAGAGCGTACTTCCTGCTTATTCAGGTGCGCATAATACTCAGCTCTCTTGAGAAAGTTCTGCAGATTCAGTAGGCAGGTTGGCGGTCCTGGCTTCTGGCTTCTTTGGTTTAGGTGGTGTCCTTCCGTATTGCTGGCTTCCTCAGTCGTCGGTTACTGCTCCTCAGTGCTGCTCGTTTTCTTAGTCGTCAGCTGGCTGCTCCTCGGTGCTGCTGGCTCCCTCGGTCATCACCTGCTGCTCTATGGTGCTGCTGACTTCTGCCGTCGTCTGTTACTGCTCCTCGGTGCTGCTGGCTTCCTCGGTCGTCCGTTACTGCTCCTCGGTGCTGCTGGCTTCCTCGGTCGTCCGTTACTGCTCCTCGGTGCTGCTGGCTTCCTCGGTCGTCCGTTACTGCTCCTCGGTGCTGCTGGCTTCCTCGGTCGTCCGTTACTGCTCCTCGGTGCTGCTGGCTTCCTCGGTCGTTCGTTTCTGCTCATCGGTGCTGCTGGCTTCCTCGGTCGTAATGGCTGTTGGCTTCCTGGAGAGGCTGGTCGCCTTTGTATCTGAGTTATTGGACGGAGGCTGTCCCTCGTGGGTCCTCGTCTGGGGGTATGTCTTCTTCATGCTTCTTTTTCTTGGGTCGTCCATATCAATTTGCTTCCAAAAAAAAGGACCTCTGCTTGGTCCGTGTATAACAGATACTACAGTATGATGCTACCCTCCGAGCCAAGGAGACCTACATTTTGATCCTGCCCAAAGGTTTAAGCTATTGGCAACATCACCTGGCTGCTGATTTTTGCATGCCAGGTCAAGGTCACCCATGTGTTGAAACCTATGACAAGTGGGAGTAGTAGATTTCTATAACTGCTTCCCATTTTCCTGTAAAATTTCTTGAGGTCCGTTTGGAATATTTTATTTTAGTTGATAGAACCTACAGCACTTTTTATATTGTATTGTTCTCTGTGCCTTTAATTGCAGTTCCTGTTTAAATATTACCTTGATATATGGGATTTTTTACGACATTAATTTTATATTTCCGCTCCATCTTGTTGTTCTTCCGTCTTGAAATTTCTGAATTTCTTTAAATCTCTTTTAATACCGATAATTCTTATTTGATTTCCTCAATTTTTCGCTTTAATTTTGCTTTCCAAGTGAACTCTTTTTGTCGATTGTTTAATCTGATTTGTCTTGATATTAGGTTTTTTAGTGGCTGCTAAGCTCTTGTATACATGTCATTAATTATTTCTCTGATGTTTTCCACTTATTCGTAGTAGTAATATTATTTGAGACAATCTCGGCATCTCTTTGTAAATTACAGAATAGCGATATTTATACGTTGTTGTGCAGTTGTTATCGGCTCGGAACAAGAAATCAGGGAGGTGAGTTCGAATTCCAATTGAAATCCTTGCATTCACTTACGCGCAAATACCCTTAGGAAAGGTATTAATCCGTCTCTTCCCCCCAGTTATGGGTTAAATAACAGAACAGTTTGGGTTCTTTAGCCTTAACTGGCAACCAGTCTATATTTTAACAAGGAATCATATGCACATACTTATTAAGTGATATGAAAACCAAATAAAACATATTTGTAAACATGCACTGATAAATTATGTTTGCTAATACTTCTAGCCGAAAAATAATTATTGTGTTAAAAAATTAAAACAAAGAATGATTTCTTAATTTGCTTTATTGTTTTTATTTTTAAATAAGTAATAAAAGTTTATCTAGCTAATAAGAAATCCGATTTTGCACTAAATATTTGGTACTTAATTATTGTTGTGGATCTTCGTCGCCATTTTATTGTGGAGTTGTGGCTAAACTCCGCCGCAAGTTGTAGAGATCGGTTTGTGCCGGAAGTAAGACACGGAACAAGAAGGTAGATTCAAAACAGTGTATTAGCATAACAAGAAACAAGATATTCAAAGAAGTGTTAATAATAAATAATATAGAAATAAGTAAGTCCGAGGTATTATTAAGCTGTTTAACTAGTATCTATTGTTAACTGCTGTACTTGACTGCTCTCAACTTCTCGAAATTTATTGTATCGAAAAATACAATTATGGTACAAGACCATTGCTTGGGGCGGAGGAACAAAAACTGAGATTAGTCAACAATAACTAATCAGAATCATGACCCTAACTTAAACAGTCAGTTAAGTGCCATACATGATACACGCGAGGGTATTTGTGCGTAAGAGAATGCAAGGAATTCAACTGGAATTAGAACTCCGATTTGTCGTTCCGAGCCGATATCCAATGCACAAGAACGCACATCTTAGCTTAAACAGGAGAGGAGTTTAAACAAGTTTTGTGGATCTTCGTCGCCAATTTGTTGTGAAGTTGTGGCTAAACTCCGCCGCAAGTTGTAGAGATCGGTTTGTGCCGGAAGTAAGACACGGAACAAGAAGGTAGGTTCAAAACAGTGTATTAGTATAACCAGAAAACAAGATATTCGAAAGAAGTGTTAATAATAAGTCTTACAGAAATAAGTAATATAGAAATAATTAAATCCGAAGGTATTATTCCCTGCCTAACTAGTAGCTGTCGTCAGCTGCTCTGAACTGCTAACTTGACTGCTCGTAACTGCTCTTGTGCTGCTCTCAACTCATCTTCCACTGCTTCTTGAAAGCCACGCAGGTCTATAGCAAGAGGAAGAGTTCATTCCTCATAGGAGGGTACCATAACAATTATTTACAAAAAGATCGCAAAAATCTCAATTAATTTTCTAATCATTTTAATGCTACTGAATTCATTTTTTATCGTACAAGAACCGTGTCTGGTCAATATTAACTCAAAAAAGTAGAGTAAAGAAATAAATTTATTGATTTTAAAATCATTTTGACTCTTGTAATTTTGCTGTGAAATATTTATCTTTACTAATAATTTACTATTGTAACTTAACAATATGTGATATTATACAAGGTAACCAAAAAAATTATGTCCGTTTTTAAAGGAAAAAAGAAACTGCTTCACAGTATGTATAACTTATATTTAGTCTTCGAAATAATCGCCATCGGCAGCCGGCACCTTCTGATAACGTGTCTCCAACTGTTCAATGCCCTTACGGTAGAACTCGGGGGCGGGAGTTGTCGCAAAGTCCGTGAGAGCTTTGCGCAAGTCTGCTTCATTGGTGAAGGATTTCCCACGGAGATGATTATCCAGGGAGTGAGAGAGGTAGTAATCGAATGACGCAAGGTCAGGTGAATAAGGTAGATGACACAGTCTCCTACCCAAGTATGGTATCCCTGACATTCGCTCGACATTTGGCCTGGCGTTATCATGAAGGACAAGCACACCTTTGCGATTCACCAGTGCTGGCTCCTTCTGGCGCAGTGTCTGTTGCACACGTTTCAATTGCTGCGAGTATAGGTCTACAGTGACCGTTTGGCCTGTTGGTAGAAATTCATAATGAACCACTTGACGACCTGTCTACCAGACACAAAAAAAATATTACCCACAATACATTTTTGAAGCAAAAATATTGCCCACAATACATTTTTGAAGCAAAAATATTACCCACAATACATTTTTGAAGCAAAAATATTGCCCACAATACATTTTTGAAGCAAAAATATTACCCACAATACATTTTTGAAGCAAAAATATTACCCACAATACATTTTTGAAGCAAAAATATTACCCACAATACATTTTTGAAGGAATAATATTACCCACAATACATTTTTGAATAAAAAATATGACCCATATGGCGAGGGCGCATAGGCGGTCTTGCGGTGTGAGGGACAGCATCCTGAGGAGGCAACCAATGTCTGGAACGTTTGGGAGTTTCGTACAGAACTCAATTTTCATCACTGGTAAGCACTCTTTTGAATAAGGATGCGGTACGGTGGCGAGTAAGCTGCCACTCGTTATCCCTTGTGAACCTCCAACAGCGTTTGGGGAAAACACTTGCTCGGTTTGTACGTCTTACCCAGGCGCTGCAGGTGAAATCTGTTTCATTGGAAACGTTGAACTGTCCTGCAAGTTCACCACACGTTAGACTACTGTCCTCTTCAATGGCCGCCTTTAGAACTCCGTCATTCAAGACCTGTGGTCGTCCACTGCGAGGCTCATCATGGAGAGACAATACTACCGACTTGAATTTTCAAAACCAACGCCTTGCAGTACCTTTCATACATAGCACTATCCCCAAACGTTTGACATATGCGGCGACTTGATGCAGCTGCTGATAAGCCAGACTTTGAAGTCGTAAAGCAAACAGCCCCGAACGAGGTCTCTAGACACTTCAATTTTTCTATGGTGATTTTTCTAATAGCGATAGAAGCTTACATTTTTATTTTTATTTTTATTTTTCAACGTAGTCTCCCAGGAGTATCGCACACTTTTCTCATCTGTGCACAAGCTTCCGTATTCCCTCAGCGTAAAAATCTTTGAACTGATGTCTCAGCCAAAGGCACACAGCACTTTTGACTTCATTGTCACTTTCAAACTTCTTTAAACAATTTAGCCCACTTGCAGATATTTTTTTCGCTGAAACATGTGGCACCATGCACAGTTGACATTCTCCTATAAGTTTCAACAGGTTTGCACCCTTCAGCAACCAGAAAATTGATAACTAACTACTGTTCAACCCCGGAGCATGCTTCTTAGTCGGCCATCTTTGTTAATCTCCAAAACTCTCAAATTTTTTTTCAATCTGCGAAAAAAATGAAATCCCTTTGTAAAAGAAGTAAAGGAAAAAAATGTAAAAAAAAGTAAGCTTATATCTGTATTAGAAGTCTTTATACCGAAAAATTCACCTTCCTTATTGAATGACCCTCGTAGAAGTCCTGACACCGAAAATTCTCCTTATTTATTGAATGACCCTTGTAGAAGTCCTCATACCGAAAAATTCACCTTATTTATTGAATGACCCTTGTAGAAGTCCTTATACCAAAATATTCACCTTATTTATTGAATGACCCTCGTAGAAGTCCTGACACCGAAAATTCACCTTATTTATTGAATGACCCTCGTAGAAGTCCTTATACAGAAAAATTCACATTATTTATTGAATGACCCTCGTAGAAGTCCTTATACCGAAAAATTCACCTTATTTATTGAATGACCCTCGTAGAAGTCATTATACCGAAAAATTCACCTTATGTATTGAATAACCCTCGTAGAAGTCCATATACCAAAAAATTCACCTTATGTATTGAATAACCCTCGTAGAAGTCCATATACCAAAAAATTCACCTTATGTATTGAATAACCCTCGTAGAAATCATTATACCAAGAAATTCACCTTATTTATTGAATGACCCTCGTAGAAGTCCTTATACCGAAAAATTCGCCTTATTTATTGAATGACCCTCGTAGATGTTCTTATACCCGAAAATTCACCTTCTTTATTGAATGACCCTCGTAGAAGTTCTTATACCGAAAAGTTCACCTTATATATTGACTGACCCTCGTAGAAGTCCTTATACCAAAATATTCACGTTATTAATTGAATAACCCTCGTAGAAGTCCTTATACCGAAAAATCGCTTTATTTATTGAATGGCCCTTGTAGAAATCCTTATACCGAAAAATTCGCCTTATTTATTGAATGACCCCCGTAGATGTTCTGATACCCGAAAATTCACCTTATTTATTGAATGACCCTCGTAGAAGTCCTTATCCCGAAAATTCACGTTATTTATTGAATGACCCTCGTAGAAGTTCTTACATCCAAAATTCACCTTATTTATTGAATGACCCTCGTATGTGGCGGACGTAATAAAAAAAAAATCAAAATATAACTACGGAGTCACTCTTTTGTCAGGTTAGCCGTATGTTGTTGGCATTTCCATGCAGCCTTACGGAAATGTGCTGGTCTATTTCGACAAAGTTTATCTTAGTCTGCTCCGTGTTTTACAATATCTGACGTTGTAAACTGTCTACCCATGTAATCAGCACAATCAGCACACCTTTTACTTCCCAGGCCGCAGTTGTCATTAACGTTTTTGCTGTCTCCTAAACTTTCAATTTTAGTGGATTAATCATGATAGGTGCTTCTAGGTTATGAAATTAATTTTTGTATTAGGAGTAACGTGATATGCTCTGATCTCATCACCCATAATTATGTGGACCAGAACGTTTCCATCAGCTCCTCTGTATCACTTCTTTATGTGCCCTGTTATTTCAGGACGTAGACGATCATGGGTTTCCACATCTCTCTATCCCTGGTGGCCCTTAGCACGCTTTCTCCTGTTACACCACGCAACATTCGTTTCGTCAACTACCTGCTCAGTCCCTTCAAATACGTTATTCGCTGCTTTCCTCTGTCTCTTTTCCTCTCTATCTGGCCTGTTAGTATCAGTTTCTCTAAGCCCTCCTTCCTTATTGAATGTCACAGGAACTTTAGCTGTCTCTTCCTGATAGTCAGTATTAATTTCTTTTTCGTTTCCATCATTTCTAAGACCTCATCATTGCTCACATGCTCGGTCCATGATATCCGCAGCATCCTTCTGTAGAATCACATTTCAGCTACTTCAAGTTTTTCCTTCATCTTCGAAGATATTATCCAACATTCATTGACATATTGAAGAACTGGAAACGAAATGCTAACCTGGGGAATTTATATATTTTCCTTTACATGACCAGTTATTTGAACTTAAACTAAGAATATGCTTAATATTTGTATTCTTCTTTCTTCTACCCAAAATTTTTTGACGAGATGTTAGCAACTCGGTAGGATAAAAAAATTAAACCTTCAAAGGGCGGAGGAACTTTAAATGAGTCAAGCTAACTAGAGGTGGTGTCTCAATAAATCACAGTGGAGAAGGTAACAGGATACGACTCTACTATCTATCTATCTATCTATCTATCTATCTATCTATCCTGCGTATAATCATGGCTGTGAAACTGTATCACTTTCAAAAGCTAGAATAAAATTCCATGCGTTAAGACCTGTGTTTTTACATCAGTTTCTTTAGGACACAATGACATAACATTTTCCAATATCTCAATTTTCTTCTGCATTATTACATAGACCACTGACGTCGAGGGATCGAATTCCACAGCTTTATCGCGAAGTTTACGCTGTCTGTCATTTTGAATCAAAACTCCAATGCGTGCAATGTCTTCTTCTGTTGTTTATGAACATGAAAGCTCTAGTAATTTGCCCCAATCCAAATTATTAACTTACGACGCCAGACAATATCCGCTTCCGGCTCATTAAATGTTTGCCGTTCTCAGCAAGAGATTCACGGTGAATTCCTATCAAAATTTTGCTCTGTGCATGCAAAAACTCTGAATACACATTGTATCTCTATGTTTGTACATTTTTTAATGGTAGTGTTCATCGTCTTGTGAGTTCGTATTCGCACGCAGTCAATATTATGCTAGTCTTAGCTTTTACAAGTAATGCATTTTCATAATGTTTTCATTTCGGAGGACTTGTGGCAAATGGTACTTTGCTTTCTGGATATCTTTCGAGTTATTCACAGCTGAGAATAATTGTTTATTCTTCTACCAATTTAAATACACTTCATAAAATATGCTCTCCGAAAGGGAAATACAAATTAAGAAGGAATTTTACCTATGTTTTATCGATTATGCAAAGGCGTTTGACAAAATACGCCACAAAGAATTGATAGAGATGCTCGGAAACCTTGACATATTTGGGAAAGACATAAGAGTAATCAAGAATCTCTACTGGTAGCAAACCGCCTTCATATGGACAGGTAATGAATTCAGCAGATATACAAAGATAGAAAGGGGCGTAAGACAAGGATGTGTCTTTTCACCGGATCTATTCAACTTGTACAGCGAGATCATACTGGCGACCCTAGAAGTTTAGCCAGGATTCGTCATCGCAGGCCACAATTTAAACAACCTAAGGTACGCAGATGATAAAAATGCTGATAGCAGGCACGGAAAGGAAACTACAAGAACTCTAACAGAAGGTAGCTGAAGAGAGTGACAAGAAAGGACTACAAGTAAACGGCAAGAAAACAGAATGCATAGTCATCAGCAAAAAGGGCGGCCCAATATGCGAAATACAGATGGGGGATGCTAAAATCAAGCAGGTACAAAAATTTAAATACCTGGGAAGCGTTATAACAAAAGACGGAAAATGCGACACAGAGATCCGAAGGCGAATTGGCATTGCGAAAGAAGCATTCCAGAATTTGAGTAAAGTATTAAGAAACAGGACAATTTCATTAGAAACAACGAAGATAGTACTGGATTGCTATGTGATGTCGGTTCTTCAATATAACAGTGAATGTTGGACAATATCTTCGGTGATGAAGGAAAAACTTGAAGTAGCTGAAATGTGGTTCTACAGAAGGATGCTGCGAATATAATGGATCGAGCATGTGAACAATGATGAGGTTTTGGAAGGAATGGAAACGAAACGGAAATTAATACTGAGCATCAGGAAGAGAGGGCTGAAATTCCTGGGATATGCAATGAGGAAGGAGGGCTTGGAGAACCTGATACTGACAGGTCAGATAGAAGGAAAAAGAGACAGAGGAAGGCAGCGGATAATATATTTGAAGGACCTGATCAGGTGGATGACGGAATGAGGGTTGCGTAGAGTAACAGGAGAAATCGTGCTAAGAGCCACCAGGAATAGGAAGACGTGGAAAGCCATGATCGCCTACGTCCTGAAAAGAAAGGGCGCATAGAAGAAGAGGAATAATTTCCAGAGACTTCACGTAAAAACTGTATTGGAAAAAATATGACACTTTTACATCCTATCTGCTCGATGTCATTTATTCAAAATAACTTAGTTGAGCTCATTTGAAGACACTCCTTCCATTATTATAACGTTACTGAAATGACTACTAATTATAAAATATAAATACATGCGTGTTATTACAGTCAATATCTTTATTTGTTTTATTCCTTGTTTTTTATGAGTTTTCAATTGCAACTGTTTTTCCCTGTTTCATGTTGAAGACGCGACTGTAAAAAAATATGGTGTTTTTCAACCAATGATAAAAATCTCTTGTTGAGCTCATAATCTTATCTTTAAAATTACATCCATTTTCTAGGATTGACATATTTAAAAAACTATATGCCATAATTGATTTTCTTTTGTTCATCTTTTTCCATCTCTCTCTCTCTCCCTCTCTTTGATACTAATAATGTACAAATATTTTTTTTTATCTAATCAATCAATAAATCTATCGGTTCTATAAAACTGAGCTTAAATTCCGAGTTCATGAACAATAATCTCACCATTGTTACTGCATTTTGTCATGAGACCGAAGCCGATTTTAACTTTAAAAAAACTTTCTCAGATATTCATTAAATCAAGAATATTCTTTATTTTGTAACGTTTTTTTTTTGTTTTTTTTTTCTAGGTGAAAATTTCTGGAAGTGCTTTTTGCAGTCTTCCTGGAAATTGAAAACCGAAATAAGTAGTAAGCCAAAGATGGTTACGGCAGATGAGTGAGAATTTTTCAACCAAAATGTTAAAATTTTTGCCGGATGACCAATGAAACAGTCAGTCAAGTATAATCCTAACTGAATCAGCCATTCTCTCCCCACACTCCGATTACTGGACACTTGCCTCTCTCTCTCTCTCTCTCTCTCTCTCTCTCTCTCTCTCTCTCTCTGCGGAAGACGCACTCTAAACTCTCCGTCGATCGACGTCGGGGAGGCATCTTCTGTCGGGCCCGCGAACGTACTGCCCCCTTCTGCCGGGGACGGAGGAAACGAAAATGCGATCCGTTATACGTGGCGAGCCGGCTTCTTCCCGTCGGGCCGTCTGCGCGGGGGGCCCGTTTTCTCGAGTCCCTCTCGGCGCCCCACCGTCTTGGGCGTGCGCAGAAAGTCTTGTTGCCTGCGGGAGTCCTTCGGAAGCCGGCGCGGCCGCGTCGGGCCCCGTACCGGCGCGCGACGTCATCGTCTCTCTCTCTCTCTCTCTCTCTCTCTCTTCAACTTTCAGTGGCTCGCACGTGGTAAGATTGAATTTTCTGCTAATTTCTCCAATTAGCCTAATTTAAAACGACACTTGTTTGAACAATACTTTGTTTCTCCAAAGAAATTCCCAGCAGATTGCTTTTTAATCACACGATATTAATAATATCACGAGATTTAGATAAAATCTAGCCATTTTACGTTTAATAATTTTGGATATATGATTCCAGTCATTGTAAAGTATGCACTTTTCAACATTCGTTATATTTTCTGTTCAAAAATGGAACTTTTAAATACTCTCCAGTAAATGACTATTTTGTTTATGCAAAAACATTGTATCTAATTGACCAACATATCCAGTCTGATGCAAATGATATTCAATCTACTACTTTTATATGCCCTGTCTTTTTAGGACGTAGGCGATCATGGCTTTCCTCATCTCCCTGTCCCTGGTGGCTCTTAGCACGATTTCATCCGTTACACTACGCAACCCTCATTCCGTCATCCACCTAATCAGGTCCTTCAAATATGTTATCCGCTGCTTTCCCCTGTCTCTTTTCCCCTCTATCTGGCCTATTAGTATCAGTTTCTCTAAGCCCTCCTTCCTCATTGCATGTCCCTGGAAATTAGCTGTCTCTTCCTGATGCTCAGTATTAATTTCCTTTTCGTCTCCATCCTTTCCAAAACCTCATCATTGCTAACATACTCAACCTATGATATTCGTAGCATCCTTCTGTAGAATCACATTTCAGCTACTTCAAGTTTTTCCTTCATCTTCGAAGATATTGTCGAACATTCACTGCCATATTGAAGAACTGACATCACATAGCAATCCAGTACTCTCCACTTTGTTTTTAGTGAAAAGACACATCCTTGTCTTACGCCCCTTTCTATCTTTGTATATCTGCTGAATTCGTTACCTGTCTGTATGCAGGCGGTTTGCTACCAGTAGAGATTCTTGATTACTCTTAGGTCTTTCCCAAATATGTCAAGGCTTCCGAGCATCTCTATCAATTCTTTGTGGCGTATTTTGTCAAACGCCTTTGCATAATCGATAAAACATAGGTAAAATTCCTTCTTCATTTGTATTGTCCTTTTGGAGAACATCCTAATCATAAATATGGTGTTCCTTGTTCCAGCGTCTTTGACGAATCTGCTTTGTTCTTGCCCTATCTCTGGCCTGATTCTGCTTCTCGCTCTATTCATCAGGATTTAGACGATCAGTTTGGTTACATGGCTCATTAAACTAATGGTTCTGTGGAGTTCGCACTCGTTTTCTTGATTTGCCCTGCTGAAATTGGGGTGCGTCTTATATTCCGTCAAATACGGTAATCATCTATTACTGGCTTAATTATCTCACTTAAAGAAGTATTGATTGTTGTATCTTGTGGGTATAATTAAACTAGCAGTATAGCCCGGCGTTGCTCGAGTGTAATGAAAGCTTTAAAACTAATCCATGGTCCTGGAGCTCAGACTCTTTGGACGTTGGCACGAAAGATTAAAAAGCAATAGTTGTTTCCAGTTAAAGAGAAACCGTAGACTGAAAGAAAAATGAATGGATGTAAGTCAAATTTTGATTTCCTGGTATCGATACCAAATAAGCTTTTTTCGTCGTAAACTTAATTTTGAAGGCTAAATAAGTCCTCTGATTAAGATGTTTAAGCATAGCTTTTAAAAAAAAAATCCACTTTTAATTTTTTTTTTCTTGCGAAAGGACCTAGGCGTGTCTGAAATACCGATTTTAAAAGTTTCCTCGTCGAGTTTATATTTCGTCTTGTAGCCTTTAAATATATAATAAATTATAAATAAAGAAAAATGAATGGATGTAAGTCAAAATTTGATTTATAATCGATAAAACATAGGTACAGTTCCTTCTTCATTTGTATTTCCCTTTTGGAGAGAATTTAATCATAAATAAGGCGTTTCTTGTTCCAGTTTCTTTGACGAAGCTTGATTTAAATGTTTTAGTTTTCTCTCACATCAGGCAATGTTTTGATTTGGTCGTTATCAAGGTATCAATTCGACCGTAGAGTATCATCCAATGAAAAATCTCTAACACGAATTTTAGCAGAGAATTTGCATCGATCATTTGCAGAATATTCTCTGTAAACAGCCCGATTGCTTTTTACGATTTTCGTTGATTTTTGTTGTTTTTTTTTTTTACCTTCTTTCATTATTAATATTAGAGTCAATAAAATAAATTACACCACATTAAATATGACGTCTTGTTTATCCAGTTTGCCTTGTGCCAAACACAACCGAAGTTTCCACACTTTAAAATATCAGAAGGTTGAAAGAATAAAAGTGTTTTGCTTGTAATATAAGTGGAATTTTATTAACTGAACAGAATAACAAATTTGTAAGAATTAAAATGTTAAAATTGAAAATAAACGTAGTTAATTAATTTGTAAGAGTTAAATATTCATAGAAAAAAATGTACGTAGTTAAATGTTCCAGAGAAATACCAGTAAGGAGTTAAATGAATCCAGAGCTTATAGTTGATCGTAGCAGAATGTGTGTATGTAAAAACAGGTTACTAATAAAGTCTGTGTTCCATTCCTTTTTTATGGCCGGTGAGAAAGTGAAAAGGAAGGTCAAGCAATAAATAAAATTATACTTATCAGACGTTAATTTTTAGGAGTCATTTGAAGAATCTTGTTGTTGTTTTTCTTGTTGACTGCTGGAATGTTGAGCATGGAGAAGAATAGGTAAAAGAAAATAGCTCGAGGGAAGAAGGAGAACGAATGTGCGTTGGGACTTTATATGTCTGAGTCAGGGGCTTGAAGTTTCGTTTGTCACATTTTAGCGTGTCGTCTCTGTGCTCCCATCTGACTGTCTTTGGCCGGTCAAGAGACGTGTATAAGTAGTGAAATCTAGTCACGTGATCGGATTTTGTAGCTGTTAAGAAAATTTGACCTGGGTCATAGTTCAATTTGCTATATTTCCTATCCAATCAGAATCCAGAATCTTAATTTTCACACCGGCTTGTGAAATTTGCCTTTATCTGTTTTTTGTCAAAATGTTTTCGGTCATTCTGATCCGATTTTGCGGGTGTGCAATTTTACTTTGTGCCTTTCACTTAACTGTTGGGTGATATAGGAATTGTAGCGGAAATGTGGTACTACAGAAGGATGCTGAGGATATCGTGGACTGAGAATGCAAGCAACGATGAGGTGTTGGAAAGAATTGCAAAAAAAAAAATGAAATTAATACTGAGCATCAGGAAGAGACAACTGAAGTTCCTGGGACACGCAATGAGGAAGGAGAGCTTGGAGAAGCTGATACTGACTGGCCAGAAAGAAGGAAAGAGAGACAAGGGAAAGCAGTGGATAACATATTTGAAAAGCCTGAGCAGGTGGATGACAGAACGTTACAGGAAAAAATGTGCTAAGAGTCACCAGGAATAAGAAGACGTGGAAGGGAGATATGGAAGGCCATGGTTACCTACGTTCTGAAAGGACTTGGCACATAAAAGAAGAATATAACTTATTTTTCGATTCCAAGTTTCCTTCTAATAACTTGACCAAAAGTTCTCATTGTTGCCACCAATGCTTCCTTCTCATTTTTATTTTTAACAAACCATTTCATATGCTTTTGTTAATAATCTCACCCCTTTACTCCCCATGGTGTGTAGGACAGTAACGTTTTGTTACTGCTTCCGTAACAAACTGTTTTTGATGGGGCAGGATTGTTAGCGCTGCGTATAAGCCCCAAATCTGGAGGACCGGTGGACCATTCCTGGTCTTTTACGTTTACAGTACCTGGTACTCCCAAACGGTCACCCATCTAAGTACTGACCAGGCTCGATGTTGTTTAACTTCGGTGATCAGACGAAAACCGGTGTATTCAACACGATATAGCCGTAGATCTTTATTAGTAACTACAGATAAAATATTCTAGAAGTTCCAATTAATTTCAAAACTTACAGTACTGTGCAAAAGTATTAGGACAAGATATATTTTATCTTTTATGAGGCATATTGACAGAAAATAAACAATTTAATTAAAGTAATTTTATTTGATTTACTCAACAAATGTTTTAACAAGAAAAAAATACTTGTTACAAAATAAATGTAATATTTAGTATAATAGCCTTTTGCTTTGATCACAGCCTTCATTCTGTCAAGCATTGACTTCACAAGCTTCTTCAATGTATCTAATGGTATCTCCTGCCAAGCAGGTTGTATTTGTTCCCAGTGTGTCTTGCGAAATAACATTAGATTTATCAATTCGAGAGGGGTGAATAAGAAAAAAGTCTGTCATATTCAAGAATAATAGAATAATGAGTAGTTTCAAAATAACTTGTTTCATAGAAAATAGGATAAATTTTATATAACTCCTTTTTAATACATTTTTCTTTTTTTTTAAGCATTTCACCCCGAGCAAGGCGGAAATGCCACTGATGTGCAGGGGGGCTACATAAATGTAAAAAGATTAATTAGAAAAGAGTGAGGAGTACAAACTAGTAAGAAAGGAACAATAGAAACCTGGGAAAGCAGGTGCGATGACAGATACATATGTGGAGAGAAAGAGAGGGTTATACGGGGGTGGGGAGAGAGCTAGAGTCCAGTGGTTAGTAGATGAGTATTGACTTTGCATTTAAATTTCTGGAGGTTGTAGCCGTCAGGAAAGCAAGAATATGGGAGCGAGTTCCACAGGCGGGAAGTGCGGGAGAAGAAGCTGCAGGTGTAGAATTGTCGTCTGCATTTGGCTAACCTGACTGTGAATGGGTGGGACCTAGTTGCCAGTCTGGTTGCACGAGTATTTTTACACCTAGTTTTAAATGATCAATATTTATAAGCAATTTACTTGGCTTTTCACCCTGTATTTGAATTTCAGTGAGGCTTTTAGGAAAATCACCCCTGTCCTAATACTTTTGCACGCTACCAGTAGGGGTGATTTTAAACTTTATTTTGATGCCTCATGAAAGATAAAATAGTTCTTGTACTAATACTTTTGAACAGTACTGTATATATTTCTGTGTAGTTAAACCTAGCAGTTTTGTGGCTGAAAACACAGAGTAACGGAGATAATGCTTCCATGAAAAATGTATTTTTATATTAACCTCAGTTAAACTTACTTTCATCCAATTCTATCTTCTACTAGCAGTATAGCCCGGCGTTGCTCGGGTGTAATGAAAGGTTTAAAATTAATCCATGGTCCTGGAGCTCAGACTCTTTGGACGTTGGCACGAAAGACTAAAAAGCAATAGTTGCTTCCAGTTAAAGCGAAACCGTAGACTGAAAGGAAAATAAATGGTTGTAAGTCAAATTTTGATTTCCTGGTATCGATATCAAATAAGTTTTTTCGTCGTAAACTGAATTTTGAAGGCTAAATAAGTCCTCTGAGTAAATGGTATCATGGCTGAGACTGAGAACTACAATTATACCTACTTAGAGCCAAACCCGAAACAAAAACTAAAATAAAAAGGCTGAGAAAAAATACAGACATACAGGCAGATAAACAGACACACACACAATTATGTTGCCTTTTATATATATATATATATATATATATATACATATATATATATATATATATATATATATATATATATATATATATATATTATCGATTTTCTGCACTATTGTAAGATCTGTAACCTTGAAACTCCTGAATATCGTTTCTTATGCCTTGTCTATGAGTGTATCAAATTTGATTAAAATCGGACCACTCCTTCTATAACCAGATTTTTTCGATTATCGATTTTCGATATTTATCGGGGGTACCTCAACACAAAACCTAGCTAAGAACACTCGCATACGCTTATAGTACAACAATGTAAATCGTCAAGAAAATTGGTTCAGTCGTTTCGGAGTCTATAAGTAACGATACACACACACAGACGCCCCACACACACACAAAGTTCCCTTTATAAATAAGTTTAGATTTATTTAGAGGTTTATAAAATTGACTGTACATCGTAAAATTTAGTGTTGGACTGCCATAAACTGTTTGTAGTCGATCCATGTCATTAGCAGATTTTCTTCTTTATTCCGTAATTCTTTGGGGATTTTTTTTTATCTTTAAATAGTAAATCATTTATTCCTCCGGTTCCTTTTTACGTCTTTTCTCTTCCATCTAACAAGTATCATATCTTCTGAGCAAAAATTCCTATAAGCGTTTTCCACATCAAAGGCAGTTACATGACAAGCTTGTAATTATTTACCATTGTAAATTCCTGAGAATTTTCTGCATCAAGGCCATCACGATACCTCTCGTTAAGCATTTCAGAATTCTTTCTGCCATAATTTCTTGATACAGTTTTTAGGAAAATATTCCAGGTAGAGATGAATCTTTAAAAACAAAATTGATGAATTCCATCTTTTAGTGATAGTTTCCAGTTGTCTATTTTACATAAGCTTCTTTGCAAATAATATATATCGATTATTTTATATTTTGTTCGTGTTAAGAACACGAATATAATATATTATCGATCATTTTATAATATGTTCCTGCTCTTATCTATCAAGAGTTAAGGTTAGTATTACGTCACTTTTTAGCTTCCACAAATATTACCTTTCTATCATTCTCCCTTGTTATCTTATAATTTATTGCAGAAGCGTTTAAATCCGGTTTCGTTCGTTTAATAATTTTTTCTTATTATTTTAACGTTACTTATCATTCAAATTTACTTTTGTTATTTTGAAGCGACCAATTTCTCTGTATCGTCTAACTCCATGTTGGCATATTTTTAGCTCATATCTTTGGATAAAATGACAACATGTTTCTATGACAACAATTGTTCTTTTTCATATTCACAAGCAGCCTTTGAGATTTGAAAAAGAAATCACTCAACCGGCGGTCGAGAGCGAGGGAACATTTACTCGCCCCCAAATCATTTTATTCGACCGACTCCATTTTCTTAATAGTCACCTTACATAAACATAGCGGGAATCGCTGACGGAAAACAAGAAATGAAATTTTAATTAAAATTCGAACATTTAAAAGATTAAAAAAATAACAACAAAATTTGATCTTTCCTCTTAATAATAGCATAAACATTTTGATGATAAAACTTTGTTTTTATTAAGTTTAACACCATGATATGCTGTTTTTTGTTTCTTGTTTTATTTATTTATTTTTATTTATTTATTTATTTATTTATTTTTGGCAATTGAGTGAAGGTAAACTAAATTCGTAATTTCTTTCTTTTGTTTGACTACAACCTTTATCTCATAGATGATAAAAAATTAACAAATCTGCTTTTCTCAACGATTTTCTATAAAAAGAATACTTGTATAATTTGTTTTTCGGTGTGTGGTTGAAAGAAGTATGCAGTTTTTTCTTTCTTTCAAATGTTTGTTTTTACTTTACGTAAGCGGAGAGAAAATATAAATGTTGAGTCAGGATAATATTTTTCCAAATGAGTTTCTAAAAATCTGTGAGCGTCTTTAATCTGGGCGACAGAGACATTTTGGCGTCACTCTGGAATCGTTAATTAAACGAATGTTTACACTGACCGGGATGGTAAAAGGTCATTGTAGGTCATTCTAAGTAACTTGTGAATCTTCAATGGCATACTTTTAGGCTGTAAAAGGAATCAGATTTCCTTTTTCTATATTTGAAGGGACACGTTTCATTGCGATATTTTTAATCGACCGCAGGCGAGTAAAACAATAAACTTTAATCGCCCAATGACGTTTTTAATCAACTCGGACGATCGGGTGAGTGAAATCTCAAAGGCTGCGCACAAGGGAAAATAGGAATATTCATTTGCAAGATAAATCGACAGAATAAAAAAATACACAGCAAAAATGACCAGAAGCTGTAAAAGAATAAATAAATCAAAAGCTATCAGCAATCTTAAGTAATACTGGAGCTATGGTATAACTGAACATTTGTTTGAACTAATCCAGTCTTTCCTTTCTAATCCCACATTAAAGGTGGTATTAAACGGACATGCCTCCCAGAACTACCATACGAACGCGGGTGTCTCTCAAGGCTCTATCCTAGATCCTACGCTCTTTCTGATCTACATTAATGATCTCCCTGATTCTATAAGATCCCAAGTAGGTATGTACGCCGATGACACCACAGTTTACTCTTGCCTCGACCAAAAATCTGGTGTGGGCATCAAAGCTAACCTTGCAGCCGAACTTGAAAAGGACCTCCAATCTGTAGTGGACTGGGGTAAGAAATAGCTTGTAAGCTTTAATGCTTCTAAAACAAAGCTACTATCAATTAACCATCATAGACAATCGCACCTACCTCCCATTAACATGGACCAGGCTTGCCTCCTAGAGAGTAAAACACTACGCCTCCTTGGTCTCACACTTTCAGCAGACCTCAAGTGGAATGACTATATCGAATCCATTGCTAAATCCGCTGCTATGAAAGTCGGTTCTCTGTGCAGGACCCGGAAGTTTTATCCGTCTGAATCTATACTGCACATATATAAATCTACCATCCGCCCGTGCATTAAATACTGCTGCCACATCTGGTCGGGTGCCCCTGCTATTCTCCTCGGGATTCTCGACAAAGTACAACGGAGAGTCTGTAATGTGATCGATACCGACTTGGCAGACCGCCTGCAGCCTCTCTCCCACGGCTTCTTCTCCGATTAACTTTGATCACTGGTGCCCCCTAGGTACGAATTTGCACGAGATAATAGATTAGCAACTAGATACCACCCTTTTATAGTGAAACCAATAAAATGCAACCGCAATTTCTACTCCAACAGTTTCTTTTCTCGCGCTTCCCGACTGTGGAATTCCCTTCCAAATGATAGCTTTCCCGACGGCTACAATCTCCAGGAGTTTAAATGTAAGGTCAAGAGACACCTCCTAACACAATAACTCGCATCCATTCTTTCAAACACTCTTCCCATCTACCCAATCCCCAGCCTCCGTATCCTTACCCATCTATCACCCTCCCTTTGACATTTCCTATATCTAACCACTCTTTCTCTTTACCTTCCCCTATATAGCCCCACGCGCAATAGTGGCAGTGGAATGCCTTGCTTGGGGTGAAATGATTAAAACAAATATATATAATTCAGCAAAAAATATTTCATAATTATGAAAGCAAATTTTATAAACTGGTAAATAGAGAATCAATGAAAAGAAAAGTAAAATTGAGAGGCTCTGAAAGGATACTTTTAAATTTTTATTTTTTTCCTAAAACGTACAATGAAAAAGCGATGTAGCTGAAGAATTTGGAAACGGATTTTAAAAATTGAGATCAAAGACAATAAAGGGATATCTATTAAAAAGTAAAGAAAATTACAAGGCCATGATGAAATCAGTGGGTTTCGGTTTAAGAGATTCGCTGCTATGCCTGAAAATGTAGTTCAATAATTACGTAAATATCTGATCCACGGAAGAGTCCTCCCAGTGGTTGACGAAGGAAAAAAAAACAGCTTAATTCCGGCTGTAACCTACAGAGAGTAATTAAGAAGCGTTTAATGTGGAAAAGGCTCACGAAGATATGCTTGCTCAAATGCCGAAAGCTTTTATTTAAGGAGCAAAAAGAATGCTTAGAAAGAACACGAGGTAACCATGTGTGCAGAAGGATTGTTCAAGGCAATTCGTATTTGCTTACGTGTAAGATATAATGAACTAATGTGATTTTTTTTTAATATAAAAATGTGGTACAAGACCAAACGTATGAAGAGGAAAAGCTGGTCATTATCTGCCTTATCTTAAACTTAGCTAGTTTTGTGGGCCCAGAATAGGTCCGGAGAAGAACACAACTCGGGTATTAATGAAACAGAGATATATTAACGAAAAACAAATGCAAGAATGTTACACGTCAGGCTGACTGACATAGTCTCCCGGTATTTATAATCATGATAGGAGTTCATTATGGTACAAAAGGGTCAGTTTAGTGCCATATGTGAAACACGCTTGGGCGATCATGTCTCGAAAGAGACATGACTGACTGGGCAGAAGATTATCCCGCAGTAGGTTGCCATTGCTTTCTGCGGTAGACTGGTTGCCAATCAAAGCTATAGAACCCAATCTATCCTGTTATTTTATTTAACCGATAACTGGAGGGAAGAGACGGATTAATACCTTTCTCAAGGGTATTTGCGCGTAAGTGAATGCAAGGAATTCGACTGGAATTCGAACTCGGCTTCTTGATTTCTCGTTCCGAGCCGATATCCACTGCACCACGACGCACATCCATGTTTTGACTTTGTTGATAGCATCATTTGCAAGCCGCTAAAAACAAAAATGGTGCGATGGATAAATTGTAGTTTACATGATGCAAAAATCAAATACAACTGATATCTTATTGTTGTGGACCAAGACTAAGTCCGAAAGAAAACACAACTCGGGTATCAGTTAAACAGTTGATGCTTCAGTTGGAAAGCGATAAACTTTTCGTCTCCATAGAATTCCATCTGTAGCATTGCCAATATCCCGACTTCAGTAGCACCAAGTAAGCACAAGAACATCGTTGTCCTGCGGCCATTGGCCGAGATAGAACTCACTACACCCCTCCAGTATTCCCTCTGCATTTGGAACCCCGGCGCAGTTTTGCAGTGAAATTCATAATCTTGACAACTAGCTGAATAATTGATGCTTCGCCAGTGCTACCAAGGGTGTTTTTATTGTGACACCAACACTAGATGGGTTGCCTCCATGCCCCATCCTGTTATTTAACCCATAACTGGAGGGAAGTGACGGATTAATACCTTTCCCAAGGGTACCAGTACTTAAGTGAATGCAGGGTACTCAACTGGAATTCGAACTCGGCTCACCGATTTCTCTTTCCAAGCCGACATCCACTGCACCACAACGCACATCCGTCACTGAACTCATAACGCCTTAGTCAATGACGTGACTACATTTCTACAAACAGAACAGGCCTCAGGGACAAATAATTTTCTGTGCTGCATACGAACTATGATGCCTTTAACAAACTTGCACAATGGGCGTACGACCTTGCAGTAGGAGTAGCCGTGACCTAGGGTCTCCACCGACTCACCGCAGCGGATGCAGTTGGATTTCCCAAGCCCGCTGAAGAAAGTGTTTTGCCGGGTCAGAAGGCCTTTCACATCACCAGACGAGGCATTTTAACTCAGACACCCAAGGCCATATCGTACGAGCCTCCTGCTTTGTTAAATCGATCTCGCTAATCAAACTATTTTGAACGAAGACCTTCACTAACACCTGCTATAATGCATTATGGAATAATGCCGGGACGTCGGAAAGGCCATTCGTTACCCGTAAGAGGAACCTGAGAGCTAACGGACATACCTGATAGAAGCCCTCGCCTGGGGGTAAACGGTGGTCATCCTTCTCGCACGAGTGCACACATCTCAGAGATGAGAAGTACTTATTAACGTCTAGAATTCTCCATTTCTTTCTCTTTATGAACAGTTGCTCTAAAAACGGGATGCGAAGCATATATTGACGAATCTCAACTCTAGATGTTCCCAGACCACCTTCAAAAGGGTGGCGGTAACAGAAATCAGTATACACCTTAGGAGCCTTGCTTCCCCACAATAAGAACAAGACCTTAACTAATTGCACTAGTATGACAGACACGGGTGGAATCATGGAGCGTTTGTAAAGAAGAATTGGATTGATAAGCCAGATACATGCTTTCACCTTCCTCTTTAAGGAAAGGTTCCTCCGAACAACAACAACAAGAAGATACTTCAACTGACTCCGATAAGTACAATCTCCTTTATTACCTGACATTCCTCTTCACTTTTTCTCCGACCATAAAAAGGAAAAGAACACAGACTTTTATTAGCAACCTTTATAATCTTTTCACATACGCACATTTTGCTACTATCAACCATGAGAACAACCATATAAGTGTTGTGGACCCAGAAGAGGTCCGGAAGGAGAACACAACTCGGCTACTAGTGAAACAAATATACATTAACGAAAAACAAATCCAAGAATGTTACTCGTTAGGCCTGACTGTCAAGTGTAGACCGGGGAGACTCAACCAACTCAACTCCTCAGTAAATCGTCCGCTTTGAGACATAGTCTCCCGGTATTTATAATCATGAGAGGAGTTCATTATGGTACAAAAGGGTAGGTCCCATAACAGAAATCATAAAAGGAACATTACAGAAAAATAATAATATAAATAAAAGAAGGAAACTGGGAAAGAAAGGAAAAGAACTAAAAAAGATATGTCCTTTCAATTTCGAAACAAAATGTACAAGATTGTAATTTGAAGATGTTCTAAATTATGATATTAAGGAGAGTTTCTTCTTAACATTTCGTTTGAAGTAGCATGGAAAGTCAACATATTGATTATATTATACCTCCACTTCTAGTTACATGTGCTATAGAATTTAATTCTTGCCGCTGTTGAGAGTTTTCAAGTGATGTGGTATTTGCTATTTGTTAAAGATCTTTGCTTGTGATTTTTTTACCGTCGGTCAATAAGATCAGACGAATGGCTGTCTTCTTTATGACACATAAGGCTCATTCACCCAAGTGCATTTTTAATTATTGCTCTGATAAGAAACTTGTTGTTGTGGACCCAGAAGAGGTACGGAAGGAGAACACAACTCGGCTACTAGTGAAACAAATATATATTAACGAAAAACAAATCCAAGAATATTACACGTCAGGCTGACTGTCAAGTGTAGACGGGGGAGACTCAACCAACTCAACTCCTGAGTAAATCGTCCAACTTGAGAAAGCTTAGAACCAAATTAATAAAAAAAATATGCAAATGTTGGCGAATTTTTGTCTTTATTTTCCCCTGGAATTAAAGCCAAAATACGACGTTTAGAACGGCTCATGATTAAACATAATAGACATTCATTGTCTCTTATATTTAACAGTGTATGTTTAAACATATTTGGGGATATGATTCGATAAGTCTTGGTTGGATTGATATTTATTTCTGAACGTGAACACTGGTTGTCATTTTACATTCGTTTTTCCTCTCCTTCCAATTTTCCTTTCTTCGTCTTCACCCACCGTCAAAGAAAACAACAAGATACTTCAACTGACTCCGATAAGTACAATCTCCTTTATTGCTTGACTCTCCTTTTCACTTTTCCTCCGACCATAAATAAGAAAAAAAAGCAGACTTTTATTAGCAACCTTTTTAACCTATTTACATACACGTATTCTGCTACTATCAACCCTAAATTTCTGCAGAACATTTAAATATTTACTGCACCCTCAACTTTCTCCCGCAAATCCGACCAATTCATTTCCAACGGGGTAGCCGCGCTGATCAATTTAAATCAATCGAATTTGATAGGGTTGACCATCATTTTCTGGAGGCTGTTCTTGCGTTCACGAGTTCCGGGCTGTACTTTTGTTCTTGGATCAACCTTCTGTGCACGTCCCCAGTGCACTGGGTACGCGTACAGAAGATTGATCTATTTCCCCTCTAGCAGGCACGAGAATGCTATACCCAGCACTTTTCAACGAACTAACACCCAATTGTAAACCGATAGCTACTAAATCTAGGCGACACACGGAGGAGGATTAATCATTTATCCAAACCGAAGTTACTCTTATTTTGAAGGAAGATATAACTAAACCAAGTCACTCGATATCGAGAGCTTAAACAGTTCTCACTTCCTTAGAGCTCATATTCGTTGCCTTCTAAGGATTCTTTTTTAACTTAGCCCTAACTACAAGAGCTTGCTAAACAACAAGGCCAGCACCACCGTAGTATTTTTTTTAATCATCTCACCCCAAGCAAGGCATTCCACTACCACTATTGCGCATGTGGCTACATAGGGGAAGGTAAAGAGAAGGAGTGGTTAGACATAGGGAATGTCAGGAGGAAGGTGACAGATGAGTAAGGATACCGAGGATGAGGGTTGGGTAGATGGGAAGAGTGTTTGATAGAATGGGATCAGGTTAGTGTGTTAGGAGGTGTCTATTGACCTTACATTTAAACTCCTGGAGATTGTAGCCGTCGGGAAGCAATCGTGTGGAGGAGAATTCCACAGTCGGGAAGTGCGAGGAAAAATTTGAAGTTGAGGCTACTTTCTCACTATCACGGAATGTAATCACCCAATCAGATTTTGCTTCGCATGTCATTTGTTCTGCAAATCTAGTTAGATTGAGTCGACCGCTATAATCAACAGCAAATGACCTAACTTTAGATTGCAGTATATCCCACCACTTATTCCCAACCACAGCCCCCGTCAATTCCCACTATAGCATTTGTAGCATCTGGTCCTGGAAATATCTTTCATTAAATAAATAATGACGCATTCAATTTCCAGTAGGCGGCCAGCCATCCTAATCTTAAGCTCTTCTTCTAAATTTACCTGAACCGAACAGGTCTATGATCCGGAAATGGAAATTTGGACAGCGTAAGAGCCCTAAATCGACTCTCTTAAATACAACTCAGCCGAGATAGCTTGAACGTACCATCAAAGCACGACCGCCCCTAATAGCCCAAGTTCACACTGCCTCCCGGAGGTACTCACAATGGTCAGTCAGTTAAGTGCCATACGTGAAAGACGCTTGGGCGATCATGTCTCGGAAGATACATGACTGACTGGGCAGAAGATTATCCCACAGTAGGTTGCCATTGCTTTCTGCGGTAGACTAGTTACCAGCCAAGGCTATAGAACCCAATCTATCCTGTTATTTAACCCATAACTGGAGGAAAGAAACGGATTAATACCTTTCCCAAGGGTATTTGCGCGTAAGTGAATGAAATGAATTCAACTGGAATTCGAACTCGGCTCCCCGATTTCTCGTTCCGAGCCGATATCCACTGCACCACAACGCACAGCGTCCATCAATACATGCTGCATAAAGAAAAAGTTTCGTAGACAAAATCCATTCATAGTCGCGTGTTGAAAACCGGGTTTCATACTCACAAAATACATCCACCTCGAGACGCTGAAGATGACGAGTAAACCTCTTCCTGCGAGACTCTGATATTAGTCCGCTGACATTCAAGCTTGCCAAAGTGCTATTATCAGTCGGGAAAAGGAAACCAACGGTCTTTCATTTTTATTAGAACGAAAACAGGGCCCCTCCCCGAACAAAATTGTTTCAGTTTGTTGATTTCCTAGTTTTCTACACCTGCAATTGGTGGAGGGATTTCGAATAAGTTGATGGCTTCTTCGACAATAACCTATATCTGTCATGCCCCAAATCCTGTTGTGATGACTGTGAGCACACTTTTCTCTTGGGAAAATTGATGGGGATCTTCTACATCGTGCCCCCAATACTTTTAATCGATAGCAGATATTTTAGTTCTTTGATTCTGTTTCCATATTTTTGGGCTCTTTCTCTTTTTTCACCAATGAAACACAACAGAAACACAACAGAAATCCGCCCCTAAATTGTATGGCACTTTGAACTTTATTGTATTTTTTCTTTGCCTCAACAAAGGGGCAACTTTGCCCTTTTGTAGGCGAGGGCTTTTTTTTATTTTGGAGGAATGACTGGATGTAGGACTTGGAGTATGGAGATTTCTTTTTCAGAAGGGACTGGGATCTCGGCTGAGCGGGATAAACTTTCACCCGTTGAAAGCTAGTTACGCCAAACAGTATTCTGCAAATTTTATAGAGTTTACCCCAAGCCATAAAGATGTCATATAGTTTATCGTTAGGCCTTATAATTACATGATGATAGACACTTTTGAGGCCGTGGGTACTAAATAGACTGTTTTGGGCTACTTTTTCTATCACCACGTCTATTCTTGGTGGCAAAGTAAACCGGTTTATCGTTTGTGAATGGTTGATTACCATTCACCTTCTCCTGTTTTCAGAAGAGAAAACGAATGTTTGAGTTCCCCACATCAAATGACTTGATTTAATTATACCTTTCTTTAAAATACGAGTAACTTCGGTTTGGATAAATAATTAATCCTTCTCTAGAATTAGTAATTACCAGTTTAAAATTGGTTGTTAGTTTGTTGAAAAGTGTACAGTACAGCATTCTCATGCCTGCTAGGCTGCAGACTTTAAAGGGTGGCTTAGAGCCCCGAAGGGTATTTCTACTGATTATGGTCATCAGTAAAAAGGGCAGCCCAATATGCCAAATACAGATCATCATTTATACATTACACCCAACAGTGCATAGGGCAGCAACGTTTTGTTGCTGTAACGAACTGTTTTTTACGGTGCAGGGTTGTTAGCCCTGTACCCAACCCCCAAATCCTGGAGGACCGGTGGACCATTCTTAGAGTTAATAGACAGCCAAATGTATCCAGTAATGTGAACAAAATATCGTTTCGCTCGATTTGTACCAATATTTCTTTTAATCATTTCACCCCGAGCAAGGCAGAAATGCCACTGATGAGCGGGGGGCTACATAAATGTAAAAAGATAAATTAGAAGAGAGTGAGGAGTACAAACTAGTTAGAAAGAAGCAATAGAAAGCTGAGAATGCAGGTGCGATGACAGATACATAGGTGGAGAGAAAGGGAAGGATATACGAGGTTGGGGAGAGAGCTAGAGTCCAGTGGTTAATAGATGAGTATTGACTTTGCATTTAAATTTCTGGAGGTTGTAGCCGTCAGGAAAGCAAGAATATGGGAGCGAGTTACACAGGCGGGAAGTGCGAGAGGAGAAGCTGCAGGAGTAGAATTGTCGTCTGCATTTGGCTAACCTGACTGTGAATGGGTGGTACCCAGTTGCCAATCTGGTTGTACGAGTAAACACCTGTTGAGGAGGCACCATACCAGCTTTCCTCATCTATAGCACTCGTCCTTTGTAGCGAGGCATAATGACCTTGCATGTATAGGGGCCTCGGTGATCCTTGTCAACTTGGCCTTGTGCCAAACATAACCGAAGTCCCCATAAGTTAAAATATCAGAAGGTTGAAGGTTGGATGTTGAAATGTGGAAAGATAAAACATTTTATTTCTACATTAAAGCAAACTTTTTAACAGAATAACAAAATTGTAAGAAGAAAATTTGGCCCAATATTTTTTTTAATCATTTCACCCCGAGCAAGGCAGAAATGCCACTGATGGGCGGGGGAGTGTTCATAGAGAAAATACCAATAATTAATTGTTCAAAGAGAAATGTAAGTATTTAAATATTCCACAGAAATGTAGAGTTTATAGTAGCAGAATACGTGTATGTAGAAAGTTTAAAGGTTGCTAATAAAAGTCTGTTTCTTTTTTCCTTTTTATGGCCGGAGAAAAAAATGAAGAGGAAAGTCAGGTAATAAAGGGGATTGTACTTATCAAAGTCAGTTTAAGTATCTTGTTATTGTTGCTTTCCTTGACCGTGTGTGGGTGAAGACGAAGAAAGGTCAATTGGAAGTAGAGAAAAAACGAATGTGTGACACGCCCTTTCGTCCAGGTTGGCAAATTAAATTGTCTTTAGTCACACTGCGAAGAGGTCCTTCAGATTCGCTCCCATATCAGACTTATTTGATCGGTCAAGAGATGTGGTTTAATTAGTTGATTTTAGTCATGTGACCGGCTCCAACAGCATCACCATTTTCTAGGTGTGAAGAAAGAAAATGACTGGAGTCATAGATCAATTTTCTATTTCCTATCCAATCAGAGTCTAGAATCTTAACTTTCACACTGACTTGTAAAATTTGCCTAGGTCTGGATTTTTCCACAATGTTTTAGTCGTTTTGATTCCATTTTTGCTGAAGTGCAATTTTACTTTTTTCGTTTGAGTTAACTGCTAGATGATATGGGATTTGTATCTTATACATGTCTTTTGCCTCCGAAGAAAAACATGTGCGTTTGATTAAGGCTGTTTTTGGAGAGTACTGTTTTTATATCATGCATATATTATTTTGCTAAATCTAGTACTCTAGCCTGGTCACGGGTCTGCTGTAATGGTAAGGTGCCATTTTTTAAGCGTTCTTTGTTGGATATCCGTTGATCGAAGTCCATTTATGAAGGCATCTCGTATCAATTCGGCTCAATATTGTTCCGCTTATAGCGAAGAAAATGAACAGTTGTTAGTTAGCTTTACTGGGGCTTGATAGAATCCGTCAATTGAAACTAAGGGTAGTTGATGCCTCACAGCCAGTAAATGTCTAGAGACGATAGCATATCTCTTTTTGCCAGGTTTGCTGAAGCCTCTTCGTAGGAAGGAGCGTCTGAAAAATACTCGGTAACTTTTGCTGTGATATATTCCGTTAGGTGGCGCTGCTTATTAGAATATTTTTCGCAGTAGATACTTAAGTTCATAAAAAAATCTCTACACCATTGACAATATTCAAGTTCGGCATCAAACGCATTGGGGTCAATAATAAATTTCCCTGGACAGAGTAGATTAGCCATTATCAAAATGATTAACGACGTGAGTTCATTAAATTGTAGTAGAACTTTTAGAGACAATTCGTATTAGCTTCAATGTAAGTTTTAATAAATTCGGTATTTACCCGAGCATCCTCACAAAGGTAGGATGTGACAAAAGGCCGATTTTAACCGTGAGGCATCTCGAACGCGTATGCTCGGGCAAATATTCCCCCGTAGACACCGTATACCTGGGGTCGAGATCATGTCAGCTTTTCCCCAGACAAGACTATGTTCTATGGCAAAGCATCGTCCGGGTTGTGTCTGCTCGAAAGCAGGGAGTTCGACAAGGTCCGAATTTTGACGAATTCGTTATTTACACTAGTCTTTCAATAAAAGACGGTTGGTTGGTTGGTTGGTTGGTTGGTTTGTTTTTATGGCATATCAACCTCGGCGGGTCATTTATTGCCAACGAAATTTTATTTATTTATTGCTGGGAATACCTTTTTCTTTCAACAATTTATTGTTGTTTTTATATAAGTTTTGTGTCTAGTAATACTTTTTTTCTTTTCGCGTATCAAGATTCATTGGGATTTGTTTTTAAGGGCAGGGTCCCCAAGTCCTACCCTGTTATTTAACCCATAACTTGAGTGTCGGATTAATACCTTTCCCAAGGGTACCAGTTCTTAAGTGAATGCAGGGTATTCAACTGGAATTCGAATTCGGCTCACCGATTTCTCTTTCCGAAAGGATATCCACTGCACCACCAAGCTCATCTAAACGCTTACAGCACCTGGTATTCCAAAGCGGTCACCCATCTAAGTACTGACCAGGCTCAACGTTGCTTAACTTCGGTGATCGAGCGAGAACCTGTGTATTCAACGTGATAGGCCGTAAGCCAATAAAAGACGGAATGTAGCACAAGACTGATTTTGACCATTCCGAACGTGTACGCTCGAGCGAAGGTTCGCTGTAGACTGTGCATTCGTGGGCTCGGGTTATAGTCTATTTACACCAGACGAGATTCTACCTTTAAGCGTATGCTCGTCTGGGTTCCTCTATCGCGGAAGAGATTTCGTCAAAGTCAGTGCTTACTTGAACTCGGTATTTGCACGAGCCTTCTCACAAAGGCAGGGTGTAGTACAAGGTCGATTTTTACTGGGGAGAATTCCAATCGCGTATGCACAATCAAATATTTTTTGTGGGTCACGTATATTCGGACGGGCTGTCCTCTATTTAACCCAGACAAGGCTCATCCCTTGTTCCCTGTTTAGGACGTGGTTTCTGGCTTTCTCTTTTCCAATTTTTTCATTCTTTTCATTTTTTTCTTTTTCTTTTTTTTCAGTTGGAGTAGATAGACTAAACTATCGCCCGGTTCACACTCCACCCACGTCTATTGGACAGGTGAAGAGGCTCATACCTTGTTCCCTGTTCTGGGTGTGGTTTCCGGTTTTCTCTTTTCCAATCTTTTCACTCTTTTTTTTAATTGAAGTAGATAGACTAAACTATCGCCCGGTTCACACTTCACCCACATCTATTGAGCAGATGAAGAGGCTCATCCCTTGTTCCCTGTTTAGCATGTAGTTTCCGGTTTCTCTTTTCCAATCTTTTCACTCTTACGTAGCCCCTTGCACATCAGTGGCGTTACCGCCTTGCTCGGAGTGATATGTTTAAAAAGAAAACACAATCTGCCCTTCGGCATAGCTTTGTTTGCATTCCTTCCCTCATCCGTCACCAAAGACAGAGAATCCGACAAAGTTAGTCTTGGCGATTTAGGTATTTAACTCAAGCCTCGCTACAAGGGCGTGATACTACAAATGACCGATTTTACCTTGGAGTTTTCCAAGCACGTACAAAAATTCCCTGTAGGCGCTCGTCTATTTGCCTAATTTAGATATTAGACTCTCTGAATGTTTCAAAACAGGTGGTCAGGTTCATAACAAATGGAATGAAGAGATAAAAATTAAGAACTAATCACAGGCAGACAATGATTAACCAAAGTCAATAAATGAAGAGACATTTTTCCACAACCATTAACAATCCTCGCTTCTTAGCAAGGAAAAAATGTTCCCCTTTTAACTGCAGTAAGGGATGCTGGAAAGTTCTCGGCTGCATCCGTTTCCCTAAGGCGGTATTTTGATGCTTGTTTACTGTATTACTGATTTTGGAAAATTGATTAGGCCTAGGACTTTTCAGCATTTTCTCAATTTTGCAAAATTTTAATGAGTGAAATAAACCTACAATACCAATGGAAAACTCCACCATCATATGCGTATAAACGACTAAAGTGTTTAATAAAAGATTAAAGACCTTCGTTTAAATATATGAGATATATTCTCCATCGTAGAAACTAAGAAATATAACTCACTATTACCTTTGAAAAATGTCACCCTAACTTCATTAAAAAATCTTTTAATGTCAGGTACAGATTTGAATAAGATCCCAGACACAAGAGATTTTACTAGCATTGTTATGCAAATCAAGCATAGATTACTCTTTCATTGTTTAATTATAATTTGACCACGAGTAGCTAAAATATGTTTTAAATCATAAATTCAATTAGTTTAGAGAAGACAAAGGAGAGTTCAGAGGCACATTTCTTAAGGACAATCACCGGGATTCTATCACCTCCGCTCGCCTTATGGGGGTCGAGTATTGATATTTTTGCTTTCCTGACAGCTACAACCTCCAGGAATTTAAATGCAATGTTAATACCCATCTCTTAATCACTTGACTCTAGTTCTTTCTACACCACCCTTTTCCTTTCTCTCCACCTTTGCAAATGTCATCACACCTGTATTCCCATCCTGTCATCACACCTGTATTCCCATCCTTAACTGGTTCGTTTTTCTCTTTACTCTCCTCCTATCTATTTTTTTGACTCTTATGTAGCCCCCTGCACATCACTGGCGTTACCGCGTTCTTCGGGGTTATACGATTTAAAAGAAATCATTCAAAACTGGCCCGCTCATGTTTGTAAAACCTGGGAAAAACAAAAATACACATTTTAGTTTTGTACAAATTTTTTTTTAGGAGTTGATTTTTTCGTACCAATAAACTCTATCTTCCATACACGTTTACTACTAACGTATTGGATCTGTATGCAATCGAACATCGATGAGATGCAATCGAACATCGATGAGATGACATATTCACACTAGAACAAGAACCTGGATTTTTTTTTATCTAGCTTTCTTGGTTGCACTTGATTGTGGATAAGGTGATTAAATTAATGTTAGTAAAGATTTGATTTTTAGCAGACGATAATTTATTTTCGATAAAAATCTTTTTTTACAAAATCACCATGGAAAATTATCCTTTTTAGTTTGTTTTTTTTTCAATTAGTTTTGGTTTTAATTATTTTAGTATCAAAGAAAATATTCTTTATTTTGCTCTCTAGATTTCCAAATTGAACTTTGTTTATGCACGCATATTTGGTCAGCCATTTTGAAGAATCTGTTATTTTTTTGCTTTGTTTTTTGTTTGTTTGTTCGTTTTTTTTTTTTAGACAGAAAAGGAAATAAATCAAATTACGAATTATATATAATTTCATCCAAGAGTAAATCACACGCATATACATATATATTTACATACATTACATTAAAATATATGCTTTTAAAATCCATTTATATGTATAAATTCGAGAATAAAAGAATGTGTATTCAATCAACAGAAGTATTTGAGTAATATCTTATATATGTATACTGTGTGTCTGTGTCAGTCCATATTTGGTTAAGAAACTAAGTAACGGTCAATGTTATGCTAACCTATTTTTTAAAAAAGGTGTCCAAAGATGAAACTGTTTTTTCCATTTGCATTAACGAAATACGTATATATATATATATATATATATACTTAAGTACATATTAGAACACTCTCAGCTATTGGGCGTGTATAATGATAATATACACGCTAAAAAGTCTCCCTCCTTCTAACAAGCGCCCATAGCTCAGAGGTAGAATCACCAACTGACACTAATTCGGTCGGGTTTTAATCCTGGGTAAAAAGCAATCGGATGTCTAACCGTACTGATGAGCTGTGATACAGCGAAACAGCTCTGTCTACGGATGACTATCTATATATGTATATATATATATTTTAAATTCAAAAGGACGATCACATAGTTAAATCCCAAAAACCCGATCCTATTAATATCATTAATAGTAAAATAGATCAAGGTGGAGGGCTCGATGCAACAACCACCCCTTCACCCTTTTTTCAGTCTGTTCTCCTTGTCACTTCTATCCCTCTGACATAGCTAAGCTTTAACTTTTAAACTCTTGACTCTTGTATGGGTGAGGAGTATGTCTTCTAATGTGCGACATAGGTATATGTCTGCTTTCCCTTCTAACTTCCTTACATTCAAAAATTCTTAATCCCACTTCATTATATTTTCCTGAGTATGGACGATTTTTTTTTAAACTTCTACCAGTATAAAACCTTGCATCATATTTGAATTTGAGTAAATAAAATTTTGGTTTCGCCGTTGCTGAAGAAGCGAGGATTTCCTCGTAGAAATGACGATCTAACGAATTTAAATATTGAAATTTTTGTTATGTATATAGGTCAGATTTAAATTAGACCAGTAAACAGTTATATTTGAAATTGTTCAATACATGTTTGACGGAAGACTTAAAATGTAGACCATGAAAAAACCGAAAATGTATAAAAACATCGTAGCGTAACCCGGCTGATATTACTTAAGCATCTATCTATCTAAATCTATCTAATCCATACTTATTTATAAATGGAACTTTGTCTGTGTGTGTATGTCTGTGTGTGTGTGTGTCCGTTACCTATAGACTCCGAAACGGCTGAACCGATTTTCTTAAAAATTTACACAGTTGTACTATAAGCGTCTGTGAGTGTTCTTAGCTAGGTTTTGTGTCGAGGTACCCCCGATAAATATCGAAAATCGATAATTGAAACAATCGAGTTAAAGAAAGAGTGATCCAATTTTAATCAAATTTGATACATTCATAGAGAAAGACATAAGAAACGATGTTCAGAAGTTTCAAGGTCGCAGTTCTTACAATAGTGCAGAAAATCAATAATATATATATATATATATATATATATATATATAGAAGGCAAGATAATTGTGTGTGTCTTTTTATCTGCCTATATGTCTGTATTTATTTCAGCCCTTTTATTTTAGTTTTTAATTCAGGTTTGGCTCTAAGTATAATTGTAGTTCTTAATCTCAGCCATGATACCATTTACTCAGAGGACTTATTTAGCCTTCAAAATTCAGTTTACGACGAAAAACATTTATTTGATATCGATACCAGAAAATCAAAATTTGACTTACATCCATTCATTTTTCTTTCGGTCTACGGTTTCGCTTTAACTGGAAACAACTATTGCTTTTTTAGTCTTTCATGCCAACGTCCAAAATATCTGAGCTCCAGGACCATGGATTAGTTTTAAAGCTTTCATTACACCCGAGCAACGCCGGGCTATACTGCTAGTATATATATATATATATATATATATATATATATATATATATATATATATTAATCATATCACCCCGGGCAAGGCGGTAAGGCCACTGGTGTGCAGGGAGCTACGTAAGAGTGAAAAGATTGGAAATGAGAAAGCCGGAAACCACATCCTAAACAGGGAACAAGGGATGAGCCTCTACACCTGTTCAATAGACGTGGGTGGAGTGTGAACCGGGCGATAGTTCATATATATAAGAAAGAGTGTGTATGTTTGTGTGGAGTGGGAGCGATAGAGTGCAAAAACATATGAACAGATCAGAATGAGATAAACTGATTTTACATAAATACATATTTAATATATGTAAATCAGAGACATTATATTTCCCGTTCTGCATATATGCAAGAAACAGCTTATATCATAATGTTGTGTGTAAGTGTATAAATTACATCTAATTTACGTAATTCTAGAAGGATGCCGAGGATACCATATATATATATATATATATATATATATATATATATATATATAAACATGTTACGGAAATTAACGATGATTAACAAAACTTGGTTTTAAACAAATGACAATTTGAAATGATTTGTTTGAACCTTATTTTTGATCGATACTCGTATTTAAGTAGATATTCTGTTTATAATCAAACAGTATTATATATTTATATCTGTCGACCTGATTATTTACGATTATCTTTTGTTACGAAAATGTGTGTCATTCGGCAGGATTTTATAGGCACGATTTAACTTCGTTTAGAATAATGGCCATTCGTGGTCGAGAGGTATAAGTTACGTCAGATCACATGGTGGTTTCCTCTATGTGAATAAGGATCGCAGGTTCGAATCCTGTCGAATGACAGGCATTTTCGTAACAAAAAAATATCTGAAATAATCAGGAACGTAGAAATAAATATATGATACCGTTTGATTATAAACTGAATATCTATTTAAATTCAAGTATCGATCAAAAATAATGTTCAAGCAAATCATTTCAAATTGTCGGTTGTTTATAAACAGTTTCGTTAATTTCCGTTATATATATATATATATATATATATATATATATATACTACCGCGCATAATTATTAGGCCACCTTAGTGTTTTAAAAAATGATGTATTTGATACTATTTTTTAGAATTCGTTGCCAAGTGAATAATTGTAAATGAAAATAGAATGTTTCTTTTGTTAATACTGTACAATAACATGTGCATCAAATGAATTTGTAAATATTTCATAGTTATCTATATTGCAGTTTCATCAATGAAAGAATGAAGAAAATTCGGATAAGTTCATCTTTGCTTCCTTGTCATGTAAAATTTTGCAAAGTAATTTGCAAACAAAAGAACCATTCTATTTTCATTTAGAATTATCCACTTAGCAATACATCATTTCTTTTAAAAAACTGGGTTGGCCTAATAATTATGGCCGGTAGTATATATATATATATATATATATATATATATATATGGAAGAATGGTAAACCTTGAAAAAAAACGTAGCTACTCTAGCACCTACGCATCGCTCGTTCAGTTATGAATTAGAGCACCCTGGCTATTGGCATATGATACATCATATGCTAAAAAAAGTCTGCCTTCTTCCGCCGAGCACCCATAGCTCAGTGGTAGAATCGCCGACTGACGCTAATTCGGTCTGGTTTCAATCCTGGGTTAAAAAGCAATCAGATGTCTAGCCGTACTGATGAGCTGTGATGCAGCGAAACAGATCTGTCTTTCGGATAACAATATATATATATAATATTAACCATAGCAACAACGATACTAATAGTAAGAGAACTAACTCTACCAAAACTAGTATTAATCAAGCTATAATTTAAATCGTCTTGTATAACCCACCGAGAACAAACTCGGAGGGAAAATAAGGGGAAGCAAAATAAGAAACAGACGAAGTACATGAACAAAATGTCAAGCACTCGTAAGAAAGAAAAAATCCCCAAGACGAAAACCCCAACACTAAAGCGCTCAATACGAAAGTAGAGCAAACAAAGACAGAAAATCTAAGCAAGACCCCACAAGCGACCACGGTTTCGCCTAAAGTCTGTCTACATAATCCTCTTGACGAGCCGTTAGGCGAAACCGTGGTCGGTTGTTGGCGCTTGCTTAGATTTTCTGTCTATATATATATATATATATATATATATATATATATATATATATAATTGAGTTCACTTCAAAATACCTAATTACATATAAAAGATTATTGCTGATAAAATTCCTATAGAAGTGCACTCATAAATACGTGCAATCCCATTGACGTAAGTATTTCTTTAGCTGTCGATTGGATATCATAAATGGAAAACAGTATCAGTGTCTTATGTAGCTCTGTAAATAAATACAAGCGTTCAGTGATGCAATCAGAAATGACAGAGTCAAGTAAATCTTGTCTCTTTCCATATAATATTAGTTCTTAATGAAAGTAATCCCTTGCCAGACATCCTGCATTTACATTAAATCTTTTAATTAAAGAATCATATTTCTACCAACAAAATGAGAAATTGCACTGCGGATTGCCATTTGAAATTTCGCAGTTAAAAAGAAATTTAATACAATATGTCACGATCGTCATGCAATTTATCAATCATTTATTTTAATGCCACTCTTCATATGATACTGTTTCATACAATGTTCAGTGTTACTCTTAACATATGAAGCCAGAATATTAATCAAATAAAAACGACAAACCATTTATCTGCAAAATACGCTGTCTACATAATCCTCTTGACGAAGGCCAAGTAATACTTTCTCGATTTATGATTGAATGCCGCTACGATAAGAATGTTGCCTATTTTCTACAATATCTATACCTGTTTCGGCATTCACCTTGGTCAGGTTGAGCCAGCTTCCTCCTAAGCGATGGAGAAAGATTCGATTTGTTTAAGGAGAAGTTCTAACCTGTATAGTCCTCAGACATTTTTGATTATCCCGCAACAGGTTGCCAATACCTGCTGCGGTAGACTGGTTGCCAACCAAGGCTATAGAACCCAATCTGTCCTGTTATATAACCCATAACTGGAAGGAAGAGACGGATTAATACCTTTCCCAAGGGTATTAGTGCGGAATTGAATGAAGGGTATTAAACTAGAATTCGAACCCCGCTCCCCAATTTCTCTTTCCACTGCACCACATCGCACATCCGTCAAGAAACGTTTACAGCACCTGGTATTCCCAAGCGGTTACCCATCTAGGTACTAACCAGGCTCGGTATTCCCAAGCGGTTACCCATATAGGTACTAACCAGGCTCAACATTGCTTAACTTCGCTGATCGGACAAGAACCGGTGTATTCAACGTGATATGACCGTAAACTACACTATCTGTTGGTTAATAATGATTACTGTTATTAATATGTTGATGTCGCCTGTTGACGTAGGCAATGGAAATTCTGTTCTTGAGGTATGGTGTCTATAAGACTCCTCTCAAATCTGCTGGAACTTTGCTGGGAATCATCTCAGAATAAATGATGACACTTTTCTGGAGTTCTATCATCTTGATTTCAATTCAATTTTTTCATAAGCGCTCTTTCAATTTGGTAGATGATGGTCCAAGCTCATCCATAACTACATGAATTACCTCAACCGTCACGTTCCATAGATTTTTTTTAACTCCTTAGCCAGATCCTGCGATTTATCCATCTAAATTCAGTTTCGTTGGACTTCAATCTTGTATCGTATTGAATTTTCTAGATGATGTACCAAGCTCACCCATTACTATACGAATTACTTTAGCAGTCATGTTTCACAAATTCTTTCAACTCCTTAGCCAGACCCTGTGATTTATCCATCTAAATTCAGTTTCGTTGGACTTCAATCTTCAATCTTGTATCATATTGAACAGCAAAGTCAACAATTTGATATTTGCTACCCTCCTTAACAATAACAATATGACCGGCTCTTTGTGCTTCAATGTCATGAGCTATCTCAACATAGACATCCCATAATATCCTGTGGCTGTAACTTTCTACCACTGATTCTGGCTGATATTCATGTCAATCCTCTTTAAGGCAGGTTTCCTAATAGATTATCCTACCAACCCAATCGTCTAGTCTCTTATACCCTTTCTGTTCCAACTTGGGACATTGGCCGAGTAACTCTTTTATTCAGCTTTCCCACACATCCTTCCATTTGCATTCTTCTTGTGATTTGTTTATTTTGGTTTTGATTACATTCGTTATAATGGCCTGCTTTCGTGTTGAAAATGTAAGTAACCATGTTTCTTTCTTTATAGACCCATCGTTAAGGCATCATTTACCCAAAGTTACCTCTCACCTCCAAAAATTTAGTATATGGGTTTAACTGTTTTATTCAGCTTTTCCACACATTCTCCCATTTACTTTCTTCATGGGATTTGTCTATTTTGGCTTTGGTTACATTCGTTCTAATGGTCTGCTTTTATTCTATAAATATAACAATTCTTGTTTTATTTCCAAATTATTACTTGAATGCGGATGTGCGTTATGGTACAGCTGATATCGGCTCTCAACGACAAATAGGGGAGCCGAGTTCGAATTCCAGTTGAATTCCTTGCATTCACTTACGCGAAGATACCCTTGGGAAAGGTATTAATCCGTCTCTTCCCTCCAGTTATCGGTTAAATAACAGGACAGATTGGGTTCTATAGCCTTGGCTGGCATCCAGTCTACTGCAGAAAGCAATGGCAACCTAATGCGGGATAATCTTCAGTAAAATCAGACATGTCTCTTTCGAGACATGATCGCCCAAAGCGTGTATCACGTATAGCACTTAACTGATTATTACTTGAATATGTGGTTGATGTAGCCTTAATTCATACGTTTATTTTTTTGACGTTTGTATTTCTTCGTATAAAACCCTTTCAACACGTGTCCTCACATACTGTTGCAAAATGTAACCTTTTGTTAACTTGCTTTTCTTTGAACTCACTACAACATTGGAATGTCTTATCAAATTAAACATTATACATATTTATGTATACAAAGAAATTTGATACTATTGTTTACCCACTTTTTAGACAAATATGTTCTCCGTTTCATGTTCAAGCATCCAGTTTCTTTTCTTACTCCTTGTTTTTTTGTATTTTCAGACGAATAAGTCTTATCTATACGCATTTCTGTTCTAGTTTCACATCTTTGTTTCTTAATAAATAAACCGGGTTTTTTTTTATAATCATATCGCCCCAAGCCAGGCAGTTTACTGCCACTGTTGTGCAGGAGATCTCATATAAGGAAAGTTATGAGAAAGAGTGACACGTTACAGGGGGTGTCAGGAAGTGGGTAAGAGAAGGCCATAAGGTGAGGGATCAGTTTATATATTGATTGTAATGCAGAATTGCTCCCCCACTTTATATCCACATTATAATAGTATAGATTTTTTAAATAATTATATCGCCCTAAGCAAGACATTTTACTGCCACTGTTGTGCAGGGGGTTACATAGAAGGAAAGACATGAGAAAGAGTGACAGGTTACAGGGGGTGTCAGGAAGTAGGTAAGAGAAGGCCATAAGGTGAGGGATCAGTATAGATTTTGTTTTTTTTAATAATCATATCGCCCTAAGCAAGGCATTTTACTGCCACTGTTGTGCAGAGGGTTACATAGAAGGAAAGTTATGAGAAAGAGTGACAGGTTATAGGGGGTGTCAGGAAGTGGGTAAGAGAAGGATGAGAATACTGATGAGAGTGGTGTGGACGAAGAAAGAAACATGAGAGAGAGATTAGTGAGATAGGAGATGACTATTGACTTTACATTTAAATTCTTGGAGGTTGTAGCTGTCGAGGAAGCAAGTAAATGGAAGGGAATTCCACAGGCGGGAAGTGCGAAAGTTATGAGAAAGAGTGACAGGTTATAGGTGGTGTCAGGAAGTGGCTAAGAGACGGCCATAAAGTGAGGGATCAGTTTATATATTGATTGTAATATAGAATTGATCCCCCAGTTTATATCCACATTTTAATAGTATAGATTATTAAAAAAAATCATATTGCGCTAAGCAAGGCATTTTACTGCCACTGTTGTGCAGGGGGTTACATAAAAGGAAAGTTATGAGAAAGATTGACAGGTTACAGGGAGTGTCAGGAAGTGGTTAAGAGACGGATAAGAATACTGATGAGAGTGGAGTTGACGGAGAAAGGTGTATGAGAGAGAGGATTCAGGTTAGTGAGACAGAAGATGGTTATTGACTTTACATTTAAATTCTTGGAGATTGTAGTTGTCGGGGAAGCAAGTAAACAGAAGGGAATTCAACAGGGCGGGAAGTGCGAGAAAAGAAGCTGAGGGAGTAGAATTTGCGCTTGCATTTTATTGGTTTCACGGTAAAATGGTGGGACCTAGTTGCTACTCTTGTGGATCGAGTAAATTCATATATAGGGGGCACCAGTGAGCTAAGTTCATCGGAGCTGAAGCCGTGAAAGTATTTGTAGAAGAGACACAGGGAAGCCACACTGCGCCGGTGAGAAAATAACTGTATCTGAGCTGCCAAGTCGGGATCGATCACATTATAGATTCTCCGTTGGTTTTTGTCAAGGACCCCTAGGTAGATGCAGAGGTACCAGGCCAGATATGACAGCAGTATTCATACATACGAGGAACCAGTGAGCTAAATTCATCGGAGCAGAAGCCGTGAAAATATTTGTAGAAGAGACAAAGGGAAGCCACATTGCGCCGGTGAGAAAGTGATTGTATCTGAGCTGCCAAGTCGCGATCGATCACATAACAGATTCTCCGTTGGATTTTGTCAAGGATCCCTAAGTGAATAGCAGGAGCACCCGACCAGATATGGCAACAGTATTCAATGCACGGCCGGATGGTAGATTTATTGTTTCAAGGCTTTTATCTGTCTGTTCTCGAGTTTACACACGAGTACGGCACTGGCGAGTATTTTAGAGGGCAGAACAGACCCTGTTTCTTTCTGATATGTCCTGGAAGGGGATATATATATCATTCGAGGTAGTTAAGCGGTTTAAGCAAATGTAACGGGTAAGACAATCTAGTACGTAGACGTAATGGACAGTACTCGTCGTATGCAGTATCCTGAGACGTAGGCGTAGTCAACAGACGTTGACCAATAGTCGTAGACCAGTAGACCTCTAGCGGTAGACTTATGGACGTAGCACTCTCTGCGTCCGGCCTTCGTTTTTATTTATGGCTGACACCAGCCAATCAATACTGTGAGGGGGAACCAAGTTGTGTGCATATTCATTACATACTCATTCCATCACTTTCTTTGTAGACTCATCGTTCAGCTAAAGTTACTTCTGAGGCTCAACAATAACTTCTTCAACACCAGATAACACTCCACCTTCCACTTTTCTTGGAATATACAGCCTATCGATATCCGTGTTTGGATTTATAGCCTAATGTGTTCTTGTAGACATCTTCCCTTTATTTCTAAACTTAATTATAAATGGAACTATAGACTCCGAAACGTACGCAAATTCGTACCTAGGGGGCACCAGTGATCTAAGTTCATCGGAGCAGAATCCGTGAAAGTATTTATAGAAGAGGCACAGGGAAGCCACGTCACGCCGCTTGAGGCAGCAGTAAAATGATCTTAACTTATTTATAAATGGAACTTTGTGTGTGTGTGTCTGTGTGTGTGTCTGTGTGTATGTGTGTGTGTGTCTGTGTGTGTATGTGTGTGTGTCTGTGTGTGTGTCTGTGTGTGTCTATGTGTGTGTGTGTGTCCGTTACCTATAGACGCCGAAACGGCTGAACTGATTTTCTTGAAAATTTACACAGTTGTACTATAAGCGCCTGCGAGTGCTCTTAGCTAGGTTTTGTGTCGAGGTACCCCCGATAAATATCGAAAATCGATCATCGAAAAAATCGAGTTATAGAAGGAGTGGTCTGATTTTAATCAAATTCGATACACTCATAGACAAAGACATAAGAAACGATATTCAGAAGTTTCAAGGTTGCAGTTCTTACAATAGTGCAGAAAATCGATAATATATATAAGATGCAAGATGTGTATGTGTGTCTGTTTATCTGCCTGTATGGCTGTATTTTTCAGCCCTTTTATTTTAGTTTTTGCTTTAATTTTTGGCTCTAAGTAGGTATAATTGTAGTTCTTAGTCTCAGCCATGATAACATTTACCCAGAGAACTTATTTAGCCTTTAAATTCAGTTTACGACGAAAAAAATCTTATTCGATATCGATACGAGGAAATCAAAATTTGACTTACATCCATTCATTTTTCTTTCAGTCTACGGTTTCGCTTTAACTGGAAACAACTATTGCTCTTTAGTCTTTCGTGCCAACGTCCAAAGAGTCTGAGCTCCAGGACCATGGATTAGTTTTAAAGCTTTCATTACACCCGAGCAACGCCGGGCTATACTGCTAGTTCTACATGAAGATACTGTAAATAGCATGGTTTGAATCTGTAAGCAGCTGTAAAATTTGAAGAAATACGGAAAGTAAATGTCTCTTATACTTTCTCAAGCATATCAAGAAATAAGACTTTGATAATTTGCTACTCACGGTACATATTGTAAATTAGGAAATCAACGAATAACTTACCTAGAGAGTTTGTGTAAATGGTTTGCACAATATGGTTTAGGGGAGCTAGTAAAAAAATACAAAACTTACTGAGAGCTATAAAGGACAGGGGGTTGTGGAGAACCACCTCCTGAAGAAACACGACACAAAAAAGAAAAAGTTTAATTCTTTTTTGAAAGAGAACGCCATATATAAAAAGATTTCACTTGTTCAAAGAAATATTTCGGACACGTTCCATATAAAAAGAGAATGAAAGTAACTTCAATATATATTCTAAAGTAATAAATGTTCTTTAAGTAAAACCTTTCTATTCTATTCTTAGAAGATTACGGCATTGATATAAAAGACTTGATAGTTTTATATTTAATGTTAGATTACAAAACTGATACAAATGTATCAGTCACGTTTTTGCCTGTAGGATTCCGTTCTCTCTGCGTGTTCTTACATCAACTACAAAATATCACTGTGAATATCACACTGTCTCAAAATACGTTGTAGTTCGTCTAAGTAATAAAACTAAAAAGCAATAACTAGAATTAAAACATTTTTCTCTATTTAAGCGTTTAAATGTATTTCAAAGATTACTCTGAACTTAACTCTTCTGTAGCATTTGATAAAAATTAATATGTATTTCTATGACGTAATCAATGTTTCTTTTCTTCTCTAATTTATTTTTTTACAGTGATATTTATACACATACCTTTTGATTCACTCGTGTTAGAGGACTATAAGCTTACGGTCGTATCACGTTGAATACACCGGTTCTCGTGCGATCACCGACGTTAAGCAACGTTGAGCCTTGTCAGTACTTAGATGGGTAACCGTTTGGGAATACCAGGTGCTGTAAGCGTTTAGTGACGGACGTGCGTGCTTACGGCCATATCACGTTGAATACACAGGTTCTCGCTCGATCTCCGGAGTTAAGCAACGTTGAGCCTGGTCAGTACTTAGATGGGTAACCGCTTGGGAATACCAAGTGCTGTAAGCGTTTAGTGACGGACGTGCGTGCTTACGGCCATATCACGTTGAATACACCGGTTCTTGCTCGATCTCCTAAGTTAAGCAACGTTGAGACTAGTCAGTACTTAGATGGGTAACCGTTTGGGAATACCATGTGCTGTAAGTGTTTATTGACGGGTGTGCGTTGAGGTGCAGTGGATATCGGCTTGATAAAAGAAATCGGTGAGCTGAGTTCGAATTACAGTTGAATTTCCTGCATTCACTTACGCGCTGGTACCCTTGGGAAAGGTATTAATCCGTCCCTTCCCTCCAGTTATGGGTTAAATAACAGGGTAGGACTTTAGACCCTGCCCTTAAACAAATACGAATGAATCTTCCTCCATCGAGGAAGAAGCCGGCTCAACCCGACTAGGGTGAATGCGGCTTGCTTTTTTTTTTTTTTTAGAGGGCTACCGAGCTAGGGTTATAGTTTATGATGATACCTGGGGAGGATAAGTTTGGAGTGATCGAGGAAGCATCCCCTTTAAAGTCAGTTCCACAAAGCAGTAGAAAGAAACTGATCGAGTGGAACTTACATCTCACTAATAGAATACGACAGGAGGGATTTACTACAATGTGCGTGGCGTTGCTGATCTTGGCAATGACGGTTAGCAGTGTAACTAAGCAATATAGTTCGTCTAAACACTTTCATTGGGAATAGCAAGAGAGCAGGAAGAGCCTTGCGACGTTTAGTCTGTTGGAAAGAACTTATAGCTAAGAAAATAATGATACCCTTGGGAAATGTATTAATCCGTTTTTCCCTCCAGTTATAGTTTAAAATGTGGTTCTACAGAAGGATGCTACGGATATCGTGGACTGAGCATACAAGCAACGACGAAGTGTTAGAAAGAATGGCAACAAAAAGGAAATTGATGCTGAGCATCAGGAAGAGACAATTGAAGTTCCTGGGACATGCAATGAGGAAGGAGAGCCTGGAGAACCTGATACTGACTGGACAGATAGAAGGAAGGAGAGACAGAGGAAGGCAGCGGATAACATATTTGCAGGGTCTGATCAGGTGGATGACGGAACGGGGGTTGCCAGGATAAACAGGAACAAACATACTAAGAGCCACAAGGGATAGGGAGACGTGGAGAGCCATGATCGCCTACGTCCTGAAGGGACAGGGCACATAGAAGAAGAAGAAGAAGAATGGGACAGATTGGGTTCTATATCCTTGGCTGGCAACCAGTTTAACACAAAAATAATGCCAACCTACTGCAGGATAATCTTCTGCCCAGTCAATCATGTCTCTTTCGATACTGGAAAGTGAAGATTGGGCAGCCCTGTTCATATACACTTCCGGCCATAATTATTAGGCCACCTCAGTTTTTTAAAAGAAATGAAGTATTGCATACTATTTTTAGTATTTATTGTCAAGTGGATAACTCTAAATAAAAATAGAAAGGTTCTTTTGTTATTATTACTTTGCAAAGTTTTACAAGGCAAAGAAGCGAAGATGAACTCATCCGAAACACCCTAAATTTTCTTAATTCTTTCATTGATAAAACTGTAATGTTATTAAATATTATTAGATCATTAAATATTTAAAAATTAATTTGATGCATCTGTTATTGTGCAGTATTAACAAAAAAAAACATTTCTATTTTCATTTACAATTATTCATTTGGCAATATATACTAAAAAGTAGTATGGAATACATCATTTTTTTTAAAAAAACAATGAGGTCGCCTAATAATTATGGCCGGTAGTATATATATATATATATATATATATATATATATATATATATAAAATCTACTGGGTGCGATGGGTAAAGTGTTGCTATTTGCCTTGTAAAATTCTGCAAAGTAATAATAACAAAAGAACAATTCTGTTTTCATTTACAATTATTCATTTGGCAATAAATGCTAAAAGATACTATGAAATACATCATTTAAAAAAAAAAACAATGAAGTCGCCTAATAATTATGGCCGGTAGTATTTATATATATATATATATATATATATATATATATATATATAAATCTACAGTGTGCGATGGGTAAATTGTCTTGCCTTGTAAAAAGTAGTAAGAAATACATCATTTTTTATTTTAAACAATGGGGTCGCCTAATAATTATGGCCGGTAGTGTATATCACAGCAGTCCTCCATTTTCAGTCTGGTCTGATGGTAGAGGATAGCAGAAAAATTCAAAAATATATATCTTCTTTCTTTATTCATCTTTATTAAAAATCTTCTTTCTTTGTTCATCTTTATTAAAAAGTAAATGATGTATGAATTTCTGGGATTAGGAATTATTATTATTTGTATTTGGACGTTTGTTTACAAATTTAGTATCGGCCAAGTAGGACAGATTTTGACTCGATGTGAACAGGCCTAGCAATCACTGAGAAGAAATAAATCAGAATAAGACGTAATTTCTCTAGATATAGACAGCGAGAAGAGATCATTCTAGCCCCGTAGATGAAAATAAGGTTTCAGTTCGAAGTTTCCCGAAGGTTATCCAATCGACAAACACTTAGAAACGGCGTAACAACAACAAAAATCAGGATACTAGTCCGAAATAAAATTAAAGCAAATTCATTTGCTTCAAATATAAACTTTTTGCAACTTTTTTTTATCGTTTCACCCCAAGCAAGGCGGTACCGCCACTGATGCGAAGGGGGCTGCATAAGAGTAAAGGTATAAACAGAAGGAGAATGAAGAGAAAGACGAACCAGTTACAGGGGTTGTCAGAAAAAGGGCAAGAGAAGGATAGGAACACAGGTGTGATGATAGAGAGAAAGGAAAAGAACAAGATATACGGGGTGAAAATCAAAGGTATAGAGAAAATAAAAGAACAGGATATACGGGGTGATGTAGAAAAAACTGGAGTCAAGTGAATAAGAGATGGGTATTGACATTGCATTTAAATTCCTGGAGGCTGTAGCGGTCAGGAAAGCAAGTATACGGAAGGAATTTATTAAAGGATTTATTTGGAAACGTCTGATAAATTTTTTGGGATTCACTCAAAGTTCTAGGAGAAAACATTCTTCCTGTAAATTTAAATCTTGACTATCATTTGAAGGAAATTAGTAAATAAATAATATTAATATATTTGGCAATACTTTTGGATTAAATGTGTGTCAAAAGGACACTGAAATTTACAAAGAAATAAACTCATAATTCATGACGATGAGCTAAAAAAAAGGTACACTGAGTTATTAGTTAGAATCAAAAGTTTTGCTTGAGCACCCGGATCTGTATGGAAAAATTAATTATTGGTTTTCTAATAGTTGCAAATGAAATTGGGAAACATACTTAATCTTTCATTTTATATGTTTTTCTCAAAATTCATTTCATCTTAAAAAGACAGATTAGGGAATCTGATAAGATAACACTGATGCAGAATTTTGGTTCGAAATTGAAACAGAAATGCACTTGTTTCTATTAATAATTAGCAGTATAGCCCGGCGTTGCTCGGGTGTAATGAAAGCTTTAAAACTAATCCATGGTCCTGGAGCTCAGACTCTTTGGACGTTGACATGAAAGACTAAAAAGCAATAGTTGTTTCCAGTTAAAGTGAAACCGGAGACTGAAAGAAAAATGAATGGATGTAAGTCAAATTTTGATTTCCTCGTATCGATATCAAATAAGTTTTTTTCGTCGTAAACTGAATTTTGAAGGCTAAATAACTCCTCCGAGTAAATGATATCATGGCTGAGACTAAGAACTACAATTATACCTACTTAGAGCCAAACCCGAAGCCAAAACTAAAATAAAAGAGCTGAATGAAATACAGGCATACAGGCAGATAAACAGACACGCACGCATCTTGTCTTTATATATATATATATATATATATATATATATATATATATATATATTATCAATTTTATGCACTATTGTAAAAACTGCAACCTTGAAACTTCTGAATATCGTTTCTTATGTCTTTGTCAATGAGTGTATCAAATTTGATTAAAATCGGACCACTCTTTCTATAACCCGATTTTTTCGATTATCGATTTTCGATATTTATTGGGGGTACCTCGACACAAAACCTAGCTAAGAACACTCGTAGACGCTTATCGTACAACTGTGTAAATTTTCAAGAATATCGGTTTAGCTGTTTCGGAGTCTATAGGTAACGGACACACACACACATAGACACACACATACACACAAAGTTCCATTTATAAATAAGTTTAGATAAATATTTGCAGAGAAAAGAAAGGAAGAAAGTAAAGTAGTCAGAAAGAAAGAAAGAAACGCGTAAGGGAATCAATGTTAATAAATATTTGAGTAAAACTTTTTTCTATGGAAGCCTGTAGTTATCAATTCACAGTCATGTTTAGTAAATTAAGGTTGTTAATTTAATTTCAAATGACATGTTTTTCTAAAGAACATACTTCTTTCTCCTTTTCCATTATAAAATTCGGTTTCAGAGAAGATATTCTAAGTAATTATTGGGTTAATTTTTTTTAAATTACGAATAATATACAGATACTCCGAGTCATGGCACCGACATAGAATAATGTGTATATTTAATAATATATTAATATGTATTTAAATAATATATTAATATGTATATTATATTTAACAATATATTAATATGGATATTTAATAATATAGTAATATGTATACTATATTTAATAATATATTAATATGCATATTTAATGATATATAAATATTTATATTTAATAATATATTAATATGTATATAATATTTAATAATATATTAATATGTATATTATATTTAATAATATATTAATGTGTATATCTTATAATATATTAATATGTATATTTAATAATATATTAATATGTATATTTAATAATATATTAATATGTATATAATATTTATAATATATTAATACGTATATTCAATAATATATTAATATGTATATTATATTTAATAATATATTAATGTGTATATTTAATAATCGATTTATATGTATATTATATTTAATAATATATTAATGTGTATATCTAATAATATATTAATATGTATATTATATTTAGTAATGTATTAATATGTATACTATATTTCATAATATCTTAATATGTGTATTTAATAATATATTAATATGTATATTATATTTAATAATATATTTATATGTATATTTAATAATATATTAATAACTCTGTTAAACTACATTGAACACTGTTTTATTAACACCTGAAATATATTTTTATATAAATACGTATATATATATATATATATATATATATATATATATATATATATATATATATATATATATTATTAACGTGCTAAAACAACTATTAGTTGAAATATCCGATTTTCTTTCTTATTAACTCAGTACATATTTTCCTTGGTGCAAACGTTTAACTCAGAACGCCAAATAAGTGTGAAGTTTTTCTCTCAACTAAGTCCGCATGCTATGTCGTAAATAGTCTGTCAAAAATGTCCACAGGCAAATATTTCATCCTGCCAGGCCAAGAGAAAGGGCGCCCGAGACGACGCACCCTGATGGAATGCACACGCGCGCAGACAGCCAGATCAAAATTTGGTAACAACCCACTTCCGTGACACAAGATTATCAGCTAACTACTAATAGATAGGATGTGCGTTGTGGTCCAGATATCGGCTCGGAACGAGAAACCGGGGAGCCGAGTTAGAATTCCAGTTGAATCCATTGTATTCACTGACGCGCAAATACCCTTGGGAAATGTATTAATCCGTCTCTTCCTTCCAGTTATGGGTTAAATAGCAGGACAGATTGGGTTCTATAGCCATGGTTGGCAACCAGTCTCCCGCAGAAAGCAATGGCAAACTACTGCAGGATAATCTTCTGCCCAGTCAGTTATGTCTCTTTCGAGACATGGTCGCCCAAGCGTGTATCACGTATGGCACTTAACTGACTGACTAGTAGATAAGTACAGGTTTTTCCCTATACACAGATACGCATACACAAGTCGAATAGACTCTTATCAATGACAACGCGCACACGTGACACGGACACCTTTACTAATATGCATTTTTGTCCTTGTTTTAATTTTTTGCTTGTCTAAATAATATGAACTCGTAACTATGTTCAACAATATATTATACATAGAACTGATGATCTTTTTGTGTTCATCGGCGTAGGGCGGTTTTTAGTCAGATAGTTTGGTTTACTATTACAACTGAATAATCAGGTCGGCCTCCATTATGTACCGAATACTCGTGGTCTGGTACTAAAACTAAGCTAAACTAAATAAGTAACAACCATCCTGTAAACAATTTATTTTATTATCTACTTCGTCCATGTTGACATTGTATTTATCGAGAACGTTGTGACATAAAATCCATGTTCACACCACTGAAAGATTACAAAATTTATTTACCTATTTCGCAATTCGCTAAAAGTCACACACGCGCGCGCACACACTTTCAATATTTATTTATTTTGTATAAAATACAAAAACGTAGCACAAAGCTGAAAATGGGATAGGGAAAGGATGGTGATCTTCAGTCTTATAATTAAACTAGCCACTATCACTGACCCAAGCAAACTAGAATATCTCTTACACCGAAACAACACAACCATACTAAGCATTCTTACTATAACCACTAAAACACCTCAGATTCTCTATGAAGTCCTAATTACAATATTTACATTATTCGGACTAATATCCTCATCTTTATTGCCATTTCTACGACGTTTCAGCTGTTGTTCGCTCCGGCCTTCTTCAGTGCTACGAATTTCGAACCGAACTCTTTATTACAATCACTGGGATATATGAACTCCTTTCCTTGCGTAAAAATGAATCTTTTGATAGTCATGAGTTATCTTTCATCTAACCCTTCAAGCTACTTGTTCACGACTGTTGTAGCCTGGTATTGAACTCACAACTCACAACTCTTTGGGTGAAGTTACAGAAACTAACCAACGCCTATATCCATGTGTCCTTAAGCTGTGGTGAACAAGTAACTTACAGGGTGAGAGGGAGATAAATCATGACCACCAGAAGAGGCACTACTACGCAAGGAATGGAGTTTATATACCCCAGTGATTGTAATAAAAGGTTCGATTCGAAATTCCTAGCACCTGAAGAAGACCAGAGTGTACAACGATCAAAATGTCAACAAAGATGAGGACAATAATCCAAATGTTGTAAATATTGTAAATGCTACCTCATCTCAAAAATATAGTCAGTTTGGGCGATCATGTCTCGAAAGAGACATGACTGACTGGGCAGAAGATTATCCTGCAGTAGGTTGCCATTGCTTTCTGCGGTAGACTGGTTGCCAGCCAAGGCTATAGAACCCAATATGTCCTGTTATTTGCCTCATAGCTAGAGAGGGAAGAGATGCATTATTAAATATTAATTAGTGGGGGATCAGTTTATTACTTCAAACCAATAGAAAATTGATCCCCCACTTTATACCCAGTAGAAGCTTTAACTGTTTCCAACTATTATGCTCAGTCAGTCAGTTAAGTGCCATACGTGATACACGCTTTGGGCGATCATGTCTCGAATGAGACATGACTGACTGGGCAGAAGATTATTCCGCAGTAGGTTGCCATTGCTTTCTGCTGTAGACTGGTTGCTGACCAAGGCTATAGACAAATAATAAAGTCGTAATTAGTTTCCATGTGTACAATTTTTATCATTGGATGGAGGGGAATAAAACAACAAATTAAGAACTCCAAAATGTATATACAATATGAAAATTTTTTAAAGTGTAGCTTAGATGCTGCACAAGACCGAAGCACGGGGCACCCAGTGAAGATAAAACTTGATCGAGTGATACAAGCTTAACATACTAAGAGCCACAAGGGATAGGGAGACGTGGAGATCCATGATCGCCTACGTCCTGAAGGGACAGGGCACATAGAAGAAGAAGAAGATACAAGCTTGCTGACCTCTCGTTGAAGTACCCAAGTCACGCACACACGAATTTTTCTTCTCCATTTATACAAATTGTTCTTTTTAAAAGGTTTTGCAAATAAAATGTATCAACCTCTCCAAATACTTTTCCCCGATGCTTTACTCGTTCCAAAAAACGCCCTTCTCATTGTTTCTCTTTAGATCTTTATCAAAAAAAAATTAAAAAATATTAACGAGTTCTCTGCTCTTGGATTGACATCCTTGACACCAGATGGCATTTTCATACACCAACATCGTCTTACCCTCATTCTTTCAAACAAGCTTTGCCACGTAGTATATTAACCATGGGAAACTGCACCTGTAAATCTGATAAGCACCCAGCGATTTACGTATAAATTAATTACTGATGTTGGTTGCTGAACAAGTCTAATTTGTTCCTGCCCTTTCAGGTGAGAGACGCTTTAACTTTTCGCATTTTCAATTTATTTTCTTCAATTCTCTTTATTCTGTTTCTCCCAACACTTGCGTTTATGTATGGCGACATGTGCACGTAGGCTTATGAATTACGCTAAATGATTGATTTATTTAGCTGCACTAAAAAAAGATATATAATTACTAAATTTTATTTTCAAATAGACTTTGTATTTGCATTTTGATATAGTAAAGATTTATTAATATAAACTTGTCGGATTATTTTATATATAGAACTACTTATGAACTGTGATAACTATACCACAACTTTGATTGTAGATTTCAGTCATTTAAGTGCCATCGCTTGGGCGATCATGTCTCGAAAGAGATATGACTGACTGAGCAGAAGATTATCCCGCAGTAGGTTGCCATTGCTTTCTGCGGTAGACTGGTTGCCAACCAAGGCTATAGAACCCAATCTGTCCTGTTATTTAACCCATAACTGGAAGGAATAGCCGGATTAATACCTTTCCTAAGGGTATTTGCGTGTTAGTGAATGCAATGAATTCAACTGGAATTTGAACTCGGCTTCCCGATTTCTCGTTCCGAGCCAATATCCACAGCACCACAACGCACATTGTAGATTTACTTAAGCCAAAAAAAAAAAAAGAAAAAAAAAAAGAGGTTTATGTGTTGTGCTCCTTGAGGACGTGGGCGATCACAGCTTTCCACAGGATCCTTTTACTTGTACCTTCTGTTTTCTTAATTTCGGTTCTTAATAGTTTTCGCTCCTTAATAATGTTGTATTCCGTCACACACAATAACTGCGCGCATGTTATTGGCTTTCTTGGAGTGAAAGGATAAAAAAAAGAACTTTAAACAACATCTGACACTCTTCCGTACCATCCATCGATTCAAACTACCCAGATAGGAGATTTTCTAAGCGCCGCTTAGATGTGGCACAAGGCCCAAAGTATGGGACACCTAGTGAGGATCGAACTCACTACTCAGTTATAACCAGTTCTAGCGAGACAAGCTTGCTAACCATTACACAACGCCAAGGTGGCCAAAGGTGATTTTTTTAAGTGCAGCTTCGATGTGGCACAAGGCCGAAAGTATGGGACACCCAGTGAGGATCGAACTCGCTATTCAATTGTAATGATTCCAGCGAGACAAGTTTGCAGACCATTACACCACTCCGGGGTGTCCACAAACTACCCAGATAGGGTGGATTTTCATGTCTCCAATTCGTCTTGTTAGCTGATAGCCATACATTCTTTCTTATTATAATAACCTTTACTTTCTTTTACTATTTTACCTGGAAATTATTTCGTTTTTTTAAATAAACACAGCGCGATTTGTTAATTTCGCGGCAAATGTATGTCCGCCATTTTTGTCAATATTAATTGGGGTTAATATGAAAAACGTTTTAAAAGACTTTTGAAACAGTTTAATTTCCCTACATATTTTCCATTCAGGTTTTTACTTCCATGTTCCTTCAGGTCACATGCAATCATGTGATAATGGCGCTGTTTTTTTTATTATTAATATCAGCGAACTTCTATGATTTTTTTTACTTTAGAAAGTGTTTTTCGTTGCATCCCGTATGATTTAACGTCAGTCAGTTAAGTGCCATACGTGAAACACGCTTGGGCGATCATGTCTCGAAAGAGACATGACTGACTGGGCAGATTATCCTCCAGTAGGTTGCAATTACTTTCTGCGGTAGGCTGGTTGACAGCCAAGGCTATAGAACCGATCTGTCCTATTATTTAACCCATAACTGGAGAGAGGAGACGGATATGGGTTTAATAATAGGATAGATTAAACGTGCAATGTGAAAAAGGATGGATTAATGCTGCTCTCTCCCGGAAAAGGGGATTTGTGTGAAAATAATCGCAACAGCCTCGACTCTCTCCAATTTTTATTTTCTGTGCCGATAACCGTTATGCTACACGCACATCCCACTTTTAAGACACATGTGCACAATAATACAGGCACAAGAATACAAGACCGTTAGTTGATACTGACAGATCAGCAAACAGATGAAATTGGACTCGTTCCATTAAACTACATATTATTCTGTTTAATTCAATAGTGAGACAATTTCGAAGTGAATGTATTCGTTCCTGACTTGGCACTTTGTGACTAAGGCCGAGCAGTCGCATTGGTAGTTCAGTGAATATCCGCACTAAACAAATATCGCAAGACAAATATTCATCTAACATCGATAAATAATCACTTTTTCAATGTAGAGGCATTTCAATATTTGTATGAATAATATTCAAATTTTCTTTCTTTTTTTTTTATAAGCGTTTCACCCCGAGCAAGGCATGTCACTGCCACTACTGTGCAGGGGGCTACGTAGAGTGGAGAAAGGCTGATTAAATATAGGAAATGACAGAGGGTGGGTGATAGGCGGGTAAGGATACCGAGAATGAGGGTTGGGTAGATGAGTGTTGTGAGAATAGTTGGGAGTTAGTGTGATAGGAGGTGTCTATTGACCCTACATTTAAACACATGGAGATTGTAACTGTCGGGAAAGCAGACTTGTGGAAGGGAGTTCCACAGTCTGGAAGCGCGAGAAAAGAAGCTGTTGGAGTAGAATTTACGGTTACATCTTATTTGTTTAACTGTAAAAGGGTGGGACCTAGTTGCTAATCTAGTATCTCGTGTAAATTCGTGCTTAGGCGGCACCAGTGATCTGAGCTCATCGGAGCAGAAGCCATACACAAATAGTTGAACAACTTTTCCAATTTCACGTTAAGTTTAATGTAGTTGTGTCTACTTTTGAAAGAATCAATCTTCGCAGTTTCTACTTTTAAGGACGTTAGTGATAAGAAAGTAAAACGATATTTAAGTGTCAAAAAAAAAGGAAACAATTCAATAAATCTATCCCTAAATTTCTCAGTAACTGAGAACAATATTTTAACGCCTTTATTAATAACCATAGGAGTTAATTTATTATAAAGCGAGAATATAATCCGCCATCTAACACTGGTCAACAAAAACAAATTTTGAAATAGTGTCGAGACATCAAATATTTTTTTTTACTTAATTTCAGGGCGCTAAATTTGTAAATGACTTTAATTTTCCTTGCTTAGCTATCGTTTTTGCTGTACAAAAACGCCTCGTTTTTTTTTGGGGGGGGAGTATTTTTTATTTTCTGCATAAATGATAATGACCGATAGCAATATTTCTCAAAGTAAAATCGTATAAACCTCAATTCGTACTTAATTCAACGAATATTGGTCTGCTTATCGAGAAATACAATTTTTCAATAATAACACGATTAAATATAACAATACCAACAAGTATTTTCATCAAATTTAAAACAAACAGCAGAAATAAAAACTTCGTGAACAGAAGAACACTGGTAAGCATTTTATTTTTCTTGATTGTCTGTCATGTTCAATGTTATTTAAGTCCCTTTTGATATTCCAACCTTCAGGTCAATTTTTCTTTTTCCAATGCCCCTCATTTGCTCTACTGTTCCACATACACACAAAAAAAATCATGGGAATTGCGTGTAGCCAATTTGTTGACGAAGCAGGAAATTTACCATTTTTAAATTGACATATCACACACACGTCTTTCTTTCAGTGTTGTTTAATGACCTGTATAGGTATTGGCGAATACATGTTGGTATTATGGAACAAAACACATTTCAAAGTCGGTTTTAAACTATCAATAAACGTATCAAGGATCGTATTTGTGAACGCCTAGTCGAAAAAGAACACTCAACGTCATTGTAATGAACAAGATCTGTGTTCTCTTTAATGAATGATACATATTTGGCATGCTTATTTTGTTTTTTGCTAACAAGCGTTTTTCTTTGAGCCTAGAAGGCCAAATGTTCTGATTCTTTGCTTAGATTTAAGTCTCGAACCAATTTGTTCAGCTCCTTTTGGTTAAATGGTTCGGATATGATTTCGGGAATATAGTGAAAATCGTTTTCGCTTTGTCTCTCATATACATCAGCATAAAACTCGTTACTTTCAACAAGTTTCAACAAAGTTTCGTGAAAAACTCAGATTGGCAGACCATTTGAATTTTTATTTGATACTAACACTTTTTATTTTGGCAATAAAATGGAAAAATTCAGTAATTCTATTTTAAAATTTTTAACTCCTACTGTTTTTATGTACAAAAATGCCTCCGTTAAAAACATTTTTTTATTTGTTTTCTGTATATATGTTATTAACCGGTAGCAATATTTCTCAAAATAAAATCGTTGAAATCTCTCAATTCGTATTTAAACCAACAAATATTGGTCTGCTTATTGAGAAATAGTGGTTTTTTTCAAAAATAACAAGATCAACAAGTATTTTCATCAAATCATTTAATAAATTAACTGCAGAAATAAAACCTTTGTAAACATAAGAACTATGGATAGAATGTTACCATTGTGCCTTTTGCTCGGTCCTGAGCATGACGGTAAGTTGCATCCGATAGAAAGGCCTCTTATTGGGAGGTTGTGAGGAGCATGGAACCACCTCTTAATTGCTTTTGTTCTCAGATCCACTCCCTGACTTGGAGGGGTAGCACCTGTTAGGGTCCCATCTATGGGAAAATAGTTAACCCCTCAAACTAGGGTCAAAACACTATGTAAGTATAAAAATACACTTTTATAGAAATATATACATAAAACTAGATTTTATAGAAAAATATACATTTTTGAAGGAAAAATTATTACGATAACACATTTTTGAAAGAAAAAAATATTCTCAGCAAAACATTTTTGAATACAAAACTAGAAGATAATTTCAGTTTTCTAAAATAAAAAGGAATCAAAACAAAACATTTTACGAAAATCTGACTAAATCAACATTCTCAATATGACCGATCATTAAAAAAAATACCTTAAAATCCAACCTTTTTTAGCATTAAATGACCCACAGAGGTGTTGATATGCCGTTAAACAAAACTCACTTAGAAGCTTGTGCCTTTTGTAACAGGTGGTTTTCGTTAAGCCTAGAGGCAAAAAAAAATCTGATTTATTGCTTAGATTTAAGTTTCTGACCAAGTCATTCAGCTCATTTTGGTTAAACAGCTCTGACACGGTTTCAGGAACAGTCGGGATCGTTTTACCTGTGTCTCATTTCAGTCAGTTAAGTGCCATACGTGATACACGCTTGGGCGATCATGTCTCGAAAGAGACGTGACCAACTGGACAGAAGATTATCCCGAAGTAGGTTGCCATTACTTTCTGCGGAAGACTGCTTGCCAGCCAAGGCCATAGAACCCAATCTGTCCTGTTATTTAGCCCGTAATTAGAGGGGAAAACGGATTAATTTTTTTTTTTATAAGCGTTTCACCTCGAGCAAGGCATGTCACTGCTACTACTGCGCAGGGGGCTACACAGAGTGGAGAATTATGATTAAATATAGGAAATCTCAGAGGGTGGGTGATAGGCGGGTAAGGATACAGAGAATGAGGGTTGGGTAGATGAGAGTGTTCTGAGAATAATTGGGAGTTAGTGTGATAGGAGGTGTCTATTGACCCTACATTTAAACACCTGGAGATTGTAGCTGTCGGGAAAGCAGACTTGTGGAAGGGACTTCCACAGTCTGGAAGCGCGAGAAAAGAAGCTGTTGGAGTAGAATTTACGGTGACATCTTATTTGTTTAACTGTAAAAGGGTGGGACCTAGTTGCTAATCTAGTATCTCGTGTAAATTCATGCTTAGGCGGCACCAGTGATCTAAGCTCATCGGAGCAGTAGCCATGAAAGTACTTGTAGAAGAGGCACAGGGAAGCCACATCACGCCGGTGAGAGAGTGGCTGCAGCCGGTCTGCCATGTCAGTATCAACCACGTTACAGATCCTCCTTTCTATTTTGTCAAGTAGCCCAAGGAGAGCAGCAGGGGCACCCGACCAGATATGGCAGCAATATTCAATACACGGGCGGATGGTAGATTTGTATATGTGCAGAATAGATTCAGGTGGGAAAAACTTCCGGGCCCTGCACAGAAAGCCGACTTTCATAGCAGCAGATTTGGCAATGGATTCGATATAGTCATTCCATTTGAGGTCCGCCGAAAGTGTAAGGCCAAGGAGGCGTAGTATTTTACTCTCTGGGAGGCTAGCCTGTCCCATGCTAATGGGAGGTAGATGCGATTGTCTATGGTGGTTAGTTGATAACAGCTTCGTTTTAGAGGCATTGAAATTTACCAACCATTTCCTACCCCAGGCCACTACGGATTGGAGGTCCCTTTCAAGTACGGCAGCGAGGTTCACTTTGTCGTCCACACTTGGTTTTTGATCGATGCAAGAATAGATTGTTGTGTCATCGGCATACATGCCAATTCCCAAGGGTAAGTGAATGCAAGAAATTCAACTGGAATTCGAACTCGGTTCCCCGATTTCTCGTTTCGAGCCGATATCTACAATGCACATCCCGTGTCTCATTTACATCAGCATAAAACTCGTCATTTTTAGCAAGTTTCAACATATCTTCGTGAAAAATTGGGATTGGCAAATCATGTGAATGCCTTACCGGTGGAATAGGGAATGAAAGTTGGGATAGACTTTGATCAATCTGCTTTTTTTTTTTGGTGGGGGGGTTCAGTCCCGCACCAAATAATTGAGCAGAAAGAACATTCTTCAGAGTGGTTCTTTGGCTCATGCCAGATCATACGAACAGCGAATCTCAGCGATTTTCGGGTACCTGAAGTCCACTGTCAATATTTATTTGCATTAAAAAATTACAAATTGTGGCACAAGACTGAAAAGGGTGTGGTTAGAGGGTGATACTCACTAACTATCCTATACCTAGCTAAACACTATCACGACCCTATCACTCATTAACAATCTGCAAATTCACCACAAGAACCCATCCATCACTTCTCAATCCTTCACACACCACAATACCACATATTTATAAGGGGCACCTAAAAAGGGGAAAGCAAACCCATGAGGTAAAAATGCTAATATTTACAATAATATATAATATATTTATATATTATATATATAATTTTGAACATTATCATTAAATCTTTTAGAATATATTTTGTATTATTTACAATAATACAAAATATATTCTAAAAGATTTAATGATAATGTTCAAAATATTCATTTTTGTAAAAATACAAAAATTATCGCACAAGGCCGAAAAATGGGGTAGGTAGAGGGTGGTATTCACTCACTATCCTATACCTAGCTAAACACTATTACGACCCTATCACTCATTAACAATTTGCACCTTCACGACAAGAACCTATCCATCACCTCCCAATCCTTCAAACACCACAACACCACATTTACAAGGAGCACCTAAAAAAGGAAGAAACAAACCCATGAGGTAACAATGCATTTATATACAGTAATATAATATATATTTAAAAAATGTAATACCTAAAGTCCACTGTCTCATGTTTTTTCAAACATGTCTTGCAAACAATGTGAGGGTCTTATGATTTTCCTGATCACTAAGCTCGACATGAAAGTAAGCACGGTATGCTTCGTGTAAAAGTCAGAAATCGGTTGGCTTTTGGTGCGAACTCGCCGTATATATAGCGAAATAAGTTGAGATCATTTTTGCATCCACTCGTTGAAGCCATGTCATTTGATATTTATCTCTCTAATCAAAAAAGAACAAGAGTTGGTTGAGCATTTACATTACACTTTGCATGTTCACATTTAGCTAATTTGATCTTTCCTAATATCCTACGGAGAGACTTTCAAAACTGTCAATAACAAAAGACGGAATGGGTTGTTAGGCTGATTCGATTACGTATTTTTGTCGTAATTGTTTTATTGTTTTCACTAACACTATTTATTTTAGAAATAAGTTAGAAAAGCTCGGTACTTTTATTTTAAAATTTTCGACTCACAAACAAATTTTTCTTATAAAAAATAGTTTATTTCAGGTGGTTGAAATAAATTTGCTTGGTCTAGCTGAAAAGTGATGGGTTTCTACAACATTTATTAACTAACTGTTGCGATCAGCCAAGATTTTAAATTAAATTTTTTTTCCAAAAATGAGCAATTTCAGTACAACTAAAAATGGTAGCTAACAATGAAAATCTAAGATCATTTTTAAATGAGTAATTTTAGAACAGCAAAAACTAACCATGTGCGTTGTGGTGCAGTGGATATCGACTCAGAACGACAAATCGAGGAGCCGAGTTCGAATTCTAGTTGAATTCATGGCATTCACTTACGCATAAATACCCTTGGGAACGGGATTAATTCGTCTTTACCCTCCAGTTAAATAATATAATAGATTGGGTTCTGTAGCTTTCATTGGAAACCAGTCGACCGCAGAAAGCAATGGCAACCTACTGCGGGATAATCTTCTGCCCAAGTCAGTCATGTCTCTTTCGAGACATGATCGCCCTTAAGCGTGTATCACGTATGGCACTTAACTGGATGACTGAATATAATAGCTGGAAACATGATTAAGGCTTCTACTGGGCATAAAGTGGGGGATCGATTTCCTGTTGTTTTGAAGTAATAAACTGATCCCCCACTAATTACTACATAATAATATAGTACATCACTTCCCCCATCTAGTTATGAGTCAAATAATAGGACAGATTATGTTCTATAGCCTTAGTCGTCAACCAATCTACCGCAGAAAGCAATGGCAACCTACTGCGGGATAATCTTCTGCCCAGTCAGTCATGTCTCTTTCGAGACATGATCGCCCAAGTGTGCATCATGTATGGCACTTAACTGACTATCAAATTAGCTAAAATAAGTTTTCTTTCTTGGCACCAAAAATCGTGTTGACCAGTGTTATTAATATTATCATACTTTGTTTATAGTCAGTGTAAGATAACGGTAGCGCTAATTACAAATAGTGAATTATTAAAATCATTATCAGAACAGCATTAAGTTTCAACTACATTTCTTTCTCCTTCTTCTTTTTTTTTTTTAACTTTTCTGTCCAGCTAACCTCCTTAAGTACAATTTAATGATCCAGTAAAAAGAATTCTATATACAGTACAGTGCAAAAGTATTAGGACAAGAACTATTTTATCTTTTAGGAGGCATGAAAATAATGGCGACAATTTACCAATCGCACCTAGTATATATATACAGTACAGTGCAAAAGTATTAGGACAAGAACTATTTTATCTTTTATGAGGCATGAAGATAATGGCGACAATTTACCAATCGCACCTAGTATATATACAGTACTGTGCAAAAGTATTAGGACAAGAACTATTTTATCTTTTATGAGGCATCAAAATAATGGCGACAATTTACCAATCGCACCTAGTATATATATATACAGTACAGTGCAAAAGTATTAGGACAAGAACTATTTTATCTTATATGAGGCATCAAAATAAAGTTTAAAATCAAACCCTGTCCTAACACTTTTGCACACTACCGATGGTATGCAAAAGTATTAGGACAGGGTTGTTTTCCTAAAACCCTCACTGAAATTCAAATTCAGAGTGAAAAACCAAACCTTTGTAAAAATCATTTAACTGAAAAGGAAGGAAAACTTTGGAACTTGAATTGGCCCCCACAAAGCCCTTATCCCAATCCTATTGAACATCGATGGGATATTTTGGATAAAAAAAAATGATAAATCTAATGTTAATTTGCAAGACACACTTTGGGAACAAATACAAGCTGCTTGGCAGGAGATACCATTAGATACATTAAGAAGCTTGTGATTTCAATGCCTGACAGAATGAAGGCTGTGATCAAAGCAAAAGGCTATTATATTAAATTAATTTTGTAACAAGTATTTTTCTTGTTAAAGCATTTGTTGAGTAAATCAAATAAAATTATTTTAATTAACTTGTTTATTTTCTGCCAATATGCCTCATAAAAGATAAAATAGTTCTTGTCCTAATACTTTTGCACAGTAGTGTATATCATCAGCCGAAACTTAAATACCTTTGTCTGTTTAACTAGAGGGAGCAATTAAATAATTGCTCCCTCTAGTTAAACAGACAAAGAATTGCTCCCTCTAGTTAAAAAATTGCTCCCTCTAGTTAAACAGACAAAGAAATTTGTGGTAAACTGACTGATTTGACATTTTCTGTTTTCAAGTATTTTTTTATACTTGTGTTTAATCAATACAAGGTCTACGAATCCCTCAAGGCAGGGGTTACTGAATGATGAGCGTAAGAAGAGGTGACTAGAAGTGCAGTTTATGAGGTTATGTAGGAAAGATAACAATTAACTCTAGACTTGAAGGGGCTAAGATTGTAGTTTTCAGGAAAACATCCTATTAAGAAATTTACGAAGATTAACGAAACTTGGTTAGAAACAACCGACAATTTGAAATTATTTGTTTGAACATTATTTTTGATCGATGCACATATTTAAGTAGATGTTCTGTTTTATGATCAAACATTATTATATATTTATATCTACCGGCCTGGTTATTTACGATAATCATCATGTTACGGAAATTAACGAAGATTAACGAAACTTGGTTATAAACAAGCGGCAATTTAAAATGATCGAACATTATTTTTGATCGATACTCGTATTTAAGTAGATATTCTGTTTATAACCAAGCAGTATTATATATTTATTTCTACAGGCCAGATTATTACTGTTGATTATAAACAGATTATCTACTTAAATACGAGTATCGATCAAAAATAATGTTCAAACAAATCATTTCAAATTGTCGGTTGTTTATAACCAGTTTCGTTAATCTTCGTTAATTTCCGGTAGAAATAAATATATAATACTGTTTGATTATAAACAGAATATCTACTTAAATACGAGTATCGATCAAAAAAAATGTTAAAACAAATCATTTCATCCTATTAAGAATTTGTTCCACAAAGTAGCTGTCCTATAGAAGATGCTATCCAAGTAAAACTTCTATCCAAAAGGATTCAGGATGTTTCGTCCTTGTTTACTTGATGTGTAACTGTAAAGGTTAGGACGGTGAAATTAAGGAATGTAGCTCATCAGAACATTTGCCATGGAAATAGCATTGCCATTGCGCACAGAACAAATTTAGTATTCTGTTTTGTACTCAATTTCAACAAAAGGTGAAAGCCCCAACCATAACGACATGAATGATTAATCTTTTATCCCTTCGTAAGAAACAAATCGGTGCAAGAAAGGATCGCTTCAAATCTTTCAAATGGCTTAAAATTGAGTCAGTCAGTTAAGTGCCATACGTGATACACGCTTGGGCGATCATGTCTCCAAAGAGACATGACTGACTGGGTAGAAGATTATCCCGCAGTAGGTTGCCATTGCTTTCTGCGGTAGACTGGTTGCCGAGCAAAGCTATAGAACCCAATCTGTCCTATTATTTGACTCATAGCTAGAGGGAGAAGAGATGTATTATATTATTTAAGTAGTGATTAGTGGGGAGTCAGTTTATTACTTCATAACAATAGAAAACTTATCCCCCACTTTATGGCCAGTAGAAGTTTTAATCATGTTTCCAACTATTATATTAAGTCAGTCAGTTAAGTTCCATACGTGATGCACGCTTTGGGCGATCATGTTTCGAAAGAGACATGACTGACTGGGCAGAAGATTATCCCGCAGTAGGTTGCCATTGCTTTCTGCCGTAGATTGGTTGACAACTAAGGCTATAGAACATAATCTGTCCTGTTATTTGACTCATAACTAGAGGAGGGAAGTGATGTACTATATTATTATGTAGAAATTAGTGGGGGATCAGTTTATTACTACATACCAATAGAAAACCGATCCCCAACTTTATACCCTGTAGAGGTTTTAATTATGTCTCCAACTATTATATTAAGTCAGTCAGTTAAGTTCCATACATGATACACGCTTGGGCGATCATGTCTCGAAAGAGACATGACTGACTGGGCAGAAGATTATCCCGCAGTATGTTGCCATTGCTTTCTGCGGTAGACTGGTTGCCGACCAAGGCTATAGAACATAATCTGTCCTATTACTTGACTCATAACTGAAGGGAAGAGAGGGATTAATACCTTTGCCAAGGGTATTTGTGCGAAAGTGAATGCGAGGAATCCAACTAGAATTTGAACTCGGCTCCCCGATTTGTGTTTCCGAGTCGATCGCCCGGTTCACACTCCACCCTCGTCTTTTGAACAGGTGAAGAGGCTCATCCCTTGTTCCCTGTTTAGGATGTGGTTTCCGGCTTTCTTTTTTCCAATCTTTTTTTTTTTTTTCAATTGGAGTAGATAGACTAAACTATCGCCCGGTTCACACTCCACCCTCGTCTTTTGAACAGGTGAAGAGGCTCATCACTTGTTCCCTGTTTAGGATGTGGTTTCCGGCTTTCTTTTTTCCAATCTTTTTTTTTTTCAATTGGAGTAGATAGACTAAACTATCGCCCGGTTCACACTCCACCCTCGTCTTTTGAACAGGTGAAGAGGCTCATCCCTTGTTCCCTGTTTAGGATGTGGTTTCCGGCTTTCTTTTTTCCAATCTTTTTTTTTTTTTTTTCAATTGGAGTAGATAGACTAAACTATCGCCCGGTTCACACTCCACCCACGTCTTTTGAACAGGTAAAGAGGCTCATCCCTTGTTCCCTGTTTAGGATGTGGTTTCCGGCTTTCTCTTTTCCAATCTTTTTACTCTTAAGTAGCCCTCTGCGCATCAGTGGCTTTATCGCCTTGCTTGGGGTGATACGATTAAAAAAAATCAAATAAAATATCCACTGCACCACAACGTACATCCGCCTTAAACTTACCACCTTGTAAAATAACCGGCATTCGAATTGCTGTTTTTACTAGGCCAATATCTTTACGTTAATGGGCAGCAATTATATAAGATTAATTCTCACTTTATCTTCAAATTTTCTGCGTTCTCTTACATTGATTCTATTGTCTAATTTTTATTTTAATAAATATTTTAATTCCTCTTTCGATTGACATAGAATATGAGAATTTAACTTTTTTATGTAATTTTAACGGATTTCTTTTGTCATTGATGTAAATTTATTATAATCTGTGTGTGTATTTAGGCTGCATATTTGTTTTCGGTAATGTTTGATTAAAAGTGGCAAAACAGGATGTTTTACTGACAACACCTATTTTCTTCAAAAGTATTTTAATAAAATTTTTATTTCGACTGTAAATTCTCGCCTGTGTTGACATGAATATTTGCTTATATGTAAATGTCAAAGTTCGTAGACGCTAAAAACAAATTAATCAATGTAGGTATATAAAATAGACACAGAATACAGAGTAAATATAAAATGTATAAAAAGAAATATATTAGTTTTGCTATCACCCGCAACTTGCTGAGGTGATGTGTTATCCCCCGTGGGGATTTTCACATCGAAATGGTCATTCAACATCATTGAATTAATCCTTTTTTAATTTATATTTGCTCTTTAATATTTTATTACATGGAGCTCTCTTCCTGTATCATTTTTTAATATTAAAATAAAATTTTTAATATTAATTAGGATCGGGTTTTTGGAATTTACCTTCCTGCTTTTTTCACTTGGATTAAAGTATCTGAATTAATATATATATATATATATATATATATATATATATATATATATATATGATATTTCAGACCGGCCTCGGCCTTTCATCAGAAACAAATGATTTTAAAATTTAAACTAAGAACGCTCGTCGTGAGGAGCGTCTTTCCCGAGATGTTTACATCATGTGACGTCGAAAGCGATAGAGTTTTTGGATATTTTTAAAAAAAAACGTAAACCTAACTGTAATAATACTTTTAAATGTTGTTTTAAAGAATAATTTCTTAAGTGTATCTAAAAAATGTTTAGCTATTGAAATATTTATAAAGATTCAAAATACTTAAGTCCCTATTTAACCCTAGCCTATAAGTATTTAATTTTAAAATCCAGTATTTTTCTTTCTTTCTGCGTGAGTATGTGGAACTAAAATCGGAATCTATCAGTAAATATTTGCAGTTTTCTAATGTGTGTCCTGGTTGATCGAAATGTACAGCTATGGATGAATAAGTGTTGTTTTGGCGTATGCATATATATATATATATATATATATATATATATATATATATATATATATATATATATTTTAAAACATGTACAATTTTTTTATATATCCACTACAAATCGTACATTTTTTTTGACATTGAAACTACAGGTTTCCTGTCCACACCACCTGAGGCATTGTAGTTTCAATTTCGAAACAAATGTACGATTTTTAGTGGATATATAAAAATGTGTACATGTTTTAAAATAAAATTTATAATAAATATTCACAGCTCTATATATTATATATCGAGCACTGTTTTAAATTAATGTTTTGGACATTGTAAAAATAAAAAAAAATTCTTCGTTCCTTATTCACTCGATATATATATATATAGGTATGAATCAATTGTACATTGCGACACTGAAATTTCTCTTTCGAGATAGATTCTCTTCATCAGGCAATGTTTGATGTTAGTTGTGCAGATGATTTACATTTAAAGAACAAAAACCTTTGGTTTGCTGTGTATGTATGCAGGAAGATAAAATATTGTGTTTCTTTTAACTAATTAGTTCGCTCTGATTCATAACGATATAATTGTATTAACCTCCATAATATTTATTATATTGAGCACTGTTCATAATAAAATAAATGCCGGGACACTCAAAATAGTAAATCCTTGAGTCCTTTTCACCTGGAATTATGTATATATATTACATACACACACAAGCATCTTAAATAAGTTCTCGCTGTTTATCAGCAGATGGCTTTCCCAGAATCGCATGCGTTTAATTTCATCTATAAGTAAATACTATAAGCGAGCTTGAAATTTAGTCTGTCATTTTGCCGAAGTGTAAACAACTTCGTTTTTCATAGCGTTAAACATCCCGGATTTTGTGCCAAAGAAAGTGTATTTGCGGAGAATGTTACTGCACTACTTTATTCAAAAGAAATCTGCAGCTAAAACACAAAATAGGTCGACTCGTGGTTAGCCTCAAAAGACGTGTCGTTTTTCCGACGTGGAATTCAAATGTTGTCAGAAAGATGGGAAAGTGGTGGCTAGCGATGGACAATACCTTCAGTGATAGGTTTCTTACTAATCTTTGTAAATAAAACATTACTTTTCATGAAAATTCAGCAAAAACTTATTCAAGGTCCTCATATAAATATATATATTAATAAATATACATATTATCCAACGTCTATGGCACGACTCGGAGTTTCATGCGCTATGCAATCATCAGGTGCATATTTCAACACTGAGATTGAAATATGCACTGGATGATTGCATAACGTATATATATATATATATATATATATATATATATATATATATAATTAACAACTCTGTTCATACATTCAGCACTGCTTTAATACCTGAATAATAATACTATACATATGTACACCCACATATGTATATTTTTAATTTACGTTACTATATATATATATATATATATATATATATATATATTTATTACAAAAAAGTGAAAGAACAGGTAGATTAAAAACCTACTGTTCAAGCATTTACTTTTATAAAGAGTGCTCGATACAGAGTAGAACTTAACATTGTAATTATGTTATTATAATGGTTTATAAAATCATAATATCACTACACAAAAGTTTTCATGTTTCAGAACAATACTCTTCTTCTTTTTCAGGTGATATGTTAAAATAAATGATGAAAATGATTTATTTTTAAAATATAAGATGGTGTGTGTATATATATATATATATATATATATATATATATATATATATATACAAGCAGTTTAGCCCGGTTTCACTCGGGTAGTTTAAGGAATAAGAATAAAAAACATATGATGAATTTAGATAGCAAATACTTTCACTACGTTCACCCTCGTCACTTTTATAGATATAGAAAACAATGTAGAATGTCTCTCTTGGATTAGGGTGGGAGGGCGGGAGGGGCAACATATATAGATATAGATAATATAAAGTAGGGTGATCGATTCTATATTATAATCAATACATAAACTGATCCCTGATTTTGTGGGTTGATAATATATATTTTTCTACCCCTAATTTTGGCTTTCTGAAAAATTTCAAGGTGTCGTTAGCGTTCTAAAATTTTGGTCTACATCTGAGCGCAACTCCCGTTGAGCTAGACAGCAAAATGCAGATGTAAGTCGAATCTATCTATCTATCAAACAAATACTTACACAACGTCCACCCTCGTCACTTATATATATATATATATAACAAACATCAATTTGTTGGGGGTCTTGTTACATGTTGCTGATGTTGAAGATTTTAACTGAAATATATTAACTTATATCAAATACATTTTAACTTATATAAAATGTAAATATGGTCGTCGGGCGATAAAAAGAATTTGAAAAAGAAGAAAAAAAAAACAGGAATTATTTATTATTAAGCCAGTAGACAAAATAAAAGCACCATGATTTAAAACCGGAATTTTCGGACCTGCCTGTGAAAAACAAATTTTTGAATTTAGACCAAATAGACAAAAATTTGTTTTTCACAGGCGGGTCCGAAAATCCCGGTTTTAAATCATGGTGTTTTATTTTGTCTACTGGCCTAATAATAAATAATTCTTTTTTTTTTCTTCTTTTTCAAATTCTTTTTATCGCCCGACGACCATATTTACATTCTGTTTTTTATATTGGGTGAGGAAAATTAAGAGACCCCAGCAAATTGATGTTTGGTTTTATATAAGTTAAAATGTATTTGATATAAGTTAATATATCTCAGTTAAAATCTTCAACATCAGCAACATGTAACAACATTATCTTTTAATCAATTTTGATCGTTCCCCGAGGCAATTCTTCAATAAATACAACAGATCTACACATTTTTTTTTTTAATCATATCACCCCAAGCAAGGCGAAAACGCCACTGATGCGCAGGGGGGTACGCAAGAGTGAAAAGATTGGAAAAGAGAAAACCGGAAACCACATCCTAAACAGGAAACAAGGGATGAGCCTCTTCACCTGTTCAATAGATGTGGGTGGAGTGTGAACCGGGCGATAGTTTAGTCTATCTACTCCAATTGAAAAAAATAAAATTAAAAAAAAAATTAAAAAAAAAATTAAAAAAAGAGTGAAAAGATTAGAAAAGAGAAAAGCCAGAAACCACATCCTAACAAGGAAAGCAAGCCTCAAAAGCCCTCGTAATACCATAGGCGACATCTCTCGTGGTGGATTCACTAATTCGATCCTAATGACTGTCATTGACAGAAGAGTGAAATCCATACTCATTGTCTCTCCGGGTGGTTGTTATTGTGAAGACAATTGGCAACCTTCTTATTTGATAAAATATAGTTTTAGGATATTCTGTATTTATGGAATAAAGTGCTCAATATTAGAGATAAGGAGTATGTAAATGTAAGCAGTGTGAACATAGGTATGAACACTGGATAACGACAGTTTTACTCATGTTAAAATGCAATAGGCAAGCTATTCTCGGGTGTAATGAAAGCTTTAAAACTAATCCATGGTCCTGGAGCTCAGACTCTTTGGACGTTGGCACGATATACTAAAAACGCAAGAGTTGTTTCCAGTTAAAGCGAAACCTTAGACTGAAAGAAAAATGAATGGATGTAAGTCAAATTTTGATTTCCCGGTATCGATACCAAATAAGCTTTTTTCGTCGTAAACTTAATTTTGAAGGCTAAATAAGTCCTCTGATTAAGATGTTTAAGCATAGCTTTTTTAAAAAAAAATCCAACTTTTAATTTTTTTTTTCTTGCGAAAGGACCTAGGCGTGTCTGAAATACCGATTTTAAAAGTTTTCTCGTCGAGTTTATATTTCGTCTTGTAGCCTTTAAATATATAATAAATTATAAATATTTTCTATTTTTCAGATTTTTCGTAGATATATATATATATAATGTATCGAGGCAGCAGATAATTTTATAAACATATACTGTTTTAAGAGATAATGAATGTCTATTATGTTTAATCATGAGCCGTTCTAAACATCGTATTTTGGCTTTAATTTCAGGTGAAAATAAAGAAAAAAATTCTCCAACATTTGGATAATTTTTTAAGTTAGTTCTAAGCTTTCGGCTCACATGTTGGAGAATTTTTTTCTTTATTTTCACCTGAAATTAAAGCCAAAATACGACGTTTAGAACGGCTCATGATTAAACGTAATAGACATTCATTGTCTCTTATATTTAACAGTATATGTATAGAAAAAAAATATATATATAAATCTAAACTTATTTATAAATGGAACTTTGTGTGTGTGTCTGTCCGTTACCTATAGACTCCAAAACGGCTGAACCGATTTTCTTGAAAACTTAGACAGTTGTACTATAAGCGTCTGCGGGTGTTCTTAGCTAGTTTTTTCTGTCGAGGTACTCCCGATAAATACCGATAATCGAAAAAATCCGGTTCTAGAAGGAGTGGTCTGATTTTAATTAAATTTGATACACTCATAGACAAAGACATAAGAAACGATATTCAAAAGTTTCAGGGTTGCAGTTCTTACAATAGTGCAGAAAATCGATAATATATGCATATAAAAGGCAAGATGCTTGTGTGTGTGTCTGTTTATCTGCTTGTATGTCTATATTTTTTTTTTTTCAGCCCTTTTATTTTAGTTTTTGCTTCGGGTTTGGCTCTAAGTAGATATAATTGTATTTCTTAGTCTCAGCCATGATACCATTTACTCAGAGGACTTATTTAGCTTTTAAAATTCAGTTTACGACGAAAAAAGCTTATTTGATATCGATATCAGGAAATCAAAATTTGACTTACATTCCATTCATTTTTCTTTCAGTCTACGGTTTCGCTTTAACTGGAAACAACTATTGCTTTTTAGTCTTTTGTGCCAACGTCCAAAGAGTCTGAGCTCCAGGACCATGGATTAGTTTTAAAGCTTTCATTACACCCGAGAATAGCTTGCCTATTGCATTTTAACATGAGTAAAACTGTCGTTATCCAGTGTTCATACCTATGTTCACACTGCTTATATTTACATACTCCTTATCTCTAATATTGAGAACTTTATTCCAATAAATACAGAATATCCTAAAACTATATTTTATCAAATAAGAAGGTTGCCAATTGTCTTCACAATAACAACCACCCGAGAGACAATGAGTATGGATTTCACTCTTCTGTCAATGACAGTCATTAGGATCGAATTATTGAATCCACCACGAGAGATGTCGCCTATGGTATTACGAGGGCTTTTGACAAGGTGTAGCGTAGGGATAGACTACACAAATCCCTCAGCAACGGAATTTCTGGGAGAGTCTTCTCGATTATCAAGTCTTTCCTTTCTGATAGGGCATTGAGGGTCGTTATTAATGCCCACCCCTTTGTCTCCCCCAACGGTTGTAACCTACTCTTTTTATATTTTATATCTTAACTAAATCACTATATATATATATATATATATATATATATATATTGATTGATTGTTTAATACTTAGTGTTTGGTCCTAATACGGTTAGACCAGTACACATTTGTATTAAAAATTGTTCTATACAATTATATTGTAGAACTTTTGAATATTTTTCATTTATAAACGAGTTATTTCGCTACCTTGGTTTCCACCACGAGTGATTTTCTTTTTTTTTTTTTTTTTTTTTTTTTTTTAAATCATATCACCTCAAGCAAGGTGGTAACGCCACTGATGCGCAGGGGGCTACTTAAGAATGAAAAAATTGGAAAAGAGAAAACCGGAAACCAGTTCCTAAACAGGGAACAAGGGATGAGCCTCTTCACCTGTTCAATAGACGTGGGTGGAGTGTGAACCGGGCGATAGTTTAGTCTATCTACTCTTCAAACGATTTTTAATAACTGATTTTACCGTTTCGTGTTTTTCTTTTTAAGAACGCTCTTGTAGCGATGTTTTATTAGAACGTTCACGAGGCAGGGAATTTATGAATGCGCATTGTTTAAATTCAAACGAATTATGACGTTTTCATCCATGTTTGTATGAACCTAATAGGTATTTTTTTTAGTGTGGATGCAGTTAGTCATAATTTCTGTTCTTTCATTTAACAGTTCTTCTTTATTTGGGTAGGTCATAATTTCTAATTTCTCCTCCAGGCACAGTCTACATATTTGTCCACCATTGTAAGGCTTGGCTGTCTTTACAATGCTCCACGTTATGTGTGGATCTTTTTCATATTTTGATTTCAATTTCCAGACATAGCCAATTTTGTATTGTTTTTTTTAATTTTTCTATTTTAAATGTAGATCTGTGATTGAACCACAGATCTACATTTAAAATAAACGTTCAACTAAAACACCTTTGCAAGAGCGTTCTTAAAAAGAAAAACAGTAAAAAGGTAAAATCAGTTATTAAAAATCGCATGAAGAAATCACTTGTGGTGGAAACCAAGGTAGCGAAATACTTCGTTTATAAATGAAAAAAAATTGGGATTGAAACCGGTCGGTCATTTTCGTGTTATTTTTTATTACAGCATCTTTTAAAAAAAATGCCTGTAAATTTGACATTTACTTTATTTCTTGCTGTGATGTCATATTTACAGGCATTTTTTTTTTTTGATGAATTAAAAAAAGTCCCAGTTGACTCTGAAAGAAAAAGGGATTAAAAATGCCTGTAAATATGACATCACAGCAAGAAATAAAGTAAATGTCATATTTACAGGCATTTTTTTTTTAAAAGATGATGGAATAAAAAATAACACGAAAATGACCGACCGGTTTCAATCCCAATTTTTTTTTTTTTTTGGTCAGGGTCAATCCCGTTTTTCGTCATGGTTCAACTGGGAAATGTTTTTTTAATTCTTCAATATTTAATACATTAAAACTGAAGATGAAACAAGACGAAGGGGGGGAAAAAGTTATGGGGAGGGAATGGGATGGCACTAAATGGTAATTATGTAGAGCCCTATTAAGCATTCTCTCTGTTTACATAGTGACGGGGTCCTAGTTTTGATGTTTAGCGACTCCAACGCCTGTAAATGAAACGCTGAGTGTAAATCAAAACTTAGCAGAAATTGTGTGAATGGCTTCAGTGTAGACCAGTTCATTTGTCTTGTTCACATTCAGCGTTTCATTTACAGGCGTTGAAGTCACTTTACATGTTTTAAATTATTGATGAATTAAAAAAAGTCCCAGTTGACTCTGAAAGAAAAAGGGATTAAAACCGCTCGGTCATTTTCGTGTTATTTTTTATTACAGCATCTTTTTAAAAAAAAAAAATGCCTGTAAATATGACATCACAGCAAGAAATAAAGTAAATCTCATATTTACAGGCATTTTTTTTTTTAAAGATGATGGAATAAAAAATAACACGAAAATGACCGACCGGTTTCAATCCCAATTTTTTTTTTTTTTTTTTGTCAGGGTCAACTGGAACTTTTTAATTCTTCAAAATTTTTAAAAAAATTAAATATTGAAGAATTTAAAAAAGTCCCAGTTAACCCTGACGAAAAATGGGATTGAAACCGGTCGGTCATTTTCGTGTTTGTTTGGTTTTTTTTTTGGTTTTTTTTTTCCGTAATCTTTAAAAAATGCCTGTATGAAATTGACTTTATTTCTTGCTGTGATAAAATTTTGTAATATAATTTATTTAAATATATATATACATACGTGTGTGTGTGTGTGTGTATGTGTGCGTGTGTAGACGATATCACTGTTTATGTGAGGAAATCAGACCAGACCCTGCCAGCTGGTCTCTCCCCTGATTTTGCTCGCACAGCTCAATAAAAGATGAACTGCCTTTGGACGTCCAATACCTTCAAAGCCCAGCTAGTAACGTTTTATCATCACAGACCCTTGCGTTTTCTCCAATCGTGATGAGCGGTTATAAATTCGAGGAGGCTCCTTGCCTGAAACGTCTATTGGAACTTAAGCTCACATCCGATCCCAGTGGGACTCGTGTATACGATCTATCGCTAAAGGCCCTAACAAAAAAAAAACTACTTGACCTCCTGCCATGCACTATATCTATACAAGAGCCAGGTTAGACCAAAAATGCAATATTGATGCCACGTCTGTACGATGCCGCCCATTCCACACTTTCTAGCCTCGACATTTTTCAATTGTTCGATTTTGCTTTTATTTCTTTTAATCGTTTCACGCCAAGCAAGGCGTTATCGCCATTGATGCGCAGGGGGCTACATAAGAGTAAAAGTTTAGTCAGTAGAAGAGTGAAGAGAAAGACGAAACCGTTACAGGGGGTGTCAGAGAAAGGACAAGAGAAAGATCGAAACACAGAAGAAGACAGTTGCGAAGGTAAAGAAAGGAAAAGTACAAGATACACGAGATGATGTAGAAAGGGCTGGAGTTAAGTGGATAAGAGATGGGAATTGACATTGCATTTAAATTCCTGGTGATTGTAGCCGTCAGGAAAGCAAGTATATGTAATGGAAGTTCCACAGGTAGGAAGTGTGAGAAAAGAAGCTGTTGGAATAGAATTGTCGCCTGCATTTAGTTGATCTAACTGTAAATGGGTGGGGCCTTGTTGCCAGCCTGGTTGCTCGAGTAAATTCTGGTGGCGGGGGCACCAGTGACTTAAGTTCGTCGGAGCCGAAGCCATGAAAATATTTGTAGAATAGACACAGGGAAGCATCTCGCCGATAAGAATGTGGCTGGGGTTGAGCTGTCAAATCGGAACCTAACACGTTACAGATTCTCCTTTGGAGCCTGTCGAGAACACTGAGATGAACAGCAGGGGTACCTGACCAGATATGACAGCAGTATTCTACGCGCGGACGGATAGTTGATTTGTATATGTTCAAGATAGATTTAGGCTGAAAAAGCTTCCTGACCTGACACACTGTCCCAAACTTCCTAGCAGTGGATTTAGCTATTGACTCAATGTAATGATTCCACTTGAGGTCGGAAGATAGAGTAAGGCCGATGAGGCGCAATATATTGCTTTCAGGGAGACTCTCTTGGTCCATGCTTAGGGGGTGGACAGGAGAGGTTGCCTATGATGGTTGACAGATAGTTTCGTTTTAGAAGCATTGATTTTATATGTTACACACAATTATTCGTCGTCTCTCATTCAAGTTCAAAATCATTACATAATTATTTACTTTTTGTTTTCTTTTTTATCTTCATGTGTTGTATAATTCAAAAACTTATGTAGGCCCATAAATGTTTTAGGATATACGCTGTAGTGGATATCGCCTTGGAACGAGAAATCAGAGAGCTGAGTTCGAATTCCAGTCGAATTCGTTTCATTCACTTAAGCACAAATATCCTTGGGAAAGATATTAATCCATTTGGCTCTCCATTTATGGCTTGAATAGCAGAACAGATTGGATTCTATAGCCTTGTTTGTCAACCAGTCTACCGCAGAAATTAATGGCAACGATAAAATGAGAAAATTTTCTGCCTAGTCATGTCTCGAAGGAGCGTATATCAAGTATGGCAATTAATTGACTGACTGTACATAAGATATTTAATGGAATATTTAATAGTATAAAGATTTGCATTTTTTAAAGAAATCATGTTCAACAACAAAGAATGTATTTTTCTCCCAAGAAGAACTAATGCAAACGTAGTGGAATCATTGATTGATGCATAGTTTATTTAGCACGTGTACAAAACTGATGTGCGTTGTGGTGCAGTATCGGAACGACAAATCGAGGAGCCGAATTAGAATTCGAGTTGAATCCCTTGCATTCATTTATGCACGAATACCCTTGGGAAAGGTATTAATCCGTCTCTTTCCTCCAGTTATGGGTTAAATAACAAGACAGATTGGCTTCTATAGCTTTGGCTGGCAACCAGTCTACCGCAGAAAGCAATGGCAAACTACTGCGGGGTAATCTTCTCCCCAGTCAGTCATGTCTCTTTCGAGACATGATCGCCCAAGCGTGTATTACGTATGCCACCTAACTGACTGAACCTTGATTGGTTCAGCTGTTTCATCCAACGGTTATGTATGTGGCGTATTTTATGTAAATTACAAATAAAGACTGAGTAAAAAAAAAGTAAATGATTGAAAAAAGATTAGACTACCGTAAAGGAATAGTTTTAACATCATGCATATATGCAAATCAATCATCTATAATAGTTGGAAATAGTTAAATCTTCTACTGGACATAAAGTGGGGATCAGTTTTCTATTGTTATGAAGTAATAAACAGATCCCCCCACTAAATAATATAATACATCTCTTCCCCCATCTCACTATGAGTCAAATTGGGTTCTATAACCTTAGTCGGTAATCAGTCTACCGCAGAAAGTAATGGCAACCTACTGCGGAATAATCTTCTGCCCAGTCAGTCATGTCTCTTTCGCGACATGATCGCCCAAGTATGTATCACGTATGACAAAACTGATATAACTTAAAATACTAGCAAATAAAAATGACTGTGAAAACCTAGTATCGAAGGTGAAGAATAAGAAATTTCTGGGCAAAAAAATTAATTTTGCCCAATGTTAACTGCAAGAAATAAAATCGTATTCGCAAAATGAGTGACGGTAAAAAAAAATGGAAAAAACAACTAAATGAGCAAAGGAACAAAAAATAAATTCATCACTTCTAACGCGTTTTAAAAAGAAGTCATATTTACAATTATTTAATCCTGGAAGGCTATAAAAATGTTTTCTGAAAGCTCATAAGCACCGCATAAAAAATAACTTCTCGTCCCTAAATTCGTATGTCGTTCATTTTAAATTAGCGATATCAAATTCAACGATCAATGTCTTGTCACAAATTAGTTATGGGCTTGATGTAAAATTGATTTAAAAAATAGCTTTGATGGATGGAAAAAATATTTTTCACTAGTGCAGTGCCACCACCGAAAAAAACTTTACGGTGGTCTCGGCATTCATTTACGCACAAATACCCTTTGTCAAAGGTAATAATCCGTTTCTTCCCTCCCTTTATGGGTTAAATAACAGGGCATATTGGGTTCTGTAGCTTTGGCTGGTAACCAGTCTACCGCAAAAAGCAATGGCAACCTACTGCGGGATAATCTTCTGTCCAGTCAGTCATGTCTTATTCGAGACATGATCGCCTAAAGCGTGTATCACGTATGGCAATTAACTGACTGACTGAATATAATAGTTGGAAACATAATTAAAACTTCTACTGGGAATAAAGTGGGGGATCGGTTTTCTATTGTTATAAAGTAAAAAACTGTTCCCCCACTTATTACTACTTAATAATATGATACATCTTTTCCCCATCTAGCTATGAGTCAAATAACAGGACAGATTGGGTTCTATAGCCTTGGATGGCAACCAGTCTACCAAAGAAAGTTATGGCAACCTACTGAAGGATAATCTTCTGTCCAGTCAGTCATGTCTCTTTCAAGACATGATCGCCCAAGCGTGTATCACGTATGGTACTTAACTGACTGACTGAATATTATAGTTGGAAACATATTTAAGGCTCTTAAGGTCATGAAGTGGGGGATCAGTTTATTACTTCATAACAATATAAAACAGATCCCCCACTAATTACTACTTAATAATATGATACATCTTTTCCCCCTCTAGCTATGAGTCAAATAACAGGACAGATTGGGTTCTATAGCCTTGGTCGGCAACCAGTCTACCAAAGAAAGTTATGGCAACCTACTGAAGGATAATCTTCTGCCCAGTCAGTCATGTTTCTTTCGAGACATGATCGCCCAAAGCGGGTATCACGTATGGCACTTAAGTGACTGACAGAGACCAGATCCCTTCTCTATTTGTTGCGGTTCGATAGGCAATGTGTATGCGAAATAATAAATTAAAAATTACTTCACAAAAATATAAATGAAAATCCAGCAACGAATGCGTTTATCTATCTAATAAATAAAATATGTAGTAGGGCAACTCGAGGGGTGTAATGGTTAACAAGCTTGTCTCGCTAGAATCATTACAACTAATGAGTTCGATCCTCACTGGGTGTCCCTTACTTTCGGCCTTGTGCCACATCTAAGCTAAACTTAGAAAATCGAGGGCATCTCGGTGTGGTGTAATGGTTAACAAGCTTGTCTCGCTAGAATCATTACAACTAATGAGTTCGATCCTCACTGGGTGTCCCTTACTTTCGGCCTTGTGCCACATCTAAGCTAAACTTAGAAAATCGACGGCATCTCGGTGTGGTGTAATGGTTAACAAGCTTTTCTCGCTAGAATCATTACAACTAATGAGTTCGATCCTCACTGGGTGTCCCTTACTTTCGGCTTTGTGCCACATCTAAGCTAAACTTAGAAATTCGACGGCATCTCGGTGTGGTGTAATGGTTAACAAGCTTGTCTCGCTAGAATCATTACAACTAATGAGTTCGATCCTCACTGGGTGTCCCTTACTTTCGGCCTTGTGCCACATCTAAGCTAAACTTAGAAAATCGACGGCATCTCGGTGTGGTGTAATGGTTAACAAGCTTGTCTCGCTAGAATCATTACAACTAATGAGTTCGATCCTCACTGGGTGTCCCTTACTTTCGGCCTTGTGCCACATCTAAGCTAAACTTAGAAAATCGACGGCATCTCGGTGTGGTGTAATGGTTAACAAGATTGTCTCGCTAGGACCTGTTACAACTGAGAAGTGAGTTCGGTCCTTACTAGGTTCTCCATACTTTCAGCCTTGTGCCACACCTAAGCGGTGCTTATAAACTATACTATTTAACTCTAGTAAGGTCAATTGTATGTTTTTGGTAATTATCAATTTTGTGAGTGTGAAGGAAGGAACTATAAGTAAACCACTACGGTATTTACACTGCCAAGCTTATCCCAGAGAAAATAAGATCGTTATAGACTCGGAACGACAAATCGGGGAGCCGAGTTCGAATTCCAGTTGAATTCATGGCATTCACTTACGCACAAATACCCTTGGGGAAAAGTATTAATCCATCTCTTCTCTCCAGTTCTGAGTTTAATAACAAGACAGCTTGGGTTCTATAGCCTTGGCTGGCAACCAGTCTACCGCAGAAAGCAATGGCGACCTACTGCGGGATAATCTTCTGCATAGTAAGTTATGTCTCTTTCGAGACATGATCGCCCAAAGCGTGTATCACGTATGGTACTTAACTGACTGACTAGACGATTACCAACAAGAATTATAAATAAAATTTCAGAGCGAGAATAAAGTAGTTATTTCCGTGACTCTAAAAGTCTTGCACTTGAGGATAATCAGAAAGTTTTCTGATACCAACGATATGCTGTTCATTGTAAAATAAATGAATATATCTCAACCCCCTCGAACTTCGCTTGTAGAATTTTGATCTATAAAAAAAATCAAATAATGAAAGATTTAACATATGCTTTGTATTATATTTCAGACTTGAATTCCACCATGAAGATCGTGATTCTTTTTGCTTTGTGCATAGCGACTGTCAATGCTTTCGCTTTGCATGAAGGATACTTGCTCAAAAATCAACTGTAGATCTGTTACTGCTTGCAACGGTCGTATGAGCAAAGGACTGTGTGGATGCTGTGATGTTTGCATTGTAACACTGCGTAAGTTTTCTTCTTTATTAATTGCACATCTACATACATACATACATACATACACACATATATATATATATAATATATATATATATGTATATATATATATATATATATATATATATGTTTGTGTGTGTCTGTCTGTCTGTATGTCCTTTATACAAATTCACAATTTTTATCCGATTCTCACCAAACTTCACACAAATATTCTTTAGACTTTCGGTCTGGTAATGGGCTACTTATTTTTTCCGATTTCTCCCCTATATATATATATATATATATATATATATATATATATATATATATATATAAAAAGGTAAAATGTTTGTGTGTGTGTGTGTGTGTGTGTGTGTGTGTATCTGTCTGTCTGTATGCCCTTTATACAAATCCACAATTTTTATCCGATTCTCACCAAACTTCACACAAATATTTTTTAGGCTTCCTGTCAGGGCATGGGCTACTTATTTTTTCCGATTTCCCTCGATACCCCGATATCCGATCAGGTCTGATCAGGATTTCAGACCTTTTATTGTGGTTCTTGCTGCAGAATTTGCTCTAACGTGGTAAAATTATAGTTTTTAGTCTCAAACATTAGTAGATCTTTTCCCCGATATCGGAAATCGATACCCCCGATATTCTATCGAATCTGATCAAAAACCGACATTCAGCCATTAATATGGCTCGTTTTCCCAATTTTACTCCCGATGGTTACGATAAGTTTTCGTGGACTTACTTAGGTTAGTTTATTCCCTGGATAGTTTTCTAAAATAAAAAAGAGTAAAAACAAAAAAAAATTAATTAAAATGTGACTAAATCAATCTTCTCACTATAACCAAACAAAAAATACCTTAAAACCCCACCACAGAGGTTGATATACTGTTAAACAAAACCCAAACTCCAAATTAAGTAGATATTAAACTGTGGAATATATATATATATATATATATATATATATATATATCCATCCATTAATTTAAACAACTTACACGGTGTTTGTAGGTTCTTGGAGAAGATTGAACACAATAATAACAATTTGCCTGACGAGTTTGATATATATTCTCAAAGTATTTACATTTATCAGGTGTCAATTTCATTCTTTGTTAACTCATAATGTACTCCACAATAACTGATAATATTTGTATTTAATCAATATTTGCAATATTACATTCATCTCGAAAACTATTTGTGCGAAGTCTTTCAGCTATTATCTCAAAAATAAATTAATTCATAGTTCATTTTTTACATTAAATAACCCACAGAGGTGTTGATATGCCGTTAAAAAAAAAAACTCTAAAATAAAAAAGAATAAAAACAAAAAATGTTCATTAAAATGTGACTAAATCAACCTTCTCACTCTAACGAAACATTAAAATAAATACCTTAAAACCCCACCTTTTTGGCATTAAATAACCCACAGAGGTTGATATACTGTTAAACAAAACCCAAACTCAAAATTGCCAAAAAGAAACAGCTGAACTTGGTGGGGGGGGGGGAGTTTGGCACATAATGAAGAGGGTTTCAAAGCAAGAAAGGCAGATGAAAACAATGTATAGCCCACCTAAGGAGTTTGTGTACATGCATGGCAGAACAGGATTTAGGACAGGTGACAAATAGATAAAATTTACTAACATTACAAAGGACAGGAAATTATGGAGAGCCATGATCGCTAACGTTCTGAAGGGACAAAACACAAGTAACAAAGTTGTCTCTTTATGAAAGCCTGCATTCGAAACTTTATTTCATAGTTTACACTAGAGAAAGTTCATCCTATTTATTTTCGTAAAAAGAATACAAAAGATGTGACACAAGGCCAAAAGGGGAGTAAAAGGGAGTGGGTAGAGGGCGGTCTTTCAGTAACTATCATATACCTAGCTTATCACATTCACGACCCAATCACTCTTAACAATTTCTCCATTTATCACAAGAATACGTCCATCATCTTATAATCTTACACACACCATAATACCACATATTCAAAGGGGGTCCTAAAAACGAGGTAAGATCCCATGAAATAAAAATTTATTTAAAAACAATAATTTTATAAAATATACATATAAAAATAGTGATACAAAAAAGAGAGGGGGTTATATTTATTCCTGTAAAATACAAGAAATGTGGCACAAGGCCAAAAAAGGGGAGTAAAAGGGAGTGGGTAGAGGGCGGTCTTTCAGTAACTATCCTATACCTAGCTAATCACATTCACGACCCAATCACTCTTAACAATTTCATCATTTACCACAAAGATCCGTAACCTTACAATCTTACATATACCATAATATCACATATTCACAGGGGAACCTAAAAAAGGGGTAACAAAGCCATGAGATAAAAATTTATTTATATACAATAATTTTCTATAAAATATATATATGTATAAATATAATGTTATGAAAATCAGCGGGGGAGGGGACTAATAACCGAAAATTAACTAAAAATATGATAAGATATTTAAGCAAAATAAACAGATGTTAGTAAAAACCGACCAACCCACAAATTCGAGAGTGGCTGCTGTATTCTACCAAACGGTGAAATCAAGTAGAACACAATATTTATTTTATAAAAATATACAAATGTGGCGCATAGCCAAAAAAGTGGGGGTGGGTAGAGGGTGGTTTTCTGTAACTATCCTATGCCTAGCTAAACTCTTCACGACCCTAGCACTCATTAACAATTTGCACATCCACCGCAAGAACCCATCCATCACCTCCCAATCCTACACACACCACAATACCGCATATTTTACAAGGGACACCTAAAAAGGGGGGAACAAACCCATAACACAAAATTGCTACTATATACAATAATCTAAACTTATTTATAAATGGAACTCTGTGTGTGTGTATCTGTTACCTTTAGGCTCCGAAACGGCTAAAGCAATTTTCTTACATTTACACAGTTGTACTATAGCGCCTGCGAGTGTTCTTAGCTAGGTTTTGTGCCGAGGTAAAATCGGGTTATACAAGGAGTGGTCCAATTTTAATCAAATTTGATACACTCATAGGCAAAGACATAAGAAACGATATTCAGAAGTTTCAAGGTTGCAGTTCTTACAATAGTACAGAAAATCGATAATATATATATATAAGGCAAGATACCAGGTCTGATCAAAATCAGTTTTTCAGCCCTTTTATTTTAGTTTTTGCTTCGGGTTTGGCTCTAAGTAGATATAATTGTATTTCTTAGTCTCAGCCATGATACCATTTACTCAGAGGACTTATTTAGCTTTTAAAATTCAGTTTACGACGAAAAAAGCTTATTTGATATCGATACCAGGAAATCAAAATTTGACTTACATTCATTCATTTTTCTTTCAGTCTACGGTTTCGCTTTAACTGGAAACAACTCTTGCTTTTTAGTCTTTTGTGCCAACGTCCAAAGAGTCTGAGCTCCAGGACCATGGATTAGTTTTTAAAGCTTTCATAACACCCGAGCAACGCCGAGCTATACTGCTAGTATTTTTATAAAGTTATTTTCATTATCCCAATTTTCAAAGCATTAAATAATGATTATCTTCCAAATCCGCAAAAAGCGTGAATGAAAGAATATCAACACTGCTACTCGGCACTTTAGGTTCCGATAGGCGAGTTAGTATTTCTATTGAGGGGCGGGGCTATAAAACTATCTGGAACCATGCGTTGCTGAATGCGTTCGAATTCTGTAACGAACAGATCGAGAAGTTTGGGGTTGTCAAAAAGTCTTTTGCTAGTTCCTTTAATATCGGAAAATACGACAATTGTTTTTTGTTTTTTTTCAAAATGAAGAGAGAAAACAACAAAAGCGGCTCTGTAGAAGAAGTGTTGATGGGACGACCATTTATTTATTTTATCGTTACAATAACGACAAAAACTGCGTCCTGGATGACTTGTCACAATGCACTGATCAAACTCGTCATGCAAACTGTTATAAACGTGTTCAATCTTCTCCAAGGGCCTACACACACACACACACACACACACACACACACACACACACACACATATATATATATATATATATATATATATATATATATATATATATTAAATTCAAGAGGATGATCAGATAGGTAAATCCCAAAAACCCGATCCTAATTAATATTAATTTCATTAATATTAAAATTGATCAAGGTGGAGAGCTCGATACAAATATTACATTTTATTTACAGAGCCTAATATAAAAAATAAAACAAAAATTTAAATATCGACATTTTTATTTTACACACACACACACACATATATATATATATATATATATATATATATATATTGTCATTTGCAGACAGATCTGTTTCGCTGTATCACAGCTCATCAGTACGGTTAGACTCCAATTGCTACATAACCCAGGCTCGAAACCCGACCGAATTGGCGTCAGTCGGCGAGTTATTATTATTGTTATAATAATAACAACAATATTAACTATATATCTAAGACCAATCTGTTGTCTGTCAACCATCACAGGCAACCTCTCCTGCCTCCTATAAGCATGGACCAAGCGATTCTCCCTGAGTGCAATACACTGCGCCTCCTCGGCCTTACACCCTCTCTTCTGATCTCAAATGGAACCGCTACATCGAATCCATAGCTAAATCCACTGCTAAGAAGGTTGGGTCACTGTGTCGATCCAGGACATTCTTTCCGCCTGAATCCATCCTGCATATATACAAGTATACCATTCGACCCTGCATGGAGTACTGCTGCCATTTATGGTCAGGCGCCCCTGCCGCTCACCTCAGTGTTCTCGACAGGCTCCAAAGGAGAGTTAGTAACGTGATAGGTGCTGACTTGGCGGCTCCACTACAGCCACTTCCCCACCGACGAGGTGTGGCCTCCCTTTGTCTGTTCTATAAATACTTTCATGGCTTCTGCTCAGATGAACTTAAGTCACTGATGCCTCCTCAACAGGTGTTTACTCGTGCAACCAGACTGGCAACTGGGTCCCACCCATTCACAGTCAGGTTAGCCAAATGCAGACGACAATTCTACTCCGGCAGCTTCTTCTCTCGCACTTCCCGCCTGTGGAACTCGCTCCCATATTCTTGCTTTCCTGACGGCTACAACCTCCAGAAATTTAAATGCAATGTCAATACTCATCTACTAACCACTTGACTCTAGCCCTTCCCCCAACCGGGATATGCTTCCCTTTCTCTCCCCCCTTGCAACTGTCATTACACCTGCATTTTCATCTTTCTATTGCTTCTTCCTAATTGGTTTGTAATCCTCTTCTCCCTCCTCTAATTAATTTTCTTTCAGTTATGTAGTCCCCCGCACATCAGTGGCATTTACACCTTGCCAGGGGTGAAATGATTAAAAAAAAAAAAAAATGCTCTACTTCTGTATTGAGCAGTTTTCAGAAAAAGCAGATATTAAACTGTGGATTATATATATATATATATATATATATATAATCCATTAATTTAAACAACTTACATAGTGTGTGTAGGTCTTGGAGAAGATTGAACACATTAATAGCAATTTGCATGACTAGTTTGATATATATTCTCAAAGTATTTACATCTATCAGGTGTCAATTTCATTCTTTGTTAACTCATAATGTACTCCACAATAACTGATAATATTTATATTTAATTAATATTTGCAATATTACAGTCACCTCGAAAAGTATTTGTCCGAAGTCTTGCTGCTATTATCTCAAAAATAAATTAAATTCATAATTATTTATATTAATAGCTACAAATTTTTTATTGACTATCGAAAATGTTGCTGACAGAGCAAGTGTCTGTTAGTGTGGATTTCACTCCAAAACTAAAAATTACAAAAATAGTAAACTATTGTTTCCAATAAAAGATAATATTTTACGATTTGGAGAAAATATAATTTCTGCGGAAAAATTTCTACGGAAAACAGCATTGTACTTTAATTATTAGTAAATAAACTTGTAAAGAAGAAAATTGTAAATTAGTAATAATAATAATAATAATAATAAAGTTACGGGAATTACCGAAAAGACCCGAGTTAATTCTTTGTCACCGAACCAGTAGTAACATTTATATCTTATTAGGGAAAACGTCTTTGGGGTGTCTTTCTAAATTAGGCCTTTTTTCGAGGTGGGGATCGGAAGATTAGTTGTAAGTTCGAAAATGCAATAAGAAATGTCTTTTATGGACATGAAGAATTACGAAGGATGTGGAAGTTGTTTTCTTCTCGTCTTTGGGTTCTTTTACTGATTATCCCAAGGTAAATAAGATCCTACCAAGAGCTTCCAGGTATAGAAAATCGATTAGTAACATCAATAACTCTTCTTGCAATCATTCTCGCTTTCATCACTCGCTACCAACACAATCTGCTACAATGGCTAAAACTCCCAATTATTATCCGTATTACGACTGCATATAAAATTCATCCTGGCCATTATCAGCATTGTATGGGCTTAAAGCTCTTGCTGTCATCACTTAGCTCTGTCCATAAATCGGCTGAACCGATTTTCTTGAAAATATCCACACTTGTACTATAAGCGTCTGTGAGTGTTCTTAGCTAGGTTTTGTGTCTATGTACCCCCGATAAATATCGATAATCGAAAAAATCGGGTTATAGGAGTAGTCCGATTTTAATCATATTTGATACATTCATAGACAAAGACATAAGAAACGATATTCAGAAGTTTCAAGGTTGCAGTTCTTACAATAGTGCAGAAAATCCATATATATATATATATAAGGCAAAATGTTTGTGTGTGTGTCTGTTTATCTGCCTGTATGTCTGTAGTTTTTTCAGCCCTTTTATTTTAGTTTTTGCTTCGGATTTGGCTCTAAGTAGGTATAATTGTATTTCTTAGTCTCGGCCATGATACTATTTACTCAGAGGACTTATTTAGCCTTCAAAATTCAGTTTACGACGAAAAAAACTTATTTGATATCGATACCAGGAAATCAAAATTTGACTTACACGCATTCATTTTTCTTTCAGTCTACGGTTTCGCTTTAACTGGAAACAACTATTGCTTTTTAGTGTTTCGTGCCAATGTCTAAAGAGTCTGAGCTCTAGGACCATGGATTAATTTTAAAGTTTTCATTACACCCGAGTAACGCCGGGCTTTACTGCTTGTATATATATATATATATATATATATATATATATATATATGAAATGATTTGTTTGAACATTATTTTTGATCGATACTCGTATTTAAGTAGATATTCTGTTTATAATCAAACAGTATTATATATTTATTCCTACTGGCCTGATTATTTACGGTTGAAATAAATATATAATACTGTTTGATTATAAACAGAATATCTACTTAAATACGAGTATCGATCAAAAATAATGTTCAAACATATCATTTCAAATTGTCGGTTGTTTATAAACAGTTTCGTTAATCTTCGTTAACTTCCGTAATATACATTATATATATATATATATATATATATATATATATATATATATATATATAATGAAGTTTGTCTTTCAGTCAACGGTTTTGCTTTAATTGGAAACAACTATTGCTTTTTAGTCTTTCGTGCTAACGTCCAAAGAGACTGAGCTCTTGGTAGAATCTTATTTACCTTGGTTCTCTCTACAGCTTACAAGTTTGATGCAGAATTGTCATCAGAATTATTATCAGGTTTTCCTCAGAAGGTTGTTTGTCGGCAATAGTGTTGAATAGTGTAAGAATAAAATACATTTTGTATGTAAAAATTAGTAATTTATTAAAAGAAAGAATAACAAGAATTTATAGAAATTAATGTTCAGTGAGAAAGTTAAGAGTATCAAGAGTTCGTACAAAATGTTCGTAGTAGTAATTATTGAGAGAGATAAAGAAAAAGAAAGAGGAGGACAATGTCCAAGTCCCTTGAAGTTGAAGTTACATTTTAGATATTTCGTCTCATGACTACCATCTGACTCTCTGACTGGAGTCTTTTTATTGTAATCTAGATTTTTCGCACTTACTCTCGAAGTCCTTTTGGTCTTACAAGTCGCTCCCATTGATCAAAAATCAATATAACACCTACTTGCGAAATCTGGTTTCGACTTTTTTTTAAGCACATGGTCATTCCTTTTTCTATTTAGGAAAACCAGGATTTCACACATCGTTGTGAATTTTTGTAAAAGTGAAGAAGAGAGTTGATTTTATTTAATTGATTATCCGCTACACATTTATTTCCGTTATTTTAAAATTTTTATCCTGGTAGTTAACACGATCAGCTGTTTATTGTCGATTCAGCATCCATCCCGGGTTCCAAGTTCCTACTTAAGCTCTTCAGAGTTCTAGCATTTGCTTGCCCAACGTTATATCTTCTCAATCAGCCTCTTCTCAAATGTCCTTAAACGCTGCATAATGAGTTCTTTGTTAAATTTGTATCGGTAATGACCAGAGGGCAGTGAAGTGATAGCTTCACTTATTTTTTTTCTCTCTCACGATTGTTTTTATGCATTTCTAGAATGATAGCAATAATTTATCTTCTTTTTTTTTCTTTCCATAACATCTGTTTGTATAATATTCTCGTCGAAGATTTTCGCGTATATAAAACGTCGTGTGTGTGTGATAGACAAAGTGGAAAATTTCTGTGGAAGTTGTTTTATCCTTAAGGACTTCATCGAACTAAAGCAATGAATTTATCGATGGAATTACATGTGTATAGTGAGGAGCGGGTATAAAAATGAGGCATCGCTTATAAGTAAGTATGTCTCGCGGGTAAATGCTAAAGACAGACGTAAGAACGCTACATTATTCAAATTTTCAAACAATATTTTTCGTCTCACATGTTTGGAAACAGTCTAATCGGCCTCATTCACTTCCCTACATTTTTGTTTTTTATCATTTTTTTTTTTTTTTACAGACTACAACTCTACTCCAGAAGCCTTTTCTCGCACTTCCCGTATTTGGAACTCTCTTCCATATACTTGCTTTCCTGATGGCTACAGCCTCCAGGAATTAAAATGAAATTTCAATACCCATCTTTTAACCACTTGACTCTAGTTCTTTTTACATCACCCTGTATATCTTTTCCTTTCTCTCCACCTTTGCAATTGTCATCACACCCGTATTCCCATCCTTCTCTTGCCCTTTCTCAGACACACCCTGTAACTCGTTTGTCTTTCTCTTCACTCTCCTCCTATCTAATCTTTTATTCTTATATAGACCCCTGCGCATCAGTGACGTTACTGCCTTGCTTGGGGTGAAACGATAAAAAAAACTGCCTTCACACCTGTGTTCTCATCCTTCTCTTGATCCTTTCTCTGACACCCCTTATAACTGGTTCTTCTTTCTCTTCACTCACCTCCTGTCTAAACTTTTACTCTTATGTAGGCCTCTGCGCATCAGTGGCTTTACCGCCTTGCATGGGGTGAAACGATTAAAAAACAAAACAAAAAAAAGTAACCCATATTGTGACAATAGAAAACCTGTCAAGAAAGGTGAAATATTGAAAAAAAAAAACCCTTGACGCAAATTTACCGTGAATTATTTAGCAATCGGTGTATTTCCTATACATTTTTGTCTTAGTAAATTGTTTTCTCTTTTAATTAAAGTAGCATTTCATAAATTGAAATTATGGCCACTCATTATGATGACTAATGCAATGTGTGTATTGTTTTGTAAAAGTACTACTTATGTTATTTATTACGGGTTGCAGAGTTAAATTCCTGTTTCAGGTTTGTTTGTTTTTGTTTGTTTTGTTTTTTTTTCTTGTATTAAGTCTCTTGATTTAGAAGCAGCTGCAATAAATTTGATGTTAAGCATAGATTCCTTTCAACTGAAGTTGTAATTCTTGTTTCATTAAGTTTGTAAAGTTCATTGTTTATTCTTCAAATCGATGAAGTCTGTGAAACAATTAGGGTATTAGAATATTTTTTTCAATGTATTTTTCTTCACCACATCAGGTCAATATGAATTGCTTTGAATTCTTAGTGCTCTTAAATAGAATCCGATAATTATACTGGATTTTATTTTGTTGTGGTGAGAATAGAGATGCTATATTCAAGATCCCCTCGGACTCTTTTTCTATTTATTTTTTTATTTTTATTTTATTTTTTTTTTTTTTTTTTTTTTTGGCGGGGGGGTTGGTTGATTGTTTTTGTTTTATGGCATATCAACCTCGGCGGGTTATTTATTGCCAACTAAATTTTATTTTTATTTATTGCTGGTAATACCTTTTTCTTTCAACAATTTATTGTTGTTTTTATATAAGTTTTGTGTCTAGTAATATTTTTTTCTTTTTCTAGTATCAACATTCATTGGGATTTGTTTTGTTTTTTTAAGGGCAGGGTCCCCAATTCCTACCCTTGTTATTTAACCCATAACTGGTAGGAAGGGACGGATTAATACCTTTCCCAAGGGTACCAGTGCTTAAGTGAATGCAAGGTATTCAACTGGAATTCGAACTCGGCTTTTCCGAGCCGATTTCCACTGCACCACAACGCACATCCGTCACGAAACGCTTACAGCACCTGGTATTCCCAAGCGGTCACCCATCTAAGTACTGACCAGGCACAACGTTGCTAAACTTCGGTGATCGAGCGAGAACCGGTGTATTCAACGTGATATGGCCGTGGGGGGTGAGGGTTAGAGCATAAGTAAACAAGTAATTAATACACGACAATGTATATAAAGGATATTATCGATAACTTAGTATTAAGATAGTTTTAAATCTTTCTTGGTACTCTTTGAATGATTACGAGATCTAAACTTATTTATAAATGGAACTTTGCCTGTGTATGTGTGTCTTTGTTACCTATAGACTCCAAAACGGCTGAACCGATTTTCTTGAAAATTTGCACAGTTGTACTATTAGCGTCTGCGAGTGTTCTGGGCTAGGTTTTGTGTCGAGGTACCCCCAATAAATATCGAAAATCGATAATCGAAAAAATCGGGTTATAGAAGGAGGGGTCCGATTTTAATCAAATTTGATACACTCATAGACAAAAACATAAGAAACGATATTCAGAAGTTTCAAGGTTGCAGTTCTTACAATAGTGCCGAAAATCGATAATATACATATATAAAAGGTAAGGTGTGTGTGTGTGTGTGTGTGTGTGTGTGTGCGTGTGTGTCCTTTATCCAAATCCACAATTTTTATCCGATTCTCACCAAACTTCACACAAATATTCTTTAGGCTGAGTCTGAACTCCAGGATTAGTTTTAAAGCTTTCATTACACCCGAGTAACGCCGGGCTATACTGCTAGTTTTAAATACCCATGAACAAGAAAAATGAAGTCTTACTAGCGCCAACAATGTCTACAAATATAGCAAAAAATATAAAAATGATACTCAATTTAAAAGAAAGGCATAAATTACTTGGCTTATTTCAATTTGTATTTATTCCCATAAAGTATAATTTTAGTCCTTTCTTTTATATACTTATCTTGTTTTTAATGCTTACTTGTATTTTCCCAAATGGATGTGCGTTGTGGTGCAGTGAATATTGACTCGGAACGAGAAATCGGAGAGCTGAGTTCGAATTCTAGTCAAATTTCTTGCATTCACTTACGCGCAAATACCCTTGGGAAGGGTACTAATCCGTCTCTTCCTCCAGTTATGGGTTAAATAACAGGATATACTGGCAACCAGTCTACCGCAGAAAGCGCTGGCGGACTACTGCGGGAGAATCTTCACTCTAGTCAGTCCTGTCTCGTAAGAAACATGATCGCCCAAAACGTGTATCACGTATGGCACTTAACGGACAGACTGAGCATAATAGTTGGAAACAGTTAAAGCTTTTACGAGGCATAAAGTGGGGGGTCGGTTTTCTATTGCTATGAAGTAATAAACTCATCCCCCACTAATTAATAATAATATAACACATCTCTTCCCCTTCTAGCTGTGAGTCAAATGGCAGGACAGATTGGGTTCTATAGTCTTGTCTGGCAACCAGTCGACCGCAGAAAACTCTAGCAACCTACTGCGCAAAAATCTTCTGCCCAGTCAGTCATGTCTCTCTCGAGACATGATCGCCCAAGCGTGTATCACGTATGGCACTCAACTGACTGATTTTCCCAAACGGACCTTTACCTTCACCCTACTAGTTACTGAGAATATCTACAAAAAATATTTCAATTTATAGTCTAAAGCAACGAATTTAAATTTTTAAAAAAACCTCTAAAATTATTGTTCAGGAAATTATATAAAAAGACTGAACTTTTTTTAGAAAAACATACAGGCATAAGGTAAACGCTCGTACATATTTCTTTATTGAAATAGGATAGATTAATGAAGAACTTGAGGATGTGCATTGTGGTGCAGTGGATATAGGCTCGGAACGATAAATCGGGGAGTCGAGTTCGAATTCCAGTTGAATTCTTTGTGTTCACTTACGCACAAATATCCTTTAAAAATCCAGTTATGGGTTAAATAATAGGGTATATTGGGTTCTATAGCCTTGGCTGGCAACCAGTCTACCGCAGAAAGCTCTAGCAACCTACTGCGGAAAAATCTTCTGCCCAGTCAGTCATGTCTCTTTCAAGACATGATCGCCCAAGCGTGTATCACGTATGGGATTTGACTGAATGAAGTACTTATGGGTAAAAATTAGCCCAAAGTTCTGTTATAAACTCCACCATATTTCAGTGTCTTATACAAAGATCAAAGAAATCAAAACAAATATGATAGTGAATCAGTAAAACATTTTGTAGATTTTCTTTTACTTGTGTATAAATCGCATATGTACAAACTGCAAGCATAGATTTTGTTTGAGTTACGTTTTTACTTAACATCAAAAGTATCAACAGACTTTTTTCTTCTAATAATAATCATTTAAGTACAGTGGAACCCGGATATAAGATACCTGTTGGACCAACCATGGATTATCTTATAGTCGGGTTTCTCTTATATCAGGGTTTGGTCTATTTTATATACATTACCGCAGGCTCTAATTTGGGCCTAGAGAAATGTATCTTATATCCGGGTTTCTTTTATATCAGGGTCTCTTATATCCGAGTTATACTGTATCAATATTTTCGATATTTATTTATTTTAATTGGCAAAATCAGCTCCGACTGCAACAATAAGCAGACGAGTTTCAAACCTGCAGAGATTATCACCCCTGAAACTGTTATTTTCCAGCCTTTCTACTACTATTCATTCTTTATCACACTCTTGCCCACCACCCAATGTCCACCTTTTCTCTCTTCGCTGCCATAGCAACGTGGCTTGATCCAAAACACGATGTCCGTTCGGGACGTTCTTCTCGTCGGCCGCTTCCAATGCAATCAATACAACTTGTTCCTCGGCTCTTTCTTGTACTCGTCATTGTTCTTACTGCCCGCACTCTGGTAACTACTGAGTTCGCCCACCCACAACACAGTGGTTAGCACATTGGGCTGGCAAGCCGCTAATTGTTAGGCAGGACTTTGTTAGATCTGCTTTCTTCTTACGAAAGCAATTAATAAAATCATCTGGCTATTGTAATGAAAGCAATTTCGTCTAGAGTGATGAGATATTATTATGCTGAGTATTTGAAGTCCATAGCTACAAAATAACCTTCGGTCAGTTAAGTGCCATAAGTGATACACGCTTGGGCGATCATGTCTCGAAAAAGACATGACTGACTGGGCAGAGGATTATCCCGCGGTAGTTTGCCATTGCTTTCTGTGGTAAACTGCTTGCCAGCCAAGGCTATAGAACCCAATCTGTCCTGTTATTTGACTCATAGCTAGAAGAGGGGGGTGATGTATTATATTATTAAGTAGTAATTAAAGATCAGTTTATTACTTCAAAACAATAGAAAACCGATCCCCCACTTTATGCCCAGTAGAAGTTTTAATTATGTTTTCATCTATTATATTTAGTCAGTCAGTTAAGTGCCATAAGTGATACACGCTTGGGCGATCATGTCTTGAAAGAGACATGACTGAATGAGCAGAAGATTATCCCGCAGTAGGTTGCCATTGCTTTCTGCGGTAGACTGGTTGTCGGCCAAGGCTATAGAACCCAATATGTCCTATTGTTTAACCGATAGCTGGAGGAAAGAGACGGATTAATACCTTTCCCATAGGTATTTGTCCGTAAGTGAATGCAAGGAATTCAACTGGAATTCGAACTCTGATCCCCGATTTCTCGTCCCGAACCGATATCCACTGCACCACAACGTACATACCTTAATATCCTTAAAAGAATCCGAAAAATAACTATTTTCGTACGTACTCATTCTTGTAAAATATTTAGCTAAGTATTATTTTTTATTTTATTTTATGATAAACGTTTTTAAATTAAACATCTTAATGTTCCAAACGAAAACTGGGAATTAGATAAATTCTGCCAATGACAAAAGTTTGTTTTTTATTCATTTATTGAAAACAAAATCTCGATTTTTTTTTATTGTTTTGATGAATCATAAAACATGAACAAACATTGATAAGCAAAACTTTTTAAAAAAAACAACAGAGTTTTAACTCCTCATTAATTTATATTAACAAGAATGAAAATCATTAGTAAAATCTACTACTTCCAGATGTTATAAATTTTAGAAGAAAAATTTGTATTTATCTATATTTCTGAGATGAGGTAGTATTTACAGTATTTACATTATTCAGACTATTGTCCTCATCTTTGTTGCCATTTGTACGACGTTTAATAATAGAGCATTCTATTTGTCTATATTTCTGAGATGAGGTAGTATTTAAAGTATTTACATTATTCGGACTATTGTCCTCATCTTTGTTGCCATGTGTACGACGTTTAATAATAGATCATTCTATTTGTCTATATTTCTGAGATGAGGTAATATTTACAGTATTTACATTATTCAGACTATTGTCCTCATCTTTGTTGCCATGTGTACGACGTTTAATAATAGATCATTCTATTTGTCTATATTTCTGAGATGAGGTAATATTTACAGTATTTACATTATTCGGACTATTTTCCTCGCCTTTGTTGCCATGTGTACGACGTTTAATTATAGATCATTCTATTTGTCTATACTTCTGAGATGAGGTAGTATTTACAGTATTTACATTATTCGGACTATTGTCCTCATCTTTGTTGCCATTTGCACGACGTTTAATAATAGATCATTCTATTTGTCTATATTTCTGAGATGAGGTAGTATTTACAGTATTTACATTATTTCGGCCGTCGTACGCTCCGGTCTTCAGGTGCGAGGAATTTCGAACTGAACTCTTTAATACAATCACTAGGGTATATGAACTCCATTCCTTGCGTTAAGCCTCGATTGGAAGTCATGAGTTCTCTCCTTCTAACCCTGCAAGTTACTTGTTCAACACTGCTGTAGCCTGGTATTGAACTCACAACTCTAAAAGTCTAGTCAGGAACTAACCAACGATCACCTACGTTCTGATTGGATACGGCGCGTAGAAGTCACAACTTGGTCAATATATTTGTTTGTTATTCGCTGGATAAATCCAACGTGTACATGATAATATTCTGGTAGAAGTTTGTTCTCAAACACTATAGCTATGGCTTGTGTGACGAATCGTTCTCATCATCGCTCGGTAATGGACATTTTATAGATTTCTTAGTCAAATTTACAGTGAAACCGATAAAATTTCTACTCCAACAGCTTCTTTTCTCGCACTTCTCGCCTGTGGAATTCCCTTCCACATGATTGCTTCCCCGACAGCTACAATCTCCAGGAGTTTAAATGTAAGGTCAGTAGTCACCTCCTAACACACTAACTCGCATCCATTCTCTCAAACACTCTTCCCATCTGCCCAAGGCCCGGTATCCTTACCCGTTTATCACCCTCCTTCTGACATTTCCTATATTTAACCACTCTTTCTCTTCACCTTCCCCTATGTAACCCCTGGGAAATAGTGGCAGTGGAATGCCTTGCTTGGGGTGAAATGATAAAAAAAATAAAATTAAAATGTAACTGCTATAAACTAAGCTTAACGAAGCACAGCCGCTAACATTAGGGTAATTTCTCGTTGCAGCGATTGTATGTGTTAGTAGTTTTTCTAACCATTGCTCTGCAGCGATTTCTGTCTTCTAATTCATTGAAGTGAAATACAGATTAATTATAGTGAATCCAATGTCAGTTCTTTAATCAAACGTGTATAAAATTGGTTATGCTGCATTTTACAAGTTGTACCTTAAATATTATATAAGTCTATGTCTTACAAAGGACATTGTCACTTAAATAGAGAAGGATATATCACAGTCTCTTAACTTTCTCGTTGACTTCTGTCATCCTTTGTAGTGGAAAGAGCCTTTATTGTCGCCTCTTTTTCACTCTCATGAAAAATGATTTTGCCGTTACAAAGATTAATCAGCCAGAAACTAGATATGTTTCTCTGTCCCATTTACAAGATGGAATTTGATATACGCATTCTATCGAAGCCATATCCATGTCTTTTTGAGAATAAAAACATCTTGTTTTTCTCTTTGAGCTCATTAAATGGGTGTTGTTAAGGATCTCGGTGCCAAATTATCTGCAACATATAAAAGTGTATATTTCAAGTCCTGCATTATAAATGTCATTGGAATGCAAACCATTTTCATTTAGGAGTCTCGATTGGAGTGGTGGGAAAGAAGGATTTCAAAAGTAGTGCTGTGTCAAAGGTCATTAAGGACTTGAACTTTGATCTTGTGTGACACGATCAGAGTAGATGATGTCATATCCATCATCAACTCATGTGTTCCAAAAGAGTTCACAGGAAGAAAATAGTCACTGTTCAGTTTAATCGACTAATTATGAGCTGTAATTCACAGATTTATATGTATATATAGACTAGCAATATAGCCCGGCGTTATTCGGGTCTGATGAAAGCTTTAAAACTAATCCATGGTCCTGGAGCTCAGACTCAGCCTAAAGAATATTTGTGTGAAATTTGGTGAGAATCGGATAAAAATTGTGGATTTGTATTAAGGACATACAGATAGATAAACAGAGACACACACAAACATCTTGCCTTATATATATATATATATATATATATATATATATTATCGATTTTCTTCACTATTGTAAGAACTGCAACCTTGAAACTTCTGAATATCGTTTCTTATGTCTTTGTCTATGAATGTATCAAATTTGATTACAATCGGACCCCTCCTTCTATAACCCGATTTTTTCGATTATCGATTTTCGATATTTATCGGGGATACCTCGACACAAAACCTAGCTAAGAACACTCGCAGACGCTTATAGTAAAACTGTGTAAATTTTCAAGAAAATCGGTTTTGCCGTTTCGGAGTCTATAGGTAACACACACACACACACAGACACATACACACACACACACACACACACACACACACAGAGACAAAGTTCCACTTATAAATAAGCTTAGATGATGGTGAGATCATTATTTTAAGTTTTACTGATAAGGTAAAATAGACTCATCATATTGTGTGGTTGTATAAAGGTTTTAAAGCCTGAGCAGGTGGATGACAGAACGGGGGCTGAGAGACGTTACATGAGAAAGCGTGCTAAGAGCCACCAGGGATAGGGAGACGTGGAAGGCCATGATCGCCTACGTCCTGAATGGACAAGGCACATAGAAGAAGAATATATACGCAAACTGTTTATAAGAAATTATAATGTGGGTATAAAATGGGGGATCAATTCTATATTATAATCAATATATAAAATGATCCTTATTTTGTGGCCATGCTATTTTCTATCCATTTATATTCTAGATTTATGGGCTTGAGCAGGTGGATGACAGAAGGGGGCTGAGAGATCTTACAGGAGAAAGCGTGCTAAGAGCCACCAGGGATAGGGAGACGTGGAAGGCCATGATCGCCTACGTCCTGAATGGACAAGGCACATAGAAGAAGAATATATACGCAAACTGTTTATAAGAAATTATAATGTGGGTATAAAATGGGGGATCAATTCTATATTATAATCAATATATAAAATGATCCTTATTTTGTGGCCATGCTATTTTCTATCCATTTATATTCTAGATTTATGGGCTTGAGCAGGTGGATGACAGAAGGGGGCTGAGAGATCTTACAGGAGAAAGCGTGCTAAGAGCCACCAGGGATAGGGAGATGTGGAAGGCCATGATCGCTTACGTCCTGAAGGGACAATGTACATAAAAGAAGAAGCTCCGCCAACTTTAAAACATGATCAATATTCATGTATCCGGTAGTTAAAGTTGGACAAGCGAAAAATGGACCCTGATATTTGTGTACTATAACTCCCGATTATGGAAGGTAATCTTTGAAGTTTTTGGTCGCAGGATAAGAAAGGAAGATGTAACTGGTGTTAGGATTAACTTTAGTGATTGATTAAAGAATGTTAAATCAAAATTAGGTTTGAGCCACAGTAATTCATAGCAGTGCTAGTTGCCGACTTCTTTTTGTAACAGCAACTGGAGAAATTAGTGACCTTTACGACTATGTTTAAGCCACATCTCAGTAAAACACTGAATCTGACTAATCCATTCAATTCATCGCTACCTTTACTTATATCTGTCGTCTTCTGAAAGTTTTTTTTTAATTGTAGCTTAATGTCCGCCATTACAATTACGTTCTAAAAACTATTATTTTTCTTATTTCATTTTCCGCCCAGTTTGGTATTTTTCTTAGTTTTCGATAGTGAGCGTTGATTGGGAGTCCGTTCACAAATATTACGTACTCATAAAAAAATCGATATCACGTTTGTCGATATACAGCCACCGACTGACATCAGTCTTCTAAAAAAATATATATTTATTATCGTTATTGTCTGGAATTTTGAAATCAATGATTATTTTTGTGCTAGCTTCATCTTTGCTATTTTACTGTTTCAGCTGAAGCAATTACTGCTCTTCATCAGATACATGTCTCTTTTGCATGGAGTTGATCTTATTTGCTTATACTTTCGTCTATGAGTCATGCTTCACAATAATGACTATTATTGATCTATGTAGTCCTATTGAAAAATACTGTCTTGGCATTGTTATGGTATTTGTTATCTCCCTTGAATTAGTTTTATTGTAGTTTAGTGTCGGTATTGTAAATTAACACAGAAAATGACATTTTCTTTATTTCTTTAAGTTCTTAAGTTGTTTACTTATGTGACGACGTCGATTTATGAATATCTAATACAAATTAAAATAATTTTATTATAAAGTTTTTAGCTTACTTTTTTATCATTATCTGAGAAAAATAAAATGTTAATGCCTAAGACATTTAGAGTTCGCCCTTCTATTCAAACGTTCGTCTTGGTCTCAAAACATAGCTTTAGAAATATAGATTTTGATAGTGAGTTTTCCACATCGAGTTATGAAATGAAAGACGAATGTTTTATGGCTTGTAGTTTTTTGTATTGTTTCACGTAAGAATGAAATTTGAATTGCGCTGCTGCTTCTACTGATTTTAGTACGGGTGCTGATATTCTAGTCGCCGTAACTGATGGAGTTTGATCCTGTTTTAGTGTGATTGATTACACGATAATTGAACCAGCAAAGCGTCCTTCGTGACTGCGTTAGTTGGTCTGATTTTGTCGGTTTAATGATGAGAAACGCTAGGGGGCGAAAGGAGAGTCATTAGATAGCGATGCACAAGAAAAGATTTGGGTTGACAGGCAGTTTTTCAGGTTGAGGAAAAAATGAACACTTCGCGATCTTATGTGTCTATCTATCTATCTATCTATCTATCTATCTATCTATCTATCTATCTATCTATATATATATATATATATAGAGAGAGAGAGAGAAAGAGAAAGAGTTACACGTAAAGAGAGGACAATAAAAAAATTTACTGTTTGTTAATGTTAATTTTTAATTTTACAGTGCTAAATACAAAAGTAGAGCTAAATATTATATATATATATATATATATATATATTTTTTTTTTTTTTTTTTTTTTTCTATGTCTTCATCTTCAAGCGATCATTTTTTGGAGTGACTAACGGAATTTTTTTTTTTCCAAATTTAAAAAAAAAAATTCTGTTAGTCACTCCAAAAATAATCGCTTAAAGATGGAGTCACTGAAAAAATATGATTCCGCAACAGTAAATTCTGTTGCGAAAATGTTGAATTAATTATATTACAATATGAGAGAGAGATAGATATATAGATATATTTATATATATATATATATAGAGAGAGAGAGAGAGAGAGATAGAGGCACAGAGAGAGAGAGAAAGAGAGATTTACAAAGTTAACACATGGTCGCTTTTTAAGATACGTCGAGAAAAATTCTTTATTTGCTTCGAACTTTGTGACCGAATTTATTCAATATTTTCGTTACATTTCGGAGAGATAGACTTAATGGGTTATCTAGAAGAAATGAAAAGAAAGAGCCATCCTATGCGAATGGCTCATATCTCTCTCTGTTTATTTTTGCATATGATTACGTGTCTTAAAGCATACACTTTTCCATGAAAGTACATTGATGTATAATAGCGAGTACAAAACCTCGCTTACAAGGTTTATTTTGCAATAATGGTTCTTTAGTTGTTTGTTTGCGAGAAAGTATAATCACATTGATACGATTATTTGCAAGGGAATTCTTAAATACCTATTAATAATAGTGTATATAAATGTCTTAGAGTATTTGGGGAACAATTCATATGTATATTGTGTATTTGTTTGTCTATCTGCATAGGCATTACCATTTTGAGCGTTTCTATATTTGCATACGTACAAATATGTATGAGCATGTAGATTTGTTTCGAATTTGTAGTATGTCGTGTGCAGGTCTGGACATTTATATGTGCAAGAATTTCATTTATTTTTTTCCCAAAGATTTTAAATAGGTGCGCAAGCGCGTGGTTTGGTCGATTGTGTCTATTTTTAGTCCCTCTGTGTTCTAAAAATGCAGCTGTAATGGAAGGTTTGAGAAGCTAAACAAATAAAATGTATTATCCCCGTAGGCCTTTTCACGGACTTACAGACACGTCTTCAAATCAAATGTCTCCATTCTAACCATAAATATATATAAAATCTTGAGTATAAAATATACCAATTTACTTTCTAATTCTTTTTCTGCACTATTGTAAGAACTGCAACATTGAAACTTCTGAATATCGTTTCTTATGTCTTTGTCTATGAGAGTATCGAATTTGATTAAAATCAGACCACTCCTTCTATAACCCGATTTTTTCGATTATCGATTTTCGATATTTATCGGGTACATCGACACAAAACCTAGCTAAGAACACTCGCAGGCGCTTATAGTACAACTGTGTAAATTTTAAAGAAAATCGGTTCAGCCGTTTCGGAGTCTATAGGTAACGGACATACACACACGCACAAAGTTCCATTTATAAATAAGTTTAGATTAGATATATATATATATATATATATATATATTAGCGAGGCATGTTAAAAAAAAGCCTCAACACGATCTTAACAAATAATCAAGCATTAAAAATATTTTTGGTATCTTTTTTTAGTAGGGCCAAGAATTTTTCATCTCTCTCTCTCTCTCTCTCTCTCTCTCTCTCTCTCTGTGTGTGCGAAAGAGAGAACATGTAACAATGTATTTACATGCGTATCTTGGATATATGAAACTATATGTGTAACGTAACCATTGATATATTCACTCTGCTTCAACTAAAATTGTTTTCGCTTCACAAGAAAAGGCAATTCGATTCTCGTCTAGAAGAAAAAGTGATTTTATAAATGTATAAAGAATGAAGAAAGAAAATATTCGATGCCAAATCAGTGATTCGTGTCTGGATCAAGTGCGTTGATACAGAGTGAAAGGTTCCTTTTTCTCCTAAGAATAAAATAGCTGTAAGAAAAATAAGCAGACTAGAAAGCTTCAGAATATAAAAGGTCGATGCAGTGTGATCGAAAATACTTAAGTGTTATGCAGGACTTAAGAATCGTGATAAACAAAAAGTGTTACTCACATCTAGCGATTTCACGTTAAGTAATGGTGTCAGATATTTGTGTGTTTATGTATGCGTGCATATAAATATAGATATTTCGAAGTCTTAAAATTGCTTTCAAAATCTGGAACAAACTCCAAATATCTGTGCAGGTACATACAATCTTTCATACAAAATTTATATAAAAATTGATATTTCAAACATTGACTTGTAAACTACCACATTTTATATTTCCCCCATATATATATATATGCATACGTGCATACATTTTCTTTCACTTACACTATTTACATTGTTCGGATTAACATTACTGTTCTCCTCATCTTTGTTGCCATATTCCCGACGTTTCAGCCGTTGTACGCTCCGATCTTCTTCAGATTTTGGAATTTCGAAGGATACAAGGCCCAGGGGATAAAAGCGTTAGCCGAATGCCGTGACTTGACCCAAAGTTCAATACCTAGCTATAATAGAGGTGAAAAAGGACTTGAATGACAGATAACTGATACTGAGACATCTGGAAGCGGCATGACTGACTAGAACAATCTACCCCAGTGAATGGAATAAAAGGTTCAGTTCAAAATTCCAATCACCTGAAGAAACGTCGTAAATATGGCAACAAAGATGAGGACAATCTTCAGAACAATGTAAATAATTACAGTACTCATCTTAGAAACATAGACAAACATTTTCATTCGCTAAAAGCAAACATCCAATATACAAACAAGTCATCGCATACCCACTGGCAAATCGAGACATAGACAGTTACAAAACCATTAAATACTTGAGTAAGCCATTTTAGGCCTGTAATCAGATTATTATACAATCGCCCAATATGGAACAAATAACCAGTTATATAACAGTTGATCTAATATTTCTATCGCCTGTATGTGTAGCTGAGCTGCATAAATATTGTGTGTAGACATGAAATGAGCTGAGATGATGTGAGATTCATAATGCGATAGTCGATGTGATTGAAAAGAATACTGACAGATGAATGTATTTGAAGAACAGACAGCAGAATAAAAACAAAGAAAATGCAAAGGATGAAATATTTTTAATGGAATACTTCAATAAAGAACGATCAAAATCCGTAAAATAATTTCAGGTGGAAGAAAGTTAAAACAAAGAATGAAACTTGATTTTTTTTTCTAAAAATCAGACAAAATAAAATTTTGACTGGGATTTGTATAGAAGCAAATGGTAAATTTTCGTTTTAGGTGCCGACGGCTTTCTCCCCTTCAAATTTATCCAAAATAGCAGTATGTATTGAACTCAAATCAACAATTAGTTATTGAAGAAACTTACCTTTTTTGCTTTGAAAGTCCATAAAATAACGAACTATATCTCGCACTTTTTCTCCCGTAACTCTCACGAAGTCATGTAATTAAATGCAGAATGACGTTCTTCGTAGGCAGCAATTTTCTGTCGATTTTTGGTCGATTTTATTCCTTAACTGAAACTTCCGGCGATGTACTTCCTGTTATGAGAGTAATAAGCGTAGAAATACAATAGCGCATTACTTTCATACCGGAAGTACATCGCCAGAAGTATCAGTAAATTAAGAAAAATCGACCCAAAATCTGCCAAAATTCGTTCACATACGTAGAACGTCATTCTGCAGTTAATTACATGACTTCGTGAGAATTACGGGAGAGAAAAAGTGCAAGATATAGTTCGTTTTTTAATGGATATTTTGATAAAAAAAAAGGTAAGTCTCTTCAATAACTAGCAGTTGATTTGAGTTCAGCATATACATTTGCACGGAGATAATGCTATTTTGGATAAATTTGAAGGGGAAAAGCCGTCGGTACTTAAAACGAAATTTTACCAAGCAAATTTTCATGGACGAAATTATTGATCCAATATGATTTTTATTTTTTCTATCTCATCGAGTGACTTGCTCAATTTTAAATCTTTAATCTTTTTTTTTTTTTTTTTTTTTTCAAATTTTGCCAACCTGATGACTGATTACAGGTGAAGGAGAGGTATGCAATCCCTATCCATTTTTGGGTATTCCTAAGCATTCCGAATGTGGATTTAACCTGGTCTGTAGTAAACATACGATGACATGTATCAGTAAGTATTTTTAAATCACAATTTTTTGCTACATTTTTTTTATTTTACAATATTTGTTTAGTGTCAGTTCCTTACGTGAACAACATATAGCTTACATGGCAGCAATATAAACGCTTAAAAATTAAGATTTTGAGCTGAAGAGTCAAGATTACGATTAAAGCGTATCTTCAAGTCTTTTTCTCACTAAACTTTTGTATAAAACCAGGAAGAGAAACAGAATATACATTGACAACAAGGAACAAAAGCACCAGTTGGAGATTCGTTATGCTACTAACAGGTGTTGTAATAAATACATGGAGACACGATTATAAAACAGAATATCTACTTAAATACGAGTATCGATAAAAAAATAATGTTCGATCATTTTAAATTGTCGCTTGTTTATAACCAAGTTTCGTTAATCTTCGTTAATTTCCGTAACATGATAATTATCGTAAATAATCAGGCCGGTAGAAATAAATATATAATACTGTTTGATTATAAAACAGAATATCTACTTAAATACGAGTATCGATAAAAAATAATGTTCAAACAAATAATTTTAAATTGTCATATTTTGCTCTTCTGTGCTGTAAAAATGAAAAAAAAATGAGCGATTGATTCACTCCTAAAATCGAGTATATATTTCATATATTCAGGGTGGTATTTATTTATTACGTAATATAGAATGAGATATGAAATGATTTGTTTGAACATTATTTTTGATCGATACTCGTATTTAAGTAGATATTCTGTTTATAATCAAACAGTATATATATTTATTTCTGCCGGCCTGATTATTGACGACATTCATCATGTTACGGAAATTAACGAAGATTAACGAAACTTGGTTATAAACAAACCGACAATATGAAATTATTTGTTTGAACATTATTTTTTATCGATAATCGTATTTAAGTAGATATTCTGTTTATAATCAAACAGTATTACATATTTATTTCTACCGGCCTGATTATTTACGATAAATTTTTGTTACGAAAATGTTTGTCTTTCGGTAGGATTCGAAACTGCGACCCTTATCCACATAGAGGAAGCCACCAAGCAATCTGATGCGTCTTAGATCTCTCGACCACGAATGACCATCAGTCTAAACGAAGTTTAATCAAGCCTATGTAACGCAATTTTCGATTCATCGTAATAACCATATCTCCTTAAACGTATCGTAATATCAACAAATAAATACGAGTGTCGATCAAAAATAATGTTCAAACAAACCATTTCAAATTATCGGTTGTTGATCACCAAAATTCGTTAATCTTCGTTAATTTCCGTAACATGTTTACATTTGTTGACAATTATTATCGTAAATAATTAGGCCGGTAGAAATAAATATATAATACTGTTTGATTATAAAACAGAATATCTACTTAAATACGAGTATCGATAAAAAATAATGTTCAAGCAATTCATTTCAAATTGTCGGTTGTTTCTAACCAAGTTTCGTTAATCTTCGTTAATTTCCGTAACATGATGATTATCGTAAATAATCAGGCCGGTAAAAATAAATATATAATACTGTTTGATTATAAAACAGAATATCTACTTAAATACGAGTATCGATAAAAAATAATGTTCAAACAAATCATTTTAAATTGTCGGTTTGTTTATAACCAGTTTTGTTAATAATGAGATATATTTAAGTTGCTATGGTAGGATACAATTTTGTTTGTCTTTATTTCTAAATATGCGCACAATAAAAGAGGCAATGTTGTACAGTAACGAAGTATGTATATGTGTTGGCAGGTGATGCCAAATTCTTTGAGATCAGTCTATCTTTAATGTGCGTTGTGGTGCAGTGGATATCGACTCGGAACGAGAGATCGATGCCGAGTTCGAATTCCAGTTGAATTCCTTGCTTTCACTTAAGCACAAATACCCTTGGGAAAGGTATTAATTCGTCTCTTCCCTCCAGTTATGAGTTAAATAACAGGAGTGATTGGGTTCTATAGTCTTGGTCGGCATCCAGTCTTCCGCAGAAAGCAATGGCAACCTATTGCGGGATAGTCTTCTGCCCTGTCAGTCATGTCTCTTTCGAGACATGATCGTCCAAGCGTGTTTCACGTATGGCACTTAACTGGCTGACTAAATATCATAGTTGGAAGCATAATTAGGGCTTCGAGTGGGCATAAAGTGGGGGGAGGGGTCGGTTTTATATTGTTATGTAGTAATAAATTCCTAATAACTACTTAATAATTTAATACATCTCTTCCCCGTCTAGCTATAAGTCAAATAACAGGACAGATTAGGTTCTATAGCCTTGGCTGGCAACCATTCTACCGCAGAAAGCAATGGCAACTTACTGCGGGATAATCTTCTGCCTAGTCAGTCATGTCTCTTTCGAGACATGATCGCCCAAGCGTGTTTCACGTATAGCACTTAACTTACTATCTTTAAAAGGTGACGATAATGTTTTAAAAAGTAGATTTTCCTCCTTTTTAATCTCCCCTCAGAATCGCAACACAAAGTCAACTACTTTAAAATTCAAGTCCTGATTCTAGCTTTCAATCTTTTGTTTTACATTAAAAACTTAAACGTATTTTTCTACTTATTTTTCTGGGTTTTTTTTTCTTTTTGGTGCGCCTTTTATCTATCCTTTTCCTTTTCATCTCTTAATTTGCTTTTAACTTTTCAAATGTTTTGATTTTTTTTATTTACTTTTCTTCACGATTCTAAGCCTTTACATTTTCTTTTATTCTTTTTCTTTTATATTCACTTATTACTTTTTATTTGAAAGTTTTTTTCTTTCACTTTAATCTTTACTTTCCCTCGTTTGCCGCCTTCAGTTTTTCTCGCTTTTTATTTTTTTCTAATTCTGATTTTTTAGGCATTTTTCTTTGTCTTTCTTTTTCACTTCCTTCATTTCATTTAGTTTTCGGTCTCGTTCATTTGTGACAGAGAGTGAGTCAAACACATACACACGTTTAAAAGGTTCAAGATTCCCTAGAACCTGAAGAAGGCCGAAACATCATGTTACTCGTATTCTTTCTTAAGTTTTATTAAGAATTTTTTGGGACAGATTTTCGACTTCCAGAAAACGTGGCAATGTTAATTATTTTTTATTTTTTATTTTATTTTATTTTTTTTTTTGTCGAAAATTTGGATTGAATTGAACATTGAAATAAACCAGCGTAATTGTTTACCGCTAGAGAAATCTCATCTAAACTGTAGTTACGTCGTTATAATTGGGTCATCAGAAAACAATGGAGGTAAATGAAATAATAATTTTTGATAAAGATGATTTTGGAGTATACTGAAAATTGAAATGTATTTGTTTACCAGTGGTGACATCTAATCTAGGTATAAGATATGCCCGTTTAATTTGGAGTCATCGGAGAACGGTGGAAATGGACGAAAATAAATGTTTGCAAGTGAAATTGAAATAGCGCTTAGTAAACAAAAGGATCTTTGGAGATTACATGATTTTTGGCTGTAGCAACAAACACTCGTGATCAGCGCGTGGATGATCTGGCGTATAACCCACCGGTTATAAGCCCGACGTAATGCTGAAGTTGAGTGAGTCGGTTCACGACCGTAGAAACATACGGTTGTGTGTCATCGGATCTGCCCGTTGAGTGGGGTTGCTGACAAAAGAAACCAGAACCGTGTGAGCGTACGGTCACCCTAGCCCCTTGGTAAGGTTGCTGACAATTCGGACTAATCAACCACCTAACCAAAGACGTCCTTGTATTTTAACCATCACAGACAATCGCACCTACCTCTCAGTAGCATGGACCAGGCTTGCCTCCCATAGAGTAAAACACTACGCCTCCTTGGTCTCACACTTTCAACGGACCTCAAGTGGAATGACTATATCGAATCCATTGCTAAATTCGCTGCCATGAAAGTCGGTTCTCTGTGCAGGGCCCAGAAGTTTTTTTCCGTCTGAATCATATAAATCTACTATCCGCCCGTGCATTGAATACTGCTGCCACATCTGGTCGGGTGTCCCTGCTATTCTCCTCGGGCTTCTTGACAAAGTACAACGGAGAGTCTGTAATGTGTTCGATACCGACTTGGCAGACCGGCTGCAGTCTCTCTCTCCCACCGGCGCGATGTGGCTTCCCTGTGTCTCTTCTATAAATACTTTCACGGCTTCTGCTCCGATGAACTTAGATCACTGGTGCCCCCTAGGTACGAATTTGCACGAGATACTAGATTAGCAACTAGATCCCACCCTTTTACAGTGAAACCGATAAAATGCAACCGCAATTTCTACTCCAACAGCTTCTTTTCTCGCACTTCCCGACTGTGGAATTCCCTTCCACATGATTGCTTTAAATGTAAGGTCAATAGACACCTCATAACACACTAACCATCTTTCAAACACTCTTCACATCTACCCAACCCCAGCCTCGGTATCCTTACCCATCTATCACCCTCCTTCTGACATTTCCTATATCTAACCACTCTTTCTCTTCACCTTCCTCTATGTAACCCCATGCGCAATAGTGGCAGTGGAATGCCTTGCTTGGGGTGAAATGATAAAAAAAAAAATGAAATAGGAGAGTAAAATATATTTTACTAGGAGTATAGCCCGGCGTTGCTCGAGTATAATGAAAGCTTTAAAACTAATCCATGGTCCTGAAGCACAGACACTTTGGACGTTGGCACGAAAGACTAAAAAGCAATAGTTGTTTCCAGTTAAAGCGAAACCGTAGACTGAAAGAGAAATGAATGGATGTAAGTCAAATTTTGATTTCTTGGTATCGATATCAAATTTTCTGCACTATTATAAGAACTGCAACCTTGAAACTTCTGAATATCGTTTCTTATGTCTTTGTCTATGAGTGTATCAAATTTGATTAAAATCAGACCACTCCTTCTATAACCCGATTTTTTCGATTATCGATTTTCAATATTTATCGGGGGTACCTCGACACAAAACCTAGCAAAGAACACTCGCAGACGCTTACAGTACAATTGTGTAAATTTTCAAGAAAATTGGTTCAACCGTTTCGGAGTATATAGGTAACAGATACACACACACACCGACAAAGTTCGATTTATAAATAAGTTTAGATAGATTTAGATACTTTACTTGCGCTTGGTCCTATTGTTTCAGACGGAGGCTTGTCACAGATTGTATTTGTTGTGCGTTGACAAGGAAGAGGAAGAAGATTATGAAATGATTATATGAAACTGATCTTTTGTGAAGGGATCGAGTTGAGTAGTTCCCGACAAGGAGATTTATGATTTGAAAAGTCTAAACGTCATCCCGAATTTGTTGCGGATTGTTGGAATTTAAAAGTCGCCCAAGGACTTTGAGAAATGTCGTCGTTGTAGTGGTCGCAATGAAGAACCACTGAGTATATTATGAAACTTAATGTTCGTCACTAGCCCGGCAATATCAGAATTGCATCAGCCGTCGTTTGTACCAGCACCTTTGAAAGGGACCGTGGTTCCAGCGTGTTATTTAAGAAGAATTGTCACCGTCAAAAGAGTGTGGAGAACATTGTTGAAAAGATTTATATCTGAGACGATTTAACAACAAATGAACCATACACACTCACTCTCTGTCTAGAATCCCGTGTGTGAGTTGTTATATTAAAAACTTTTACTTTCTGTAATCTATTCTTTTCTTGTATATAAACATTAACAGTACAACCATCGAACAGTTGTTCGTTCGGCTTTCTACGGACATTATTTTTTTCTTTCTATTTCTTTTTGCTGTATTTTAAATGTTTAACACCGGCTCCCTCGGCCATGTCTACACCTTCAGTCAACCGTGAATGAACAACACGTCTGCTTTCTGGATCTAATAGTAGACAGGAAGCATATTTAAACCAGTAAGCCGGTTGACTGATCTGCGGATGTTCAGGGACCTACGACCAACTCTTTAAGTTTGGTTAAGACCGAATAGACACCTCAACCCGCAGAGGAAGACGCTGAAGGTTGAGTGGCCAGATAGGAAAAGTTAGGTCTGGTGCACGTTGATCCGTATGAACAGCCCGAGTGGCCAGATTGTTAAAGGTGGTGCCGTCGTGACCAGGATTTGACTCGTGGGATCCAAGGTGTTAAAATTTTGTTCACTTTTTCTTTCTTTAATTTTTATTGAACACTGAAAGCAGAATTTATTTCACGTTTTGTTTATTTTTCTTCATTTTTTTCTAATATTTTTTTCTTTTTCTTCTTTTTTTTTATCTTTTGTTACGGACGTTGTTAATTTTTCCCACCCAAGAACCTCTGACTCTTTTCACCGGGCCATGTGATGAAGAAAGGTCTCAAGCCATGTTGAATATAATTCCCGGAGCTTTTCTTCCCAGATGCAGTGCTGATGGATCTTATGCTCCTGCCCAATGCAAAGGATCAGTGTAGGTTCAAATTTCAGTTATTTTTTTTATTTTCCTTTCTCTCAGTTAATTTTTATCGGTTATGTTATTGGCCAACTAAAAAGATTTCATAAACTATTTGTTCTGCATCTTTTTCGAAAGTGATTTTTATCCCTTTTCACACTTTACTTCATCCCAACCGTATCTATGAGACTAAATATTTCAGAACTTACAATAAGCAATAAAATTCTTGATAAATCACGTGGAATGCCATAGGCTGCTGGAAATGTTAAGCTGGCTATGGATAAAAACATTCTGTGTTGGTGGCACGGGTTTAGATAAATATGGAAAATACAATAAACAGTGACGTTATTATATTGGCTCCGAATACGTTTGATTTTGTAATAGAACAAAATGGGTAAAAACTAAAGCCCTGGTTTTTTACCATAAAAGCTCTGGCGATAAATAACTTTTTCATTCGTGCTGAGATGTGTTTTCCTAAAACAAAAACAAAAAGTGCAAAAAGTATTAGTCAACTTCATCTTAACTTTAGATTGTGAAAATTCCAAGTTCCAAACTCGCATGTGTAAATTCGCTGTGTATATGTGTCAGAGAGGTGCGCTATGGTGCAGTGGATATCGGCTAGGAACGACAAATCAGGGTGCCGAGTTCGAATTCCAGTTGAATTCCTTGCTTTCACTTACGCGCAAATACCCTTGGGAAAGGTATTAATCCGGCTATTCCTTCTAGTTATGGGTTAAATAACAGGACAGATTGGGTTCTATAGCCTTGGTCGATAACCAGTCTACCGCGGAAAGCAATGGCAACCTACTGCGGGATAATCTTCTGCCCAGCCAGTCATGTCTCTTTGGAGACATGATCGCCCAAGCGTGTTTCACGTATGACACTTAACTGACTGACTGAATATAATAGTTGGAAACATAATTAAGGCTTCGCCTGGACATAAAGTGGGGGTTCAGATTTGTATTGTTATTGAGTAATAAACTGACCCCCAACTAATTACTACTTAATAATTTAATGCATCTCTTCTCCGTCTAGCTATGGGTCAAATAACAGGACAGATTGTGTTCTATAGCTTTGGCTGGCAACCAGTCTACCGCAGAAAGTAATGGCAACCTACTGCTGAATAATCTTCTGCCCAGTCAGTCATGTCTTTTTCGGGACATGATCGCCCAAGCGTGTATCACTTATGACACTTAACTGACTGACTGAATGTAATAGTTGTACAGATATTTAAAACTTCTACTGGGCATAAAGTGGGGGGGTCGGTTTTCTATTGTTATGAAGTACAAAACTGATCTCCCATTAATTTCTAGTTAATATCATATACCTCTTACGCCTCTAGCTATGAGTCAAATAGTAGGACAGATTGGGTTTTATAGCCTTTGTCGGCAACCAGTCTACCGCAGAAAGCAATGGAAATCTTCTGCCCAGACAGTCATGTCTTTTTCGAGACATGATCGCCCAAGCGTGTATCACTTATGGCACTTAACTGACTGACCTCTAATATTTAATATGAGTCGAATTCATTTCTATAATGAGCGTAAATTGAGCAAAAGATTAAATCTTTGCATTAAAAAAAAACGGGGACAATGGAGGTGACGATAAATTTGCGTTTCAATTTGATTTCTGACGAGCACAGTAATTCAATAATATAAACTATTAGAATTTCATCGATGCAAAGCAACAAAAATATACAACGACTGCAAAACTTGTATAAACTCATAAAATAAAAGTTCCACAAGCACGTATGACATGCCGAAAAGTTGTTTCTTCAAATCAGGAGAAAAGTGTGGCTTATTCAATAAAATACCCAAAAGAACAGTTATTCGATTTTTGAGAGAGGATCCACGATTATTTCCCTTCTTTAAAAACACAAGCGGGAATGGAATTTTATATGCCATGACTGAATTTTCCGCTAGAATGATCACCTTTATCAATTTAAAATAAAGAGAAAAACGATGAGAACAAAATATCCTTATTCTTCATGTGCCGTGTTCTTTCAGGACGTAGGCGATCATGGAAATCCACTTGCCCCTGTCCCTTGTCGCTCATAATATTTTTCCTCTTGGCATCTCTTCCAAACCCCGCTCCGTCATCCACTTGCTTAAACCCATCAAATGTGTCTAAGGCTGCTTTCCCTTATCTCTCTTTATCTCTATCGGGCTTGGGTGTATTTGTCTCCTAACCCTCCTTCCTCATTACGTGTCCCATGAACTTCAGCTGCCCCTTCCTGATGTTAAGTATAAGCTCTCTTCTCGTTTGCATTCCTTTCAACACCTCGTCGTTGCTCACATGCTCGGTCCATGGTATTCTCAGCATCCTTCTGTAGAACCAGAGATCGTCCAACATACGCTGCGTTTTTTTTTTGTTTGTTTGTCATGGGATTTTTCTGTCTCACAGTACTCTGCTAGCTTTTGAAATGCGTCCTTGACCATGCCATTCCTTTACACCTCCAAATATGAAAAAAAAAAATTATATAAATGACAATTATGAGTTTTCGCATCTGAAAAATAATCACTGATAACCATATCTCATCTGAGAATCAAAATCGGTCAATACTGAATAGACTTCGGTTTTCAGTATTGAGATGAGAGCGATTCGATAACTTTGTTCCGTCCATTTTACTTTAGATTTCCCAATTTTTCATTTTTACTTGACTTTGCTGTTTCTTTCGATGAACTGACGGTAGCTGTTTGCATATCTAAAAAGAAATCCTTTAATATTAGGTTATCCCAAAAGTCCGTAAACACTTGCAAAAAATTGAAATTTTACTCGCCAAGTAATCTAAGCTTACCAGAAAACACATGCAAAAAATTGACATTTTACTCGCAAAAACAACAAAAATTATTGCTCAAAATAAAGACCATCATTTTTCAAGACTTTCTGCCATCGATCTGCAAGCTTTCAGATCTGGTCAAAGTACCATTCAGCTGGCTTCGAATCAAAGAATTCTTGACACGCTTCCTCGACTTCATCAAACGAGTCGAATCGGCGGCCCTTCAGAAAGTGTTGCATTGAGCGGAAAAGGCCGTAATCTGATGGAGCACAGTCAGGACTGTAGGCTGGATGTGGCAGAACCTCAATGCCGTCCAGCTCTTCAAACTTGTCTTTCATCTTCCTGGCGGTGTGTGGCTTGGCATTGTCCTGCTGCATCAAAACGCGCTTTCGGTTGATCAGAGCCGGGTACTTTTGCTTCAACTTTTCGTAGACCCACTCAAGTTGCTGACAGCAAAGTTCGGCACTGATGGCACGACTATTCGGAACTTTCTTGCCGAATCGATCTTGTTTTGGAACCGACGGTGTCTCTTGCCCTTTCTGAACCCATTGTTGTCTCGATTATGCTGGACCAGATAGACCCATTTCTCGTCGGATGTCACAATGCGCTTCCAAAAACGCTCGTCCAATGGATTGCTGAGCAATTGACGGAAAATTTCAACTCGTCTGTTGGCTTGTGCTTCGGTGAGTTCGTGCGGATCTTGGCGCGGCTTTTTGTGAACAAAATCAAGTTGCTTCAAATGTCGGTGAATTGACGATTTGCCAACTCCAAGCTCATCAGCCAATTTTCGAGTGCTCGATGAAGGCGCAATGTCCAACCTGTTTGCAAGTCTCCATCAGCCAATTTTAACGGCCGTCAAGAACGAGGCTCATGTCGCCAGAATCGAAAGGCTTATACCACTTTGAGATCGTCGCATATGCAATTGTTCTTTCACCTTCAGTAGCACAAATCTCTTCTGCAGCTTTTCTGGTTGAAAGATCTCGCTTCCAGCATTAACGAATCAAAATTCGCAGCTCAATTTTATTAATTGCCATCTGGAATACAATGATGAAGATCACTATAACATTATAAACGCAAAATTGCATAAAAATTCAATTTTTTGCAAGTGTTTACGAACTTTTGGGACAATAATAATAATAATGTTATGATACCGAGCAAAAGCGATGGACCAGATGTTTGCGCTTTCACGACCAAAAAGCAAATGATCAAAAGTCGTCCATGCGTCGCCGGCTCCGAGCAGATGTTCCGGTTGAAAACTAAAGATTAATTAAATATTAAATTTCCAGTTCGCGAGCCTACGCGAATTTTATTTATCAGCCAATGGGAAGCCCAGAACCAAATACAAGTGTGAAATCCCAAATGATCTGCTGTGACCCAAAATGAAGAAATAAAAAGCGGATACAGAAAGCATCGCCGGGCAGACCGACTCGAGGAGAAGAGAATAATTAGTATCTCCCTTGACTTAAGTGAAGCGGCTAATATGCTCGCCTCCCCTCACCTCTCATTCCTTTTTCCCTGCCTCAAAATCTACTTACTGACCTAAGGAGCGACTACATCAAAGACATTCCTGACTTACCCGCTCCCTGCATTCCTAAGCATTAATTCTCTTTCAGCATTATATTCCAATGAACATTTTAACCTCCGTTGAACTTATACTTCAAATATTACTTCAATTGTAAAAACATTGATTGATATGTGTATATATAAAGTGTTATCTTTCACTATATTGCCATGAACAAATTTTAAAGTCCGTTGTACCCGTATTCAAAGACCGTTTCCTTATATACCTCCGCTCCATTTTCGATACCTAAGCTTTATAATTACACTTTTCATTTCATTGCCCCTATAATAGTACTTTTATTTGGAACTTTTAATCAAAATACGCTTCTATAATTATTTGTTCAATTTTGCTAAATATTGTTTAACAAGCATCAAGCGCCAACTCGCCCCTCATTTGAATTGATATTTTCTTTTTCCATCAGATGTAAATGCGTAACAAAAGAAGGAAAAGATATTCCCGGATTTAAAGGACATATTCGTGACACGAACTGCAGTAAGTATTCCTGATTTTCCTTTCCCTAATCAAATTTATCATTTCAAAAGTTATTTAGGGGCGATATTTTTTAACCTGGATAAATACCCAGTAGAAAGACATTCGAAATTCTCGGGAGATATTATCTGTAACAACCCACTAATAGTTTCAAGCATTTTAAATCGGGTTCTTAAATTATTATCCTTCATTGATGGAGGATGGGGAAATCATTGCATCAGAAATCAACCAACGGCTACAGGTGATCCTCTCAGAAAAATCTGGAAAAATTAAGTTGCTTCTTCATCAAATGCATTGATAAATCTGTATCTTTAATAGCTTTAAAAATCGGGGCATCTTAAAATTTCACTGCATTTTTTTTTTTTACGTTTTGCAAAATAAAACTTTCAACGAACTTCTAACATTCATAGCATGTACAGATATTAAATTTGGCGACAGCAATTAATACAGTGGAACGTGTCTTATGCGACCACCTCTACTGCCATCAAAATATAGTCGCATACGACAGGTGGTCGCTCAGTAAAGGCTCGTAGTCATGACCTATTTACGCCAGGAACGTATATTCCACACATCAGAATGTACATATTAGAATTTTGCCATGTAATCTGGTAATAAATAAACGAGAACATAAGAAAATGGCCTAACTTTAAAGAAATTTATTCAACATCATTAAAAAATTTTAAAAAACGTATTTAGAACGCCCAACAAGAGACCAAAATATTTATTCACAAAAATATTAAGTGGATTTAAAACGTATACGGTTTCAGTTTTTTTCTTAAAAGTGAGTGATAGCAAAAGAGAATCTGCGATAATACATGGAAAAACAAAACAAAACATCCAAAAAACTGACAGCGATCGTGGGTGGAGGTAGAGAAACAGAGAGATAGAGATAGATATACCTAGGTAGAAATAGAGTAGATAGATACACAAACAAATAAAGGAACGAAAGAGATAGACATTTGAAAAGGGGACATAATAGTGATTTTCCCAATCCCTGAATTTATCCAAGTCAGTACAGAGACTGCTATAAATCCTTTGAACATGTCAAATGCAATACATGTACAAAACAGCCGATGTTTGACCCTGAGATGAACTCAGGCAATGTACATTTCAACAAGAAATAACAGTTCGATACAACACTACAATAACAAAACAATGAGGAATTGTTCCTGACTTAGATCAAATCAAAATGAAATAGATTATTCATTTAGTTTCTCCTAATTTAGAAGTTCGCTGTGTACGACCAAAATGGATTTTTTAAAGCGGTCGTTTGATCAGTGATTTTCACTAGTTACGTTCTGGAGGTGGTCGCTCATTAAGGTTCAATTAACATTAGCAAATAGTCCCTGTATAGAAGTACGGTCGTTCACAACAGGTGGTCGCTGACGAAGAGGGTCGTATACGGCAGGTTCTATTGTATTTACTCTAGGTTACAATGATATTAACACCTTAGACGTGTTGTGTGTACTTTGGACATGAAAATGGCCGAAATGCCAAAAGACGATGTCCAATTTGAGAGCTTCTAAGTTTCCCCTTTTTATTTTTTTTTTTTATTTTATTTTATTTTTTTTTTTTACGTTTTTGACGTTTTTAAATATAAAATTTAGTGCAATTTTTATGATAATGCCCATGACTTAGTTTCTTTGATGAATTAAAACTTTTATAGACTGCTCAAAAAATTATTAGGGACCATAACATTGAAACTATCTAAAGAAAAAAATAAAATTAAGCCATAAATAGTTTATATTTATAGATTTAAGAAACACCTGTGAATTTTTCCAGATTCAGTTAGATTAGATACCCCTGGTCGTTGGTTAATTTGTTATGGAATGACATGAGGCTTTATAGACTCGCGATCTATTGATAGAGTAAAATATATATAATATTAGGGTTTTACAAAACTAAGTAGGGTTAGACTACTGCTTAATTGAACCGTTCTTACTTTGCTTGATTTCATTTATGATAATCGATTTGAATGATTCCTAAGATAATCGCTCCTATCCCTCCTTTAGCATAGAACAGGCTAGCCGCCCTGAGAGTAAAACACTACGCCTCCTTGGCCTCACACTCTCAGCGGACCTCAACTGGAATGACAATATCGAATCCATTGCTAAATCCGCTGCCAAGAAGGTCGGTTCACTGTGCAGGGCCAGGAAGTGTTTCCCGTCTAAGTCTATCCTGCTCATATATAAATCTACCATCTGCCCATTTATTGAATACTGCTGCCATATCTAGTCGGGTGCTTCTGCTATTCACCTCGGGGTTCTTGACAAAATCCAACGGAGAATCTGCAATGTCATCAATACCGACTTGGCAGTTTTATAAATACTTTCACGGCTTCTGCTCTAATGATCTTAGATCACTGGTGCCTCCCAGGTATGAATTTACACGAGCTACTAGATTAGCAACTAGTACCCACCCTTTTACAGTAAAACTGATAAAATGTAACCGCAATTTCTACTCTGACAGCTTCTTTTCACACACTTCCCACCTGTAGAATTCCCTTTCATATACTTGCTTCCCCGACAGTTACAATCTCCAGGAATTTAAATGTAAGGTAAATAGACATCTCCTATCACACTAACTCACATCCATTCTCACAAGCTCTTTTTCCATTTACTTCACTCCACCCACATCCTCGGTATCTTCATCCGTCTATTACCCTCCTCCTGACATTTCCCATAACTGACCCCTCTTTCAGATTACTCCCCTATGTAACCCCCTGTGCAACAGTGGCAGTAGAATGCCTTGCTTGGGGTGAGATGACTTTAAAAATATGATCAATGCTTCTGTTGTCTATATTTCTGAGATGAGGTAGTATTTACAGCATTTACATCATTCGGACTATTGTCCTCATCTTTGTTGCCATTTGTACGATGTTTCGGCCGTTGTATGCTTCGGCCTTCTTCAGGTGATGGAATTTCGAACCGAGCCCTTTATTACAATCACTGGGGTATATCATCCCCATTCATCGCGTAAAGCCCCGATTGGAAGTCATGAGTTATCTCCCTATAACCTTGCAAGATACTTGTTCACCACTGCTGTAGCCTGGTATTGAACTCACAACTCTAAGATTCAAGTCAGGTACTAACTAACGTCTATATCCACTAAGTCATGTGTCCTTAAAGACAAAAACAACTCAATTTTTAGGACTTATAAAGCTAATGTCTAGTAACCCTTTAATAGTCCCAATACTGTAAATACTACCTCATCTCAGAAATATAGACAAATAGAATGATCTATTATTAAACGTCATACAAATTACAACAAAGATTAGGACAATAGTCCGAATAATGTAAATACTGTAAATACTACCTCATCTCAGAAATATAGACAAATAGAATGATCTATTATTAAACGTCGTACAAATGGCAACAAAGATGAGGACATTAGTCCGAATAATGTAAATATTGTACTTCTTAGATATTTATGTTTTTTGTACTTGTTTGATTTGGGTTTCTCCGATTAGCAGTTTGCACTTTGCACTCATCATTTTGCTAACAAATATGTATTCTGTCTTCTTGCAGTTGATATCTAATCTTTTTCTCACTCTCCTTCACTACATCTTGAAGGGATTATTGTAGTTTTCTTTCTGTATCTGCTATCAACATTGTATCATCTGTATATTTTATGATCTTAAGATTGTAGCTCGCCAATAATGAATACTGGTAGGACTTTTAAATTTTTTCGGAATCACCTCGCTGTATAGATTATGTCTGGCGAGAAGGTACATCCTTGTCTTGCATACGGATAGAAAAGGTGTTTAGCAAATATACAAAAATAGAAGAATGTGCAAGAGGTTTTCTCTCGGTATAGGTTCTTGATTATTCTAATATACTTCCATAAGATGTCAAACGCCAGGATTTGTTATTGGAGGCCACAACTTAAACAACATAAGGTATTCAGATGATACAGTGCTGATTGCAGACACGGAAAGAAAACTACAAGACCTCCTACAGAAAGTAGTGGTGGAGAGTGACAAAGAAGGACTACAGATAAACTGCAAGAAAACTGAATGCATGGTTATCAGCAAAAAGAGCAACCCAAAATGCCAAATACAGGTGGGGGTACCAGAATCATGATTTAAAATTTAAATACCTAGGAAGTGTTCTAACAGGAGATGGAAAGTGCGACACAGAGATCCGAAGGCGAATTTGGCATGGCGAAAGATGCGTTCCAGAAGCTTAGTAAAGTACTAAGACACGGGAAACTTTCCCTAGAAACAAAGCATAGAGAGCGCTAGATTGCAGTGTGATGTCAATTCTCCAATACGGCAGTGAATGCTGGACAATATCATCGAAAATGAGGAGAAAACTTGAATCAGCGGAAATGTGGTTCTACAGAAGGATGCTGCGGATATCGTGGACCGAACATGCGTGCAACGATGAGGTGTTGGGAAAGAATCGAAACGAAAAGAAAATTAATAGTGAGCATCAGGAAGAGACAACTGAAGTTCATGGGATAAGCAATGAGAAAGGAGGGCTTGGAGAACCTGATACTGACAGGCCAGATAGAAGGGAAAAGAGACAGAGGAAGGCAGCGGATAACATATTTGAAGGGCCTGATCAGGTGGATGACGGAACGGGGGTTGCGAATAGTAACAGGAGAAAACATACTAAGAGCCACCAGGGATAGGGAGACGTGGTGAACCATGATCGCCTACGTCCTGAAAGGATAGGGCACATAGAAGAAGAAAAATATGTCAAGGTTACTGAACAATTCCAACAGATCTTTGTGGCGTATTTTATGGAACTCCTTTGCGGAATCTCTAAAAAAAACATGGTACACGTCTTTCTGCATTTCTATTGCTTTTTTCTGATAACATTCTAACATAAATATTGCGCTCCTTGCTCCAGTGTCTTTGACAAACCTATACTGTTCCTGTCCTTTTTCCGGTCTGGTTTTGATGCATGCTCTATTCATCAGAATTCGGCTAAGTGTACGAATGGATATCGGCTCGGAACGAGAAGCCGGGGAGCCGAGTTCGAATTCCAGTTAATTCCATTGTATTCACTTACGTGCAAATGCCCTTGGGAAAGGTATTAATCCGTCTCTTCCTTCCAGTTATGGGTTAAATAGCAGGACAGATTGGGTTCTATAGTCTTGGTCGGCAACCAGTCTACCGCAGAAAGCAATAGCAACCTACTGCGGGATAATCTTCTGCCCAGTCAGTCATGTCTCTTTCGAGACATGATCGCCCAAGCGTGTATCACGTATGGCACTTAACTGACTGTTGCCATATAGTTCATTAGGCTGATAGTCTAGTGGATTTCTAAGCTTACGGCATATCACGTTGAATACACCGGTTCTCGTTCGATCACCGAGGTTAAGCAACGTGAGCCTGGTTAGTACTTAGATGGGTGACCACTGGGAGAAGACCAGGTGATGTAAGCGTTCAGTGACGAATGTGCGTTGTGGTGCAGTGGATGTCGGCTTGGAAAGAGAAATCGGTGAGCCGAGTTCGAATTCCAGTTGAGTACCCTGGATTCATTTAAGCACTGCTACCCTTGGGAAAGGGATTAATCTGTCACTTCCCTCCAGTTATGGGTTAAATAAGAGGATGGGGCCTGGAAGCAACCCATCCAATGTTGGTGTCACAATAAAAACACCCTTGGTAGCCCTTGCGAAGCTTGAAGTATTCAGCTATTTGACAAGATTATGAATTTCGCTATAAACTGCACCAGGGTTCCAAATGCACAGCGAATACTGGAGGGGTGTAGTGAGTTCTATCTCGGCCACAGGACGACGACGAGTGGATTTCACATTTGCATTTACACCTGGCTTTTTAGGCATGAAAATATATCTACTTCCGTTATATAACCACTATTCTAGACGTTTTTTTAATCGTTTCACCCCGAGCAAGGCGGTAACGCCACTGATGTGCAGGGGGCTACATAATTTTAAAAAGATTAATGTGAAGAGGAAGACGAACCAGTTAGAAAGGAGCTATAGGAAGCTGAGAATGCAGGTGTGATGACAGTTTCAAAGGTGGAGAGAGAGAAAGAAAAGGATATATGGGGTGAGGAAAGAGCTAGAGTTAAGTGGTTAATATTACATTTCTGGAGGTTGTAGCCATCAGGAAAGTAAGAATATGGGAGCGAGTTCCACATGCGGGAAATGCGAGAGAAGAAGCTGCAGGAGTAGAATCGTCGTCTGCATTTGGCTAACCTAACTGTGAGTGGGTGGGACCCAGTTGCCAGTCTGGTTGCACGAGTGAACACCTGTTGAGGAGGCACCAGTGACTTAAGTTCGTCCGAGCAGAAGCCATGAAAGTATTTATAGAACAGACAAAGGGAGGCCACATTTCATCGGTGGGGGAGTGGCTGGAGTCGCGCTACCAAGTCAGTACCTATCACATTACCAATTCTCCTTTGGAGCCTGTCGAGGACACTGAGGTGAACGGCAGGGGCGCCTGACCATATATGGCAGCAGTACTCCATGCACGGACGAATGGTTGACTTGTATATATGCAGGATGGATTCGGGCGGAAAAAATCATCCTGGCCCGACACAGTGACCCAACCTTCTTAGCATTTTCATTTATTTCTGTCATCTTAACTATGCTGAAATCATCTAAAACTGTCAGCATTTTTAATACCGTATGGCCCTGCCGATTTGTTTAATTTGGCCAGTGCAGATTGTAATATTTTTTGTTTTTCAATATTTCAATGTATTACCGGGTTTTTTTTTTCGTCGTGGAAGAGATCTTTAGCATATTCGTTCTATCTCGAATATTATTTTTCTTACTCTAATATCCTTGAATTTTATTCAACCTGTTGATGAGCATCTCTTTTGACCTGTTCTCTTGGGTATATCTGCTTTATCTATGATACTCGTTCTTTCGATTTCTACTCATTTTTCGTTGAGCCGTTCCTCTTTAGCTTGCCTGCATTTGTTCTTTATTTCTTTAATAGCAGTATAGCCCGGCGTTGCTCGGGTGTAATAAAAACTTCAAAACTAATCCATGGTTCTAGAGCTCAGACTCTTTGGACGTTGGCACGAAAGACTAAAAAGCAAAAGTTGTTTCCAGTTAAAGCGAAACCGTTGACTGAAAGAAAAATGAATGGATGTAAGTCAAATTTTGATTTCCTGGTATCGATATCAAATAAGTTTTTCGTCGTAAAGTGAATTTTGAAGCCTAAATAAGTCCTCTGAGTAAATGGTATCATGGCTGAGACTAAGAACTACAATTATACCTACTTAGAGCCAAACCCGTAGCAGAAACTAAAACAAAAGGGCTGAAAAAACTACAGACATACAGGCAGATTAACAGACACACACACACAAACATCTTGCCTTATATATATATATATTATCAATTTTCTGCACTATTGTAAGAACTGCAGCCTTGAACCTTATGAATATCGTTTCTTATGTTTTTGTCTATGAGTGTATCAAATTTGATTAAAATCGGACGACTCCTTCTATAACCCGATTTTTTCGATTATCGATATTTATCAGGGGTACCTCGACACAAAACCTAGCTAAGAACACTCGCAGACGCTTATAGTACAACTGTGTAAAATTTCAAGAAATTTGGTTCAGCCGTTTCGAAGTCTATAGGTAACGGACACACACAGACAAAGTTCCATTTATAAATAAGTTTAGATATACATATATATTCTGTTCAGTGTCTTGGCATTTTTTTTTTTTTTTTTTTTTTTTTTTTTGTCTACTTTTTATCATGTCAAGAATTTAATTTGTTATCCATTCATTGTTTTTGTTTTTTTATCTATATTCCTTTGGAATGATCTCGATTTTTTATATTAGTAAAGCTGCTCTTAATGTGTCGCACTTAGTTTCTGTTTCCCTTTTGTTCCTCATATTTGCTTTTTAAACTGTCTATACATTCTTCCTTTAGATTCAGGTCTTTCAAGAGTCTGTCGTATTGCAATTCGGGTGCAGCCATAGGCCTCTTCAGTTTCCGTAGTTCACAGATCACTTGAAAATGATCGCTTCCACAATCATCACTTTGGTATACCTTGAAGAAGGAAATTACTGGAAAGTAATTGAAACTGAAAATATAATGCCCCTCATGCCAATGACATTCCCACCGAGCTTCTCTACAGCATATGACTTCATTGAATTTCTTTTAATGTGTTCCTATCGAATTTATATTCAATATTGGTCATCAGGAGAGAATGTGCACCGTTTCGGGGCCTTCCTCTGAACGGTTTCACTTTCACACCTCCCCCTCACTAATGTGAGGCCCCATTATAACGATATATAATTGTGTTGTATATATACTAGCTCAAATGTCTAACGGCGAAATTGGATTTACAAAAAATTTCGAAAAACGGCAAACCTCGCGTTCTGAGAGTGCAACGTGAATCTCATTACGCATTTACGATCAGTCATGATATTTCTTTATTCCCAGCTCTTATGTAATGTTTTTTGCTAATAATGTTGTCTAGTATACATCTGAGTCGCATGCTGGTAAAAATTTGATTCTTGGCTGTTTGGGTTGCGTCCCATTCTTTGATTCAACAGTTTGGATATCCTCAGCACTGTGGTACGCATCCTGGCACTGGTTTTCCGACGTCTTATCTGCGCTGCTCCTGAACCGTTTCAGAGAAGCACAACCCATTTTTGTAAGGTGAATCTTCGCTCCCTTTTCGGACTCTCAATATTTTATGGATAATATTCATCGAGGTCTCAACTTTTGTTTAATTAATAGTTTAAAGAAAGAAATTACTGTAAAGTAATTGAAACTCACTTGAAGCGAGCTGAACGTGTAATGCTCCTCATGCCAATGACATTTCCACCGAGCTTCTCTACGGCATATGACTTCATTGAATGTAATTGAAACTCACCTGAAGTGAGCTGAATGTGTAATGCTCCTCATGCCAATGACATTTCCACCGAGCTTCTCTACGGCACATGACTTCATTGAATGTAATTGAAACTCACCTGAAGTGAGCTGAATGTGTAATGATCCTCATGCCAATGACATTTCCACCGAGCTTCTCTACGGCATATGACTTCATTGAATGTAATTGAAACTCACCTGAAGCGAGCTGAATGTGTAATGCTCCTCATGCCAATGACATTTCCACCGAGCTTCTCTACGGCATATGACTTCATTGAATGTAATTGAAACTCACCTGAAGTGAGCTGAATGTGTAATGATCCTCATGCCAATAACATTTCCACCGAGCTTCTCTACGGCATATGACTTCATTGAATGTAACTGAAACTCACCTGAAACGAGCTGGATGTGTAATGATCCTCATGCCAATGACATTTCCACCGAGCTTCTCTACGGCATATGACTTCATTGAATGTAACTGAAACTCACCTGAAGCGAGCTGAATGTGTAATGATCCTCATGCCAATGACATTTCCACCGAGCTTCTCTACGGCATATGACTTCATTGAATGTAATTGAAACTCACCTGAAGTGAGCTGAATGTGTAATGATCCTCATGCCAATAACATTTCCACCGAGCTTCTCTACGGCATATGACTTCATTGAATGTAATTGAAACTCACCTGAAGTGAGCTGAATGTGTAATGCTCCTCATGCCAATGACATTTCCACCGAGATTCTCTACGGCAAATGACTTCATTGAATTTCTTTTTATGTGTTCCGTTCGAATTTATATTGAAATTTGGGGTCATCAGGCGAGAATGTGCACCGTTTCGGGGCCTTCTTCACGACGTTTTTACTTGCACACCGCTTCCTACCTCACTGATGTAATGAATGCGGCATTACTCTTGCAATGTAATACTGCGTTCCTGAATCTCCTGTTTATATCGAATCGATTTTTTTATCCTGGGCTTCTCCATGTTTATATGTGCCTTGGGTTTTCTTCAAACCTTCTTCTTCTTCTATGAGCCCTATCATTTCGGGACGTAGGTAATCATGGCTTTCCACGTCTGCCTATCCCTAGTGGCTCAATGTTTTCTCCTGTTACTCCACGCAGTTCCCGTTCCGTCATCCACCTGATCAGGCCCTTCAAATATCTGTCTTTCCGCTGTCTCTTTTTCCTTCTGTCTGACCTGTCAGTATCAGGTTCTCCAAGCCCGCCTTCCTCATTGCATGTCCCAGGAACTTCAGTTGTCTTTTCCTGATGCTTACTATTAGTTTTCTTTTCAATGCCATTCTTTCCAAAACCTCATCATTGCACACATGCTCGGTCCATGATATTCGCAGCATCCTTCTGTAAAACCACATTTCCGCTGCTTCAAGATTTTTCCTCATCTTCGATGATATTCTTCAAACCAGGTGTTGGTTACTACCTTGTCATTTATGCACATTAAACCCATTTTTCTCTGCGTTCATTACTGATTCCTAGTTTGAATTTGCCAATTATTTCACCATTCCTCTCGTTGCCTACTTTGGCATTCAGGTCTCCCATGACAATTATAATTTCTTGAGATTTGCATTGAGCTTTGGCGTTGTCTCCCTACAAATTCCCCTTCCTTTCTATCAGTTCTTTTCCTTTTCATACCCTTTTCTTTTCCGTATATATTTCCATCTCTCTTGAAATTTGTCCTTTTCCTTTATTGCTCTCTCTCTTATTTTCCTTCATTCTATTTCATTTTGTTGTTCTCGTCTTCCTTCTATGGCGTTACTCTCTTTGAAATTCATTTTTGTTTCTTATTACTCCGAATACTCAAAACATGTCGGAATTTTATCGGCTAAAATGTCCTCCCATTGCCTTGATTAAATTATGTCCGAATGAATACACTGCCAAACCCCAGCTAAACGCACTGTACATAGTTCAATTAACTGGCAACCCATGGACCATAAAATGACGCATTCATGTAAAAATGAGAGAACAAACATTATATTGTGGACCCCAAACATATGAATACTACCTCACCATATTCTGTAGCTGGCACACACATATATTTATAAAAACTTAAGACATATACTTAAATTACAATGTAGCGTAGCTAAAGATATACATCTATTAAAATGTAACGGTTTCGACAAATAATTCCCCATAAACGAATATTTGTTTTAGAAAATTCCCTTAATAAATATGAGCGAATTAAGCGTTTAATTTAAATATTTGCTGCTTTCATTCAACAGGGTTCGGTTATTAAGTGCCATACGTGATGCACACCTTGGGCGATCATGTCTCGAAAGAGACATGACAGAAGATTATCCCGCAGAAGATTATGGGCAGAAGATTATTCCGCAGTATGTTGCCATTGCTTTCTGCAGTAGACTGGTTGCCAGCCAAGGCTATAGAACCCAATATGTCATGTTATTTAACCCATAACTGGAATTAATACCTTTCCCAAGGGTATTTGTGCACAAGTGAATGTCATGAATTCAACTTGAATTCGAACTCGGCTCCCCGATTTGTCGTTCCGGGTCGATATTCACTGAACCACATCGCACATTTTGCATTCAACATGAGATTATTTAAATAGGTAATTTTAAATTGAATGACCTTACTGTCTATATGATCAACGTACTATCCACACTGAGCCACTGTGAATGTTTTTGGAGTTTTAAATTATATAGTGTAGATTTTAATGATCGTTCGGGATGAGTCACCTCGACATTCAGTAGCTGCAGGATTAAATCAATGTCAAATACGATTGGATCAACTGATAGTGAGTACGTAATAACAATTGAAAGAGAAAATACTGAACATTCATCGAGGATTAGTTAACGAAAATGGAAACAAAAGTTAAGCATGAAATATTACCTTTAAAAAATAGGGAGTTGTTTCATATAAACTGAAAATATTAATGCAATATTGGGGAGTTGAAAAGGACAATGTAACATTTCAATATTGAAAGGAGGGAAGTAACCACTTTTATTTATTCCTAAACTACCAAAAGCTAAGAATCCGTGCAGTTTCACAGTTGCAATAAATAACAACCGTATTTGGAGATATATCTAGCCTCCCTGAGAGTAAAACACTACACCTCCTTTTTCCTCACACTCTCGGTGGACCTCAAGTGGAATGACTATATCGAATCCATTGCTAAATCTGCTGCCAAGAAGGTTCATTGTGCAGGGCCAGGAAGTGTATCCCGTCTGAATCCGCCCTGCACATATATAAATCTACCATCCGCCCGTGTATTGAATACTGCTGACACATCTGGTCGGGTGCCTCTGCTATTCACCTCGGGGTTCTTGCAATGGAGAATCTGCAATGTGATCGATACTGACTTAAGAGCTCGGCTGCAGTCACTCTCTCGCCGGCGTGACGTGGCTTGTCTATGCCTCTTCTATAAATTCTTTCACAGCTACTGCACCAATGAACCAGCCCCTAGGTATGAATTTACACGAACTACTAGATTAGCAACTAGGTCCCACCCTTTTACAGTGAAACCAATAAAATGTAACTGCAACTTCTTCTCTAACAGCTTCTTTTCATGCACTTCTCACCTGTGGAATTCCCTTCCATATACTTTCTTTCCCGACAACTACAATCTCCAGGAATTTAAATGTAAGGTCAATAGACATCTCCTATCACACTAATTCGCATTCATTCTCACAAGCTCGTTTTTCATCTACTCCGCCCACATCCTCGGTATCCTCGTCCGTCTCTTACCTTCCTCATGACATTTCCTATAACTGACCCCTCTTTCTCATCACTTCCCCTATGTAACCCCCTGTGCAACAGTGGCAGTAGAATGCCTTGCTTGGGGTGAGATGATTAAAATATAATATATATATATAAAGTTCTTATATGTACAATTCATAATTAATGACCTTTCCGACGATATCGGGTATCAACTTGGTATCTGTGCTGATGACGCAACCATTTACCCCGCTTCGATAGTAAAGCTGATCGTCTCGACAACATCAAAATAGCAGCCGATGACCAAAAGACCTCAGGTCCGTCGTTAACTGGAGGCAAAAGAAGGCTTGTTAATTTAAACGTCTCTCAAGATTAACTTCTCTTCATTAATCGCCTGATAAAACCTTCTTTGTCTTCCATCATCATGGCTGATAATAATATCTAGAAAAGTGACTCGTTGCGTCTTCTTGGGTTAATTTTCTCGGCTGACATGAAGTGGAATGATTGAATCCAATGCTAGGTCAGCTGCTAAGAAAGTTGGTTCACTGTGTCAGGCAAGAGAAATTTTCTCGGGATAACGTTTTCAGTTGACATGAAGTGGAAAAACTACACTGAATCCAATGCTAGGTCAGCTGCTAAGAAAGTTGGTTCCCTGTGTCAGGCAAGAGAAATTTTCTCGGGATAACGTTTTCAGTTGACATGAAGTGGAAAAACTACACTGAATCCAATGCTAGGTCAGCTGCTAAGAAAGTTGGTTCCCTGTGTCAGGCAAGATAAATTTTCTCGGGATAACGTTTTCAGTTGACATGAAGTGGAAAAACTACACTGAATTCAATGCTAGGTCAGCTACTAAGTCTATTCACTCTCGTGCTAGACAATTTTTCTCTCCTAAATTTATCTTACATGTCTATAAGTCTACCATTCGTCCATGCTTAGAATATTGCTGCTACATATGGTCCGGTGTTCCTCTCTGTGTTTTTTCTATAAATACTTTCAATGTAATTGTTCAGATGAGCTTTTTGCTACGGTCCCTAGACTTTTTTCGTTTAAGCGCAGGACTAGACTGCTATCGAGATACCATCAGTTTACAGTTGAGCTGTCTAGTTGTAGACGTAAGTTCTATGCTAACTGTTTCTTTTCTCGCAATTTTTACATGTGGAAATCCCTTCCAGCTCTAGGATTTGCAACTTATTTTAATATACACAAATTTAAATGTAATGCCATTCGTTAATTATTGTCCTTCTGATTACTTTTTCCTCTTCCCATTCACTATTAATGTCTCTGTTCCTAATTCTTCCCCACCCTGTAACCCCTTGTCTTAGTGGATTTACTGCCTTGCATGGGATGATAAAGATATTTTTTTAAGTTTGGATATCTGGTCAATTAACCGTTAACTGGACTGTAGATAACCAGTAATTGTACTTAGTCTTAATACTGTAATATTAAAAGTAAATATGAACTCTTAGTGATTTACTAAACATAGCTCAGGTGTAGCAGAAAGCGAATTTCATGTAGCCCTCAGTGAGGATCGAACTCGCTTTTCAGTCGTAATGTTTCTAGCTAAACACTACACTACCTCACGGTACCTAACATTATATCGTACTTTAATAATTTATAATGCTGAATGTTAATGTCTTTTAATGTCGCAGAAATAACATTTTCAATAATTCTAAAATTCCTGAAAAATCAAATATTAAAAAGGAAAAACCCTAAACTATTTTGTTAATTTTGACAAACTAAATGTATTAATACAATAACTGATTCACTGACTACCTAGAAAATTCCCACAAACAAATAAAGTTTTCGTTCTTCGTGTTGGTTTCTTTCAAAATAAACTACATGTACACAATTTCAGTTTTGGTTACGTACCTCTACTCCAGACAATATTCCTACCAAAAGTTAAATTTCATGAGTATTTAGATAATTGCAAAACAAAACATAAAATTGTTACTCTAAAAATAATGTTCATCTAAATCTAATCTAAACTTATTTATAAATGGAACTTTTTAGTCTTTCGTGCCAACGTCCAAAGAGTCTGAGCTCCAGGACCATGGATTAGTTTTAAAGCTTTCGTTACACCCGAGCAACGCTAGGCTATACTGCTAGTGTGTGTGTATGTGTGTGTGTATATATATATATATATATATATATATAAGGTGCGATTGGTAAATTGTCGCAATTATTTTATGATTTTAAATATTCTTTAGGCTGAGTCTGAGCTTCAGGTCCATGGATTAGTTTTAAAGCTTTCGTTACACCCGAGCAACGCCGGGCTATACTTCTAGTACAATTATGTTTAGAAGTTATATTTTTCTTTCAGATTGCGCACGTGACAAGTACGAGTACCTAAAAACCGCCTCATTGGTAAACTTTTTAATTGTGACCGTAACGGCAACTACAAAAGCCTTCAATGTTTGGGGAGTGTGTGTTTCTGTGTCGACAAGTTTGGAAAACAGATTGGCTCTTCTGGAGTACCCATCGGCGAAATGAACTCACTTAATTGTTAGGTAAGTACATTGCAAGTTACAATAGAGCTGTTAAATCTTATCACTTACAGAAAATCTTACATGTCATTTCTACTTTCATAATCAGGGGTTTTATTATTTCTTGTCTGTGTGCATAGGTATGTAATAAAATATACCCTACCCAAATGGTCATAGAATTTGACCATGAAAAGAAAATGACTAAGTTTAATTCGTAATGTCTACCATCTCTTCTGAAAAAAAAAGTCTTTATAAATTTTACAAAAGATCTTCTTCTATGTACCATGTCCTTTCAGGGTGGAGGCGATCATGGCCTTCCACGTCTTCCTGGGGACTCTTAACACATTTTCTCCTGTAACACCACGCAACCCTCGTTCAGTCATCCACCTGATCAGGCCTTCAAATATGTTATCCACTGCTTTCCCCTATCTCTTTTTCCCTCTATCTGACCTGTTAGTATCAGGTTCTCCAAGCCCTCCTTCCTCATTGCATGTTCCAGGAACTTTAGTTGTCTGTTACTGATGCTCAATATTAATTTACTTTTCGTTTCCATCCTTTCCAATCGATCCATGATATCCACAGCATCCTTCTGTAGAACCACATTTCAGCTGCTTCAAGCTCTTCCGTCATCTTTGATGATATTGTCCAGCATTCATTGTCATATTGAAGAATTGACATAACATAGCAATCCAGTACTCTCTTCTTTGTTTCTAGCAAAATTGTCCTGTTTCTTAATACTCTTCTCAATTCCTGGAATGCATCCTTGTGCGTTTGGATCTCAGGGATATAAATAAAGTGAGGTGTCAATTTATATATTGATTGTAATATGGAACTGATCCTCCACTTTATATTCAGCATGCTTCTGTAAAACCATATTTCCGCTGCTTCAAGTTTTTTTCCTTATCTTCAATGATATTGTCCAGCATTCAATGCCATATTGAAGAACTGACATCATATAGCAATCCAGTACTCTCTTCTTTATTTCTAGCAGAATTGTCCTGTTTCTTAATACTCTTCTCAGCTCCTGGAATGCATCCTTGTGCTTTTGGATCGAAGGAATATCAATATATAGAAACTGCTATGACCACAAAGTGAGGGTTCAGTTTATATACTGATTGCAATATGGAACTGATCTCCCACTTTATATCCAGTATGCTTCTGTAGAACCACATTTCAGTTGCTTCAAGTTTTTCCTTCATCTTTGATGATATTGTCCAGCATTCACTGCCATATTGAAGAACTAACATCACATAGCAATCCAGTACTCTCTTCTTTGTTCCTAGGGAAAGTGAAAGTCCTGTCCCTTACAAAGGATACTGCTCACAAAAGTAGGTCCTGTTCGTGCTCCTTCTTAAAACTCCCCATTTTTTAATAGCACCTCGTATGTAACTGTATCATTTTTGTTGTAACTTTCTCTTTTTAAAGTGTAACATTGCTCTGACTTCGTCTTTTATCTGTCCCTTATTTTTTACATTTTCATCAAATCCTCTCTGAAAAACCAACAACCCTTAAATCTTTTTTATTGATTGTCTTTTACCGTTTATCAACCTTTTGCAGGCTATTTAAAACCATGGAATATTTTTAATTTGCAAGAATTGTTTTGAGATAATGATTTATTGATGCAAGTCCTACTAATTAACCCATAGATGGGGTGAAAAGAGATGGATTTGCACGTAAGTGAATATAACGAACCTGACTGGAGTTTGAACTCCGCTTTTCTATTTCTATTTCCGACCAATTATTCATTACACTACCGATACTTCCACGCTTACAGCACCTGATATTCCCAAGTGGTCACCCATCTTTGTACTGACAAGGCTTGGCGTTGCTTAACTTCGGCGATTAAACGGGAAACGATGTTTCAACGTGTTATAACCATAACCCGTAAACCGTTGATATTGCGCAACAATGCTTATTGAATTTGGAGTCTTTATACATGAACTTAGATCACTGGTGCCCCCTAGGTACGAATTTGCACGAGATACTAGATTAGCAAATAGGTCTCACCCTTTTACAGTGAAACCGATAAAATGTAACCGCAATTTCTACTTCAACAGTTTCTTTTCTCGTACTTCCCGCCTGTGGAATTCCCTTCCACATGATTGCTTTCCCTAACGCTACAATCTCTAGGATTTTAGATGTAAGGTCAATAGACACCTCCTAACACACTAACTCGCATCCATTCTTTCAAACACTCTTCCCATCTACCCAAACCTCAGCCTCAGTATCCTAACCAATCTATCACCCTCCTTCTGACATTTCCTGTATCTAACCACTCTTTCTCTTTACCTTCCCCTATATAACCCCATGCGCAATAGTGGCAGTGGAATGCCTTGCTTGGGGTGAAATGATTAAAAAATTGAGGAAACAAATTATATATGTCCCTGTATATGTACACATACGCTTAATTTGTATACAAGAATTTGTGTGAGTGAGAGAGAGAGACCGACTAGTTATTTTAATTTTGTAGATTTTAATTTACAAATTGAATTTATTCAGTCTTTAAATCTTACAACCTACTAACCTTGATTCATTTTCTTTGTATCAAGATAATGAAACGAAAATTTTCCAGATTTACCTCATTCATGACTAATTTACCTTATTCATGACTAATTTCAATATCAGGTACTTTTAATGAATTTGCATCGGGAACAAGATAAAAAAAAATTAAGATTTTGTTCTTTTCTTGCAGATAAAAGACGATTACCGAACCTGCAGAGATGACAAATGGTTTCTAAAATTAGCGAATAAACGCACTTGAAAATAAACTTTCGGAGACAAACTGCTTCTTGCGTTAATCTTTAATCGATTTCTTAACATTACTTGATTTGGAAAATCCCAATTTAATCAAGAATATTAGAGGAAAATTTTTATTTTATTATAAAACAAGATTTAATTTGAATTTTGATTAGAATGATTGTAAACTTTGGCCACATAAACACTTTTATTACGTCTTTTTATGCTTATGTACACTACCGGATGTGCGTTGTGGTGCAGTGGATATCGACTCGGAACGACAACTCAGGGAGCCGAGTTGAATTCCTTTGCATTCACTTACGCACAAATACCCTTGGGAAAGGTATTAATCCGTCTCTTCCCTCCAGTTATAGAGTAAATAATAGGACAGATTGGGTTCTATAGCCTTGGTTGGCAACCAGTCTACCGCAGAAAGCAATGGCAACCTCCTGCGGGATAATCTTCCGCCCAATCAGTCATGTCACTTTCGAGACATGATCGCCCAAAGCGTTTATCACGTATAGCACTGACTGAATATAATAATTGAAAACATGATTAAAGCATAGACTGGGGGATCGGTTTTCTATTGTTATGTGATAAACTGATCCCCTACTAATTACTACTTAATATAATAATGTAATATAATCTATCGCTTCTCCCTCCAGCTATGAGTTAAATGGCAGGACAGTTTGTGTTCTATAGCCTTGGTCGACAACCAGTCTACCGCAGAAAGCAATGGCAACCTCCTGCGGGATAATCTTCTGCCCAGTCAGTCATGCCTCTTTCGAGACATAATCGCCTAAGAGTGTATCACGTATGGCACCTAACTGACTGACACTACCGGCCATAATTATTAGGCCATCCCAGTTTTTTAACAGAAATTATTCATTTTTAATATTTATTGCCAAGTAATTCTAAATGAAAATAGAATGGTTCTTTTGTCGTTATTACTTTGCAAACGTTTACATGGCAAGGAAGCAAAGATGAACTCGTCCGAATCACCCTAACTTTTCTTCATTCTTTCATTGATGAAACTGCAATTAGATAATTATTAAATATTTAGATAATTATTAAATATTTATAAATTCACTTGATGCACATGTTATTGTGCAGTATTAACAAAAAAAAATATATTTTCAATTACAAATATTCATCTCGCAATAAATAGTAAAAAATAGTATGAAATACATATTTTTTGTAAAACGCAGGGGTGTCCTAATAATTATGGCCGGTAGTGTATTTCACTCGCTTTTCTAACTGCATGTGTATTTAAGTATCTCTTCACTGATAAGTATGAGTAAAATGGTGCTCATTAAGGTAAAATGGTACTCATTAAGGTAAAATGGTACTCATTAAGGTAACTGTTTTCTAATCCTGAATGTTCAAAATGAAATGAACAAATATTAAAATTGCTTATGATTTCTCGATCGTATCGTAAAATCTTATATGTCTATAATTTATTGTCATCCTGATATAAAATTTAAAATAAATTCTTCAAATATCAGTCAGATAGGCGCCATACGTGGAACACGCTTGGGTGATCATGTCTCGAAAGAGAAATGACTAACTGGGCAGAAGATTATCCCGCAGTAGGTTGCCATTGCTTTCTGCAGTAGACTGGTTGCCAACCAAGGCTACAAACCCAATCTGTCCTATTATTTAACCTATAACTGGAGGGAAGAGACGGTTTAATACCTTTCCCAAGTGTATTTGTGCGTAAGTGAACGCAAGGAATTCAAACTCGGCTCCCCGATTTGTCGTTCCGAGTCGATATCCACTGCACCACAACGCACATCTTCAAATATATGTATTTTTAAAATCTCAGCTAGAATATTTTATTGAGCCTCGTTCTTATGAATTGTGATTCTGGGGCATTTTGAACTGGTTCTGCTAGTTTGTTCCTAGGAAAATTGAAAGTCCTGTCTCTTACAAAGGATACTGCACTAATTTACTGTAGTTCTGCATCTTCATAGGGAGTCGTATAGTAACCCACGTTTATTAAAAAAATACTTTGTTGTTCACCACAAATTCTGTTTGAGTAAAACAAATATTTTAATGTTTGTTCTTGCAAAAACCGTTTATTAATTGTAATCCTGACAGAAGGCTTATGCACAAAAGATCTCTCAAATAACTGAGCGGATGTCGGCTCGCAATTTGATAAATAATTCTTTTCAAATAGCACTCTGCGAATAAATGTAGCAAATCTTCAACGACAGGACGAAATACCACGAGAAATTGAATCAGCCAGGAGGCGATCGATGACAAATCGGATAAATTGATTATATGCCAAGTCAATTAGGATCATAATTAATTAAAAATCCCGAGTGCTGCTCTTTCAGCATCAGAGCTGTGAGGTCTTCAGCGGATTAAACGAATAACGAAATACAATAGGGAACAAGAATGAGAATTATTAAATGAAAATACGTTGTTATCCATTTATTGATACTTGTTGCGATAGAGAAATAAAATGAAGGGTGAAAAAGAAGAGGTTCTCTCCACAATACGATTGTGAAACTTATGAAAATAGAGGATTTTAGAGTCATTTTTGCCCACATAAGTTGGGTAATTGCCCACACACTAGGAACGCTCCGAAAGTAATTTCTTCAACTGGTCAGGAGCCCCTGCTAATCATCTCAGTGTTCTCGACAGCCTCCAAAGGAGAATCTGTAATGTAACTGGTTCCGACCTGGCAGCTCGACTCCAGCCACTTTCTCATTGGCTGGATGTTGCTTTCCCCTGTCTCTTCTGTAAATATTTTCATGGCTTCTGCTCCGACAAACTTAGATCACTGGTACCCACTCCATAAGAATTCACACTTGCAACCAGAATGGCAACAATGTCCCACCCTTTTACAGTTAAACCTACCAAATGTAGGCGACAATTCTTCTCCATCAGCTTCTTTTCTCACACTTCCCGCTTGTGAAACTCCCTTCCATATACTTCCTTTCCTGGCAGCTACAACCTCCAGGAATTTAAATGCAATGTCAATTCCCATCTCTTATCTACTTAACGTCAGTTCTTTCTAGATCCCCCATGTATCTTGTTCATTTCCTTTCTCTCTACCTTTGCAACTGTCTTCATTCCTGTGTTCACATCCTCCTCTTGCCCTTTCTCTTTTATTCCCTGTAGCTGGTTCGTCTTTCTCTTCACTCTCCTTCTGCCTAAACTTTATTCTCTTCTGTTGCCCCCTGCGCATCAGTGGCGGTACCGCCTTGCTAGGAGTGAAACGATTAAAAACAATATTCCACAAAAAATTCCAACAGATACAGAATACACAATAACACCGCTGGGGAGCGTAAAAATCCATATTTTTTTTTTTTAAAATCATATCACCCCAAGCAAGGCGGTAACGCCACTGATGCGCAAGGGGCTACGTAAGAGTAAAAAGAATGGAAAAGAGAAAGCCGGAAACCGCATCCTAAACAGGAAACAAGGGATGAGCCTCTTCACCTGTTCAATAGATGTGGGTGGAGTGTGAACCGGGCGATAGTTTAGTCTATCTACTCCAATAATATACTAAACTTGTGGTGATACCGACCGAACAAAAGCGATGGACCGGATGTTTGCACCCTCACAACCAAAAAGCAAATGACCAAAACTCGACGGTGCGCAGCTGGATTCGCGCAGATGTTCCGGCTGAAAATAAGAATTAATTAAATATTAAATTTCCAGTTCGCTAGCCTACGCGAATTTTATTTATCGGCCAATGGGAAGCCCAGAATCAAATACGGATATGAATTCCCAAATGATATGCTGCGATTCAAAAAGAAGATATAAAAAGCCGATACAGAAAGCATCGCCAGACAGACAGACCGACGTAGGCCGACACACACAGAATGACTCGAGAGAGAGGAGTGTAATTAGTATCCCTCTTGACCAAGTTAATCGGCTTACTTATCTTTGCCTCCCATTCCCTCTCATATTATCTTTCGCTGTCTCAAAACTACTTACTAACCTAAGGAGCGAATACATCAAAGACATTCCTTACTTACAATGCTCCCACATTCCTAAGCATTAATTCTCTTTTCAGCATTTTATTGCCATGAACATTTTAACGTCCGTTGGACCTATACTTCAAGTATTACTTTAATTGTAAAAACCTTAATTGATATGTGGATATATAAAATGTTATTTTTCAATTCAATTTGCTTTTCTTGATTTATAATCATTTATGACTTATAGTGGGCTATCTACAACGAGGCCAAATTCCGTTAACCTGCAACAATATACCCTTTACTAGAACGGACTCTCCACTATAAACTGGAAAAGAATGGATAACCCGCTATAAACTAAGCAATTATTTTACATTTGTTACCAACGGTTATGCTTTCTGGTAACGAGTTTATTTTTAAAGATTTGATAAAATTCTCGAAAGTAAAAAGAATCGTAGGAAGACAAGAAGAAAGAATGAAATTTTGAACTCTTACGTAGTGAAATTTGCAGAGAAACAAATATTTTTCACAATATTATAAATTACAATATAGGCTTTGCACAAAAAGTTCTCTTGTACGTCTCAAATTATTAAGGTAGTTTAACCGTTCTTTCAAATACAAATCAGTTTTCTCATAGAAAACTACACTTAGTATAAAGCAAATGTTTCCTTTTACAACAAAGATTTAAATAACTTTCAATCAGAGCTACAGTATAAATAAATCAATTTCTTAGCAAAATAAATTTACTTGCTTCAAAAGATTCACATTTCAAAATATCGCTGGTTGAAAGTTGAAATTCAAAGGTGAATGTTGGTGCTCAAAGTTATGGTTGGTGTGAGGAAAGGTTGACCTAGCCCAACGAAGATGATTTTTTGAAGGCTTCTTCAAATTTGCGATAAACTCTCACGCATTGTGTATTTATTTTCTCAGCAGCAGTTTTACCTACAGATGTTTCAAACCTTTCTACCGAAGGAGTCCTTCGTCCGAATGACTCCATCTTTTTTTTCAGCTGCAGTAGCCCTTTCGCCCAAATATGGTGTCTACCCTTTTCTGACATTGCAGTAACAATTTTTCCTCTTATATAGCAGTTACAATGATAAAAACCGACTCTTAAACTAATTCCTTTGAATCAAAATGCGTCCGTTTTTCAATTCAAACGGCGAAGCATTTTATTATATTAACTTGGAGCATTTTGTTCGCATTTTTACACATCAATTTCCATTCATGTTAAATATAAACCATTTGGCTTCAATTTGATGGTATATATCAACCGTTATATATAAACGTTTATATAAAATCATTATATATAAACGTTTATAATAAAAACCATTATATATAAACGTTTATAATAAAAACCATTATATATAAACGTTTATAATAAAAACCATTATATATAAACGTTTATAATAAAAACCATTATATATAAACGTTTATAATAAAAACCATTATATATAAACGTTTATATAAAAACCATTATGTATAAACGTTTATATATAAGTCCGTTATATATAAACGTTTATATATAAACCGTTTGGCGTCATTTGGGCTTCATTTTTGGTATTAGTAAAATTTCTAATTTTCTTGATTAGTTTTTAATACAATTTAATTATCTTTTTTACTAAAAATAATTTCTATATTAATTTTTACATACTTCTTGCATTTAATTAGTTTTTCTCACAATATTTTAATATTACTGTTTTAATTAAAATCAGTTTTTATAAATGTCTTTTTTTAAAGCTAACAGTGTGAGTAGTTTTTATCGACCATAATTTAACAGCAAAACTTTAACAAACTAAAATGTAAGCAAAGTAATATTTTACTTCATTTAACAATTTTAATCCACTGGATTTCTTTTCTAACCTGAAATGAAAATATAAATTGGTTTTAATTCCCCAGAGAATTAATAAATTGCATTAAAATCATCCCTTTTTACTGACATTTTGTCCAGAGTGGAGTAGAATAAAAAAAATTCTCTCTCTCTCTCTCTCTCTCTCTCTCTCTCTCTCTCTCTCTCTCTCTCTCTCTCTCTCTCTGCTTGCGATTCCCGCCTTCCATACACTTGCTTTCCTGACGGCTACAACCGCCAAGGATTTAAATGCAAAGTCAATGCCCATCACTAAAACACTAAATCCAGCCCTTTCTACATCACCCCCTGTATTTTGTTCTTTTCTTTTCTCTCTACCTTCGTAACTGTCTTCACTTCTGTGTTCACATCCTTCTCTTGCCCTTTCTCTTTCACCCCTGTAGCTGGTTCGTCTTTATACTTCACTCTCCTCTCCTCTCCCTGTCTGAACTTTAACTCTTAAGTAGCCACCTGCACATCAGTGGCGGTACTGCCTTGCTTTGGGTGAAATGATTAAAAAAATTATCTATCTATCTATCTCTCTATTGTAATATGAGCTTTCTGGTAAAAATAGTTTCTGAGACATTTTATAGATATATAGATATATATATATATATATATATATATATATATAAAATGTCTCAGAAACTATTTTTACCAGAGCTCATATTACAATATTTGACGCTAATGATTTTCTCTACTGAAAAAAAATTCACGAGTGTCAATAAACAAATATATACAGCAGTGGTGTACAAATAACTTCGAGAGTTAAGTTAAAGGGAGATAACTACATAGCTATCTGAGGTGGTATCGCTCATGGAATGAGAATGATATACCCCAGTGATCCAAATAAAGGATTCGGTTCGAAATTTATAGCACTTGAAGAAGGCCGGGGCGTACAACGGCCGAAACGTCGTAAACGTAGCGATAAAGATTATGAAAAAAGTCCGAACAATTTAACTAATGTAAATTCGACCTCATTTCAGAAGTATAGAAAAATACTGAATGTGGTTTTATGTTGAAACATTAACGAGATTAAAATTTTGAAAACATTATATGAATTCCTTTTTTAAAATGATTCTTGTTTTTTATTGAAAGGGACCAAGAAAGCAAAGTGGTTCAAAATTTTCAATTTTATTTCAGAACGCGATAAAAGAACTCGCATTAATATAACAACGAAAAACACAGAATATTTCCACCAAAGTTGTGATAAACTCAATGAGAATACCGAGAAAAGAAAATGTATGTCATTTGATCACTAGTGATGGACAGCAAACCTTTCTGCTATTATGATGCTAATTGATTGTTTTTTTTTTGGGGGGGGGGGTGTTTTTTGTTTTTTGTTTTTTGTTGTTTTTTACAGCTTATCAACCATTTGCTTGTTACAGAAAATATTTTTAGATTGAAAGAATTTTTGTGGAGAGATAAAAATTTAATGACACTTTTCATCAACGACCTCCCAGATGAGATCAAGTCCCAAGTAGGCATCTACGCAGATGACACTACAATATACTCCCGCACCAGTAAGAAACCTGTCGTGGCGGACAGACATAATCTCGCTGCTGACCTTGAACGGGATCTACACTGTGGTGAACTGGGGCAAGAAGTGGCTTGTCAACTTCAATTCATCTAAGACCAAGCTGTTGTCTGTCAACCATTACAGGCAACCTCTCCTGCCTCCCATATGCATGGACCAAGCGATTCTCCCGGAGAGTAATACACTACGCCTCCTCGGACTTACCCTGTCCTCAGACCTCAAATGGAACCACTATATTGAATCCATAGCAAAATCTACTGCTAAGAAGGTTGGGTCACTATGTCGATCCAGGATGTTTTTTCCACCCGAATCCATCCTGCATATATACAAATCAACCATCCGTCCGTGTGCATGGAGTACTGCTGCCATTTATGGTCAAGTGCCCCTGCCGTTCTCCTCAGTGTTCTTGACAGGCTCCAAAGGAGAGTCTGTAATGTGAGAGGTACTGATCTGGCGGCTCGACTACAGCCACTTCCCCATCGTCGAAAGGTGGCCTCCCTTTGTCTGTTCTATAAATACTTTCATGGCTTCTGCTCAGACGAACTTAAGTCACTGATGCCTCCTCAACAGGTGTTTACTCGTGCAACCAGACTGGCATCTGGGTCCCACCCATTCACAGTCAGGTTAGCCAAATGTAGACGACAATTCTACTCCTGCAGCTTCTTCTCTCGCACTTCCCTCCTGTGGAACTCGCTCCCGTATTCTTGCTTTCCTGACGGCTACAACCTCCAGAAATTTAAATACAAAGTCAATACTCATCTACTAACCACTGGACTCTAGCTCTCTCCCCACCCCTGTACAACCCTCCCTTTCTCTCCACCTATGTATCTGTCATCGCACCTGCTTTCTCAGCTTTCTATTGTTCCTTTCTAACTAGTTTGTACTCCTCTAATTAATCTTTTCACATTTATGTAGCCCCCTGCACATCAGTGGCGTTTCCGCCTTGCTCAGGGTGAAATGATTTTTAAAAAAAAAGTCTAATACATGTTAATAAGAATAATTAACCCATAGCTTGGAGGGGAAGAACAATTGAATTCTTGCTTTTCCCAAAGGCATTTACATGTAAGTGAAAAATAACGAAGCCAATAGGAATTGAAACTCGTCGCTTCGATTAACAGTTCTGAGCCATTATCCATTACACCAGCCGCACATCCAAGTTTACAGCACTTGGTTTTCCCAAGCGGTCATCCATCCAAACGTTGCTTGATTTCGGTTGCGTACGGGAACCGGTGTTTCAACGTGATGTGGCCGTAAACATTTAAAAGATGCGACAAGTAAAATAACAACAAATTATCATTATTAATAATAATGTTAATGATAATAATGACGATAGTTTCATCTATCAAATGACCCCTTCTTCAGTATTCGGATTATTGTCCACATCTTTGTTGTCATTTGTACGATGTTTAATAATAGATCATTCTATTTGTCTATATTTCTGAGATGAGGTAGTATTTACAGTATTTACATCATTTGGACTATTTTCCAGTGTACAACGGCCGAAGCATCGTACAAATGGCAACAAAGATGAGGACAATAGTCCAAATAATGTAAACACTGTAAATACTACCTCATCTCAGAAATATAGACAAATAGAATGATCTATTATTAAACATCGTACAAATGACAACAAAGGTGTGGACAATAGTCTGAATCATCATCATCATCATCATTCTGCGGCCTCGGCCGAGATAGAACTCACTACACCCTTCCAGTATTCCTTATTTGTCATAGCTCCTGTGAGGTCTTCCTTGGCGATAGATGTATCTCTGTGTATCCTGTCTGCAAAGGTTAATTTACGAGATCGATTGTGAGATGATGGGTGCCTCAATAATACAAACGGTGAAACAAGTTCATCTGTGGCATGTGCCCAGCAAACTAGACACGTCTCTTTTGAACTAAGGTTAATACTCTTGATAGGTCGCCATACATAATTTCTAGTCTTGGGTGGTTTCGCCATGAAAGATCAAGTACTCTTCTGAGAAGACGAGTATAACATCCATCTAAACAGCGCTGTTGTTTTGCTGGAAGAGTCCAAGTTTCAGCTCCATAGAGTAGAGTAAGATTGGTTCAATAAGTGTGTGAAAAACTTGGATTTTGATCTTACGATCAAGATTGGATTTCCAGATCTTATCCATTTTGTTACAAGCAGTCCATGCTATGCCTTTTCTGATATCAAAGTCTTTTTTCAGAATTCTTGATGTGTGCTCCTAGATATTTGTAGTCATCAACGCGTTTAAGGATATTATTCGAGAGAGTTTTAATTTCATGACTGAAATAATAATAGTCCGAATAAAGTAAATACCGTAAATACTACCTCATCTCAGAAATATAGACAAATGACAAAGACTTCCTCTTCATCAAACAAAGGATTTTTTTTAAATAGCATGAAAATAAATATCGCAATGAAGTAGATTGAATATAGAAAAGGCAGGATTTTTAAGTGTTCAAAAAAAATTTTTTTTAATCGTTTCACCCCGAGCAAGTCGGTAATGCCACGGATATGCAAAGGGCTACATAAGTGTAAAAAGATTAATTAGAAGAGAGTGAAGAGGAAGGTGAACCAGTTAGAAAGGAGCAAGAGAAAGATGAGAATACAGGTGAGATGACAGTTTCAAAGGTGGAGAGAAAGGAAAGGATATACAGGGTGGGGAAAGAACTAGAGTTAAGTGGTTAATAGATGTGTATTGACATTGCATTTGAATTCCTGGCGGTTGTAGCCGTCAGGAAAGCAAGAATATGGGAGCGAGTTCCCCAGGCGAGAGAAGAAGCTGAAGGAGTAGAATCGTCGTCTGCTTTTGGCTAACCTAACTGTGAATGGGTGGGACCCAGTTGCCAGTCTGGTTGTACGAGTAAATACCTGTAGAGGAGGCACCAGTGACTTAAGTTCGTCCGAGCAGAAGCCATGAAAGTATTTATAGAACAGACAAATAGAACAGACACATTTCGTCGGTGGGGAAGTGGCTGTAGTCGAGCCGCCAAGTCAGTACTTCTCACATTACTGATTCTCCTTTGGAGCCTGTCGAGAACACTGAGGTGAATGGCAAGGGCGCCTGACCATATATGGCAGCAGTACTCCATGCACGGACGAATGGTTGACATTGTATATATGCAGGATGGATTCAGGCAGAAAAACATCCTGGCCCGACACAGTGACCCAACCTTCTTAGCAGTGGATTTAGCTATGGACTCGATGTAGTGGTTCCATTTGAGATTAGAAGAAAGAGTAAGGCCGAGGAGGCTGCTGAATATTAATCAAATGGTGGTAAAATCCAGAGTTAATTGCATGGATAAATGAAGACCGAACTTAATTACCAAAGAAAAATACATACCAGAAATTAGTGTCGCAAGTGGCATCTTTCCAAGTTTATTTTTCACAAGTTCGTTATCACAAACCCCAATCTTAAATGAGAATACAATTTCACAAATACAACGCATATAATCACCTAATGTACGTGGATGGCATAAAATTGTTAAGGAACTGTAACATTGATTAAAAGCGATGATATAAAAATGGAATTCACTATAGAGACACGCATTACAAATGCATAAAAGAGAAACATAATACTCATTTAATCAAAGAGCCAGAAATAATTAAAGAGTCAACTGTTAACCTCAAACAACCGATGTAATTGCTGTGCCATATTAACCAAAGATCAATAAGAAAAAAATTATCTTATAAAAATGAAGAGAATAATAAAATAGATATCAATCTAAATAGCAGGCATTTAATAAATGCAATGAATACGTACATTGTCATTAGTAACTTAAACTTATTTATAAATGGAACTTTGTCTGTGTGTGTGTGTGTGTGTGTGTGTGTGTGTGTGTGTGTGTGTGTGTGTGTGTGTGTGTGTTACCTATAGACTCCGAAACGGCTGAACCTATTTTCTTGAAAATTTACACAGTTGTACTAAAAGCGTCAGCGAGTGTTCTTAGCTAGGTTTTGTGTCGAGGTACCCCCGATAAATATCGAAAATCGATAATCGAAAAAATCGGTTTATAGAAGAAGTGGTCCGATTTTAATCAAATTTGATACACTCATAGACAAATACATAAGAAACGATATTCAGAAGTTTCAAGATTGCAGTTCTTACAATAGTGCAGAAAATCGATAATATATATATATATATATATATATATATATATATATATATATATAAGGCAAGATACCGGGTCTGATCAAAATCAGTTTTTCTGCCCTTTTATTTTAGCTTTTGCTTCGGGTTTGGCTCTAAGTAGGTATAATTGCAGTTCTTAGTCTCAGCCATGATACCATTTACTCAGAGGACTTATTTAGCCTTCAAAATTTTACGATGAAAAAAACTTATTTAATATCGATACCAGGAAATCAAAATTTGACTTACATCCATTCATTTTTCTTTCAGTCTACGGTTTCACTTTAACTGGAAACAACTATTGCTTTTTAGTCTTTCGTGCCAACGTCCAAAGAGTCTGAGCTCCAGGACCATGGATTAGTTTTAAAGCTTTCATTACACCCGAACAACACCTGGCTATACTGCTAGTGTATTATATGTGAACCTTGTCTAGGCTAGGTAAGAGAGGTACTTAAATAGATGAGGTGACAAACCAGGACGTTAATGACTACATCTAGGATTTAGAACAAAAAATTATAGCAACAAATTAGATGTTAAAAAAAGGAAAAAGAAGATAATTTGTAGTGAACAAAACAATTTCTAGAATTAAAAATTCAAATGCTAAGCACTGACTTTTTGTTAGAAATAAACGAATTTTCTCGAATTTACAAACTTTTCTTAACATACAAAACTCGCGAAATTTCATACCTCGATGTGAAATGTTTTTCGGACAATAGAAAACTAGGAAACATCTAAAAACAAAATAGAAAGACCAGAATCACACCCGGGAGTGAATTCCAAAATGACCTTCTGGATCCCCAGAAAACAAAATAAAAACGGAGCAATATCGGCTGTCGCCAGAAAAATAAGAGACGAACATAATTAACACGTACCCTTGATTAATGTCGAGCGATCGCTATTATTATTGTTTTTATATTTCTCTCTCACCTCGCATCTCTCACCTCCTTCCTTTTCACCATTCACCCAGAGTGATAACCTCAAAGACAATCCTAACCAAAAATAAACGCTCATACATACATACACACATACATTCCTGCTTACGTACACATAAGCTCACTTTTGCAAGGACTACTACAAACTCTTGATACCCTTAACTTCTTAATACTGTTTCTCATTGAATATTAACATCTACCAATTCATGTTATTCTTTTCTTTTAATAAAATATCTATTTTAAACATGCAAAAGGTATACTTTTATTTTTCCACAAATTCCAATCTCCAACCTTCTGATGATGGCGAATAAACCTGTAACGGAGTTCGGTTATGTATGACACAAGGCCAATTCAATAAACATTAACCAGCTCTCTATAGCTTCAAATTCTTCAATATCGGAGATAGTGACAAATAGCCAAAGTGGTGTTTGCGAAATGATTAGAACGCAAAAGAGAAAATATCCCGGCAACCACTGGAAACAAGAGGTAAAAAGGTCAACAAACGCGGAAATAGTGAGGAAGGCAAAAAGGAAAAAATGGGGGGAAAAAAACTTTTCATGGAGAATTGCATAAAGGATCCTTCTTCTCATCTTTTTCTTATCATCCACGCCAGCTGTTGAAGGAATTTTTTTTATCTGGTGGAATTGCTAGTCAATCGGTTAGAATCCAAAGGTGTCTTATTAGATAATTTGCCAACCACCACTGGAAAGCCGTCTGCATTGTTATTCAACACATAGATGAGGGGAAGAAGAAATCAATTTATCGAGGGTATTTGCGCGAAAGTGAGCGCAATGAAATCGAGCAGAATTAGAATTCAGTCAGTCAGGTAAGTACCATACGAGATACACGTTTTGGGCAATCATGTCTCGAAAGAGACATGACTGACTGGGCAGATGATTATTCCGCAGTAGGTTACCATTACTTTCTGCGGTAGACTGCTTGCCAGCCAAGGCTATAGAACCCAATCTGCCCTGATATTTAACCCATAATTGGAGGAAAGAGACGGGTTAATACATTTCCCAAGGGTATTTGCGCGTAAATGAGTGCAAGGAATATCAGCTGGAATTCGAACTCGGCTCCCCGATTTCTCGTTCCGAGTCGATATCCATTGCACCCCAACGCACACTACGGTACGAACTTAGAATAAAAATGTAAAAGCAGAAACAAATTTTATATCAAAGCTAATCTGGTGTCGCTTTTGTGGAAAAAATGAGGATGCAAATCATGACTGAATGTATCCAGCTGTCTAACATTAAATACGAGGGTCATTCAATATATAAGGTGAATTTTTCGGTATAAGGACTTTTAATACAGATAGAAGCTTACTTTTTTATTATTTTTCAACGTAGTCCCCCAGCAGTGTCACACACGTTTCCCATCTGTACACAAGGTTTCGGATTCCCTCAGCGTAAAAATCTTTGGACTGATGTCTCAGCCAATGGCTCACAGCACTTTTGACTTAATCGTCACTTTCAAACTTCGTGCCTCTCGTGAACGCTTTCAAGGGACCAAACAGGTGAAAGTCTGAAGGGGCAACGTCTGGGCTGTAATGGGGATGAGGGAGCAGTTCCCAGCCCAGCTCGTTGATGGTCTGCACCGTTTGGGCTGCTGTGTAAGCCCTTGCGTTGTTTTTGAAGCAAGACAACTCCATGTGACTGATGAACCCTGCAAACTCCTTGCAATGTCATCCACTGTCATCCTTCTGTCAGACTGAATGAGGTCATTGACTGATTCGGTCACCTCAGGAGACTTCACTTCTGTAGGCCTCCCAGACCTGTCTTCATCCTCAACACTGCTCCGTTCTTCTTTAAACAATTTAGCCCACTTGTAGACATTTTTTGCTGAAGCATGAGGTACCATACACAGTTGACATTCTGCTATGAATTCCAAGTGGCTTGCACCCTTCAGCAACCAAAAGCTTGATTACAAAGCTCTGTTCAATACAGCAGCTTGGTTCTTGGTCGGCCATCTTTGTTAACCTCCAAAACTCTCAAAGTTTTTTTCAATCAGCAAAATAAATTAAATCCCTTTGAAAAAGAAGAAAATGAAAAAAGTAAAAAAAGAAATAAGCTTCTATCTGTATTAGAAGTCCTTACACCGAAAAATTCACTTTATATATTGCATGATCCTCGTAGAAGTCCTTATACCTAAAAATTCACCTTATTTATTGAATGACCCTCGTAGAAGTTCTTATATTGAAAAATTCACCTCATTTATGTAACGACCCTCGTAGATGTCCTTATACCGAAAAATTCACCTTATTTTTTGAATGACCCTCGTAGAATTCCTTATACCGAAAAATTCACCTTATTTATTAGATGACACTCGTAGAAGTCCTTATATCGAAAGATTCACATTATTTATTGAATGACCTCGTAGAAGTTCTTATACCAGAAAATTCACATTATTTATTGAATGAACGTTGTAGAAGTCCTTATACTGAAAAGTTCACCTCATTTATTGAATGACCCTCGTAGAAGTCCTTATACCAAAAAATCTACACCCGTAGAATTCCTCATACCGAAAAATTCACCTTCTTTATTGGTTTACACTCGTAGAATTCCTTATACCGAAACATTCACCTGATTTATTGAATGACATTTGTGGAAGTCCTTATACCAAAAAGTTAACCTTCTTTATTGAATGATTCTCATAGAATTCCTTATAACGAAAAATTCACCTTACATATTGAATGATTCTCGTAGAAGTCCCTATACCGAAAAATTCATCTTATTTATTAAATGACCTTCGAAGAAGTCCTTATATCGAAATATTCACCTTGTATATTGGATGACCAGCGTGAAAGTCCTTATACCAGAAAATTCACCTTATCTATTGAATGACCCTCGTAGAAGTCCTTATATCGAAAAATTCACCTTATTTATTGAATGACCCTCGTAGATGTCCTTATACCGAAAAATTCACCTTATTTATTGAATGACCCTCGTAGAAGTCCTTATATCGAAAAATTCACCTTATCTATTGAATGACCCTCGTAGAAGTCCTTATATCGAAAAATTCACCTTATTTATTGAATGACCCTCGTAGATGTCCTTATACCGAAAAATTCACCTTATTTATTGAATGACCCTCGTAGAAGTCCTTATATCGAAAAATTCACCTTATCTATTGAATGACCCTCGTAGAAGTCCTTATATCGAAAATTCACCTTATTTATTGAATGACCCTCGTAGATGTCCTTATACCGAAAAATTGCTTCTACAAAGTAGAAATAGTTATGCCCTGGGAAGTGTGCGCATGGGTTTCACTATTTAACCAAACGCCATTTAGCACAAACCGAATTATCTTCGAAAATCAAAAAGAATCAATAACTCTTTTTTTAATCATAGCTAATCACGCCTTCTAAGCAATAAGGCTGTATTTAATAGTTATCAAAAAAGATATGGCCAGATCATAAACCCATCTGTAGTAGTGTACTAGAGGTCAACAACGAAAGAAAAATGAGATTAAAAATATACCTCCACGGAGGACTGAAAAAGATTTGGAACATGACGATTATGATTGTGCCCGTAATAAATGGAGCACTCGGAACAATAAAAAAATAATTATATAAAAAAACAAAAAAATAATCAGTATATTACAAATTCGCAAAAAGGGTTGAGACTTTTCAGATAACGGCGATTCTTTGTTTTACATGAATACAAAGAAAAGTGCAGCAGATTCGAAGAGACTCAATCACAAAGGATAACTGGTAGAAAACATGGAAGTTTATTAATGATAATAGAATTCAGGGATTATAATTCAAATTGCAGATGTACAAATACTTGATTGAAATAAGATTCTCAAAATGTATATTAAAAAGCAAGATTCCAATAGACAACAATTGTGGAAAATGCACATTAACGATATCAGACCTATAATTTCTTTGACATGAAACAACAAATTAGTGAGAAAATCCGTCATATATTCGAAGGGGCTTACGACCTATCACGTTGAATACACCGGTTCTCGCTCGATCACCGAAGTTAAGCAACGTTGAGCCTGGTCAGTACTTAGATGGGTGACCGCTTGGAAATACCAGGTGCTGCAAGCGTGACTGAGTGTGTGTTGTGGTGCAGTGGATATCGGCTCGGAAAGAGAAATCGGTGAGCCGAGTTCGAATTCCAGTTGAATACCTTGCATTCACTGAAGCACTGGTACCCTTGGGAACAATATTAATCTGTCTCTTTCCTCCAGTTATGGGTTAAATAACAGGGTAGGACTTGGGGACCCTGCTCTTAAAAACAAAATCCCAATGAATCTTGATACTCGAAAAGAAAAATGTATTACTAGACACAAAACTTATATAAAAACAATAAATTGTTGAAAGAAAAAGGTATTACCAGCAATAAATAAATAGAATTTAGTTGGCAATAAATGACCCGCCGAGGTTGATATGCAATAAAAACAAAACAACCAACAAAGTATTCGAAGGAGCAGATAAAAAATAAGATAAAATTATTGAACTAAAACAATTACAAGAATTAAAATACGATAGAAAAATGACAATAATTAGAAAACGTATTATTTAACATCTTGTGAAATTTAAAAAGTTGACTTTAAATCCACTAATTCATCAGAAAATCATAACTGTGATGTAATCTGAAATTGTTTGCCAACACTATATTTAAATGAAAAACATTGACCTAGTAATACGCAAAAGAAAATAGTAATTATTTGAAAAAAAAAATGAATTATAGAACAGTGATATTGTGGTGCAGTGGATATCGGCTTGGAACGAGAAATCGGGGTGCCGAGTTCGAATTCCAGTTGAATTCCTTGCATTCACTTACGCACAAATACCCTTTAGAAAGGTATTAATCCTCTCTTTCCTCCAGTTATGGGTTAATTAACAAGACAAATTAGGTTCTATAGCCTTGGCTGGCAACCAGTCTACTGCAGAAAGTAATGACAACCTGCTGCTGCATAATCTTCTGCTCAGTCAGTCATGTCTTTCTTTCGAGACATGATCGACCAATCGTGTATAACGTATGGCACTTAACTGAGTGAGTGAATATAATAGTTGGAAACATAATTAAAACTTCTACTGGACATAAAGTGAGAGATCAGTTTTCTATTGTTATAAAGTAATAAACTGATCCCCCACTAATTATTACTTAAGGATATAATACATCTCTTCCACATCTAGCTATGAGTCAAATAATAAGATAGATTGCGTTCTATAGACTTGGCTGGCAACCAGTCTACCACATAAAGCAATGGCAACCTACGAGGGATAATCTTCTGCCCAGTCAGTCATGTATCTTTCGAGACATGATCACCCAAGCGTGTGTCACGTATGGCACTTAACTGACTGACTGATATTATCAAAACCATGAATGAAAGAAATGACTCTAAAGATCTTGGAATACATAAAATAAATTCAATCAAACAAAATGAAATTTAAAAAAAAGGACAGAGTAGTGTATGGGGAATACAAAAATAATCTTCCAGATATACAGAAACCAGAAAGACATTTTCAAAATAAATTGTAGATAAAATGAGGTGAAATGAGAAAATTATTTAGAATGCAGAATCGTTAAAGGGTAGCAACCAAAATTAAATTCGTGGCGTCAAAATCAAAATGGATAAAATAATTCTTGTCAAGAGAAATTAAACTGTGAACAATCAAAACCAAAGCAACAGATTAACTGAAAAGTGTATAAAAATAGATATTTGAGTAAGAACTGCAATTCACTGAGAACTGTGCAAACAACTAGTATTTAACTTTGTAGATATGCGGTGAATACAAAATAAAAAGGATTCTCTTTTCGTCAAACCAGTGCGGAAATTCATTTTTGACCAGTAGAAAATGGGAGTGGCTCCGAGCTGAAAAAAGACCAAGGCGAAGTTTCGCGAGCCTGTGTGAAATTTATTCTGACCAATAGAAAAATGAAGCGACAAACTGTGAAAAATTAGCGAGCCGATGTCAAATCGCTTTTTGATATAAAGAAAGTTGAATCAAACAAAAGAAGACAGTAGCGAACAGAGAGAACAACCAGTTACAATGTAGAAGAAAATTCTCAGTCCGCCGATCGGACACAAATGTTCCGGTGATTCGCATTCCGTACGCTCTCACGTTCTCCCTCGTGCTGCTTTATTTATCTCTTCCTTCTTCCTCTTCACCCACTCGCCGTCAACAAAAAGAAAAAAGACAGATTCCCATGCTTGTGAATAACCCTGGCGTCAAATTACGCGATACATCATCAGCTTCTAATGAGAGCTGGGGAATTTCATGGAACTCTATTCAACTCCGAAATTAAGTACCTTAAAATATATCTTTTTATTCGGGTTGAATACAACCGTATAACTTTTATGTGAAAGCGAACTCTCTCAATTTGCTTTAAACATTTTGAAATTTACTGCGTGTCCGATTATTTAATATGAACATTTTTCTTCTTGGTAATTAATCGAAACTACGAACCTTTAATGTTTGATTACTTGTCCTGAAACAAGCTACTAAAACTTCAAATGTGTAAATTTGTAATAAATTCCTTATTTTGATTCATTAGAAATAACACGTATGTTTCCTCGTCATTACCCCCAACGTTATCTCAGATATACACCGAGAGAAAAGAAACGAAAACTGTTTCGAAATTCAAACGAAACAGTTGAAAAGGCAATCTCTCAATTATATAAATAAAGAAAATGGAATCTGAAAAATAGTGGATGATGTTTTGCTAGTACATTACACAGAATAAATATTTAATACAAAGGTGGTTAATATGTTGTTAAAATGAATGGAATTGTTTTAAAAAAAACCTATGTTAAGAGCCTGGAAATCTGAAAAGGAACCAACGGTATAAACAAAATCAGTAAGAATTTCTATCATGAAAAGCGAAGTAAAAGCTAAATAAAAATGGCGCTTCAATAGTTCGACTCTTAATGTAATAAAATTGTTTAAAAGTCACATCTATGTAAAATTATTTATAAATGGAACTTTGTCTGTGTGTGTGTGTGTGTGTGTGTGTGTGTGTGTGTGTGTGTGTGTGTGTGTGTGTGTGTCCGTTACCTATAGACTCCGAAACGGCTGAACTGATTTTCTTGAAAATTTACACAGTTGTACTATAAGCGACTGCGAGTGTTCTTAGCTAGGTTTTGTGTCGAGGTACCCCCGATAAAAATCGAAAATCGATAATCGAAAAAATCGGGTTACAGAAGGCGTGGACCGATTTTAATCAAATTTGATACGCTCATAGACAAAGACATAAGAAACGATATTCATAAGTTTCATGGTTGCAATAGTGCAGAAAATTGATTATATATATATATATATATATATATATATATATATATATATATATATTGTGGTGATACCAACCGAACAAAAGCGATGAACCGGATGTGTGCTCTCTCACAACTAAAAAGCAAATGAATAAAAATCATCGTGCGCATTCGAGTTCGCGCAGATGTTCCGGTTGAAAAATAAAAATTAATCAAATATCAAATTACCATTTCGCGAGCCTTCGCGAATTTTATTTACCAGCCAATGGGAAGCCCAGAATCAAATACAAGGATGAAATTCGAAACTAGCTGCGTTTTGATCCAAAATGCCGATATAAAAAGCGAAGACACAAGCGCTTCGCCAGACAGAAGGACGATAGGATAGAGTCACCTGCCTCCCCTTGACCTAAGTCGAGCGGCTACTATGCTGACCTCTTCCTTTCTTCCTGTTCTCATAAGTACTCGTCTGACCTTTTACTTTCTCCCTGTTCTCAAAAGTACTAACCGACCTTTTCAAAGACATTCCACACAAACCAACTTGCTGACCTACTGATCTTAGAAAGGGCAACTCCTAAATGAACATTCTTTTATCTCTATCAGCTCATCATTATCTGCCATGAACTCTCTAACTTCCGTTGAACTTTTATTTCAAGTATTATTTTATTTGTAAAGCATAAATTGAAATGTATATATATAAATGTTATTTTGTACTCTAATTTCTTTTCTTGAATTTATAATAATTTTATGAGCTATAGTGGCCTATCTTCCCACAAGGCCAAATTCCGTTAACCTGCTACGGAATCATACTACCCTTCACTACAAACGGAATAAAATAAGAGATACCCGCTATATATATATATGTATATATATAAGGCAAGATGTGTGTGTGTGTGTGTGTGTGTGTGTGTGTGTGTGTGTGTGTGTGTGTGTGTGTTTATCTGCCTGTATGTCTGTATTTTTTCAGCTCTTTTGTTTTAGTTTTTGCTTCGGGTTTGGCTCTAAGTAGGTATAATTGTAGTTCTTAATCTCAGCCATGATACCATTTACTCAGAGGACTTATTTAGCCTTCAAAATTCAGTTTTCGACCCAAAAACTTATTTGATATTGATACCAGGAAATCAAAATTTGACTTACATCCATTCATTTTTCTTTCAGTCTACGGTTTCGCTTTAACTGGAAACAACTATTGCTTTTTAGTCTTTCGTGCCAACGTCGAAAGAGTCTGAGCTCCAGGACCATGGATTAGTTTTAAAGCTTTCATTACACCCGAGCAACGCCGGGCTATACTGCTAGTATATATATATATATATTTTAGGTGCGATTGGTAAATTGTCGAAATTATTTTATTATTTAATATACTTCTAGTCAGTGATAAAATATTAAATGGTTATTTACTATCGACTCGTCATTCTGACAAGATTCAAATTTTTACTTTCAAACTTATCCCACATTTATTTTTTCGTCTTCTACTTGTAATCATTCTTCTTCTTCTTTTCGTACAATGATTTTCATAATAAAATAATAGTTGCACATTTTCCTCGGTGTGGGGTAGGAGGTGCTGTATGAATGTGTCTGCATTTAGCCATTAAACTAATTTTTTTAATTACCCATTAAACTACTTTTTTAATTACCTATTAAACTAAAAAGATTTTAATTACATTGTTGTGTTGCTTCGTTTTGGTATAATTAGAAGATAGCACAAACTTGAATTAATGATGTTTATTTTTGGTATAAAACTTTAGGTTTTTGCATCAAGCTACAACCTTTAAATTTTGTGTGGCTACAGGAGCAGACTAGCTAAATTCTCTTCATTGTGGGATGCTAGTAGTAAACGAGCCTATCTCTTCTGGACTCTAGTGGTCAACGGACTAGCGTCTTCCTCTTTTTAAATCTCTTACACAAAGCTACTGTCCTTAACTCATACTTCTTACTCCTACTCTTACTCCTACGCCTACCAAAAGAAACGGTTCCTTATTTTGCCGCCCAATTTTTAATTCTTTGTGTCAGTGTGTCTATCATTTTCTATTTTTAGAACACTCGCCATTTTATAAACCATAACAACATATTAAACTAAATTTTGATTACCAATTAATCTAATTTTTTAATTACCTAACAAACTCAATGTTTCCCTAAACAATAACAATCGGAAACTATTAAACACCTCAAATATAATCACTGAATCTTTGAAAAATGTTCACTTATGAGCCACTGGTGAACAATCCTGAAACGAATGCAAAAATAGCCCTTGACTGGAGACAGTCACTCACAGAATAGAATCCAGACGACTTTGATATCAGAAATAAATTTATATTAGCGGGGTGGGGAGAATAAATTTCTTTTTTATAATCATATCTCCTCAAGCAAGGCATTTTACTGCCACTGTTTTGCAGAGGGTTACATAGGAGGAAAGTTGAGAAAGAGTGACTGCTTATAGGAGGTGTCAGGAAGTGGGTAAGAGAAGGATGAATATAGCCATAAAGTGAGTGATCAGTTTATATATTGATTGTAATGTAGAATTGATCCCCCACTTTATATCCACATTATAATAGCGTAGAATTTTTTTTAATAATCATATCGCCCCGAGCAAGGCATTTTACTGCCACTGTTTTGCAGAGGGTTACATAGGAGGAAAGTTGAGAAAGAGTGACTGTTTATAGGAGGTGTCAGGAAGTGGGTAAGAGAAGGATGAATATAGCCATAAAGTGAGTGATCAGTTTATATATTGATTGTAATGTAGAATTGATCCCCCACTTTATATCCACATTATAATAGCGTAGAATTTTTTTTATAATCATATCGCCCCAAGCAAGGCATTTTACTGCCACTGTTTTGCAGGGAGTTACATATGAGGAAAGTTATGAGAAAGAGTGACTGTTTATATGAGGTGTCAGGAAGTGGCTAAGAGAAGGATGATTGTGGCCATAAAGTGAGGGATCAGTTTATATATTGATTGTAATGTAGAATTGATCTCCCACTTTATATCCACATTATAATGGTATAGATTTTTTTTTAATAAAGTATTTGAAAGTATTTGTAGAAGAGACACAGGGAAGCCACATTGCGCCGGTGAGAAAGTGACTGTATCCAAGCTGCCAAGTCGGGATCGATCACATTACCGATTCTCCGTTGGATTTTATCAAGAACCCCTAGGTGGATAGCAGGTGCACCCAACCAGATATGGCAGCAGTATTCAATGCACAGGCGGATGGTTGGTTTTTTATATGTGCAGGATTGTTTCAGTCGGATAAAAACTTTCTGGCCCTACACAGAGAACCGACCTTCTTAGCAGCTGATTTAGCTATGGATTCTATATAGTCATTCCACTTGAGGTCTGTATTTTTTTTTTCTGGGTTATTTATGATTTACTGATTTTTTTTATTGACAAATTGGGTAAATCAAAGCCGGATTTATTAGTTTATTATTATTTTTATTTTTGCTTACCTCATATCTATCAAACTGAACATGCATGCAGTATATAACAATAATTGTCACTTTATTTTGTATTAAATTTATTTTGGTGATTTTTATTAACTTAGGAATGAAACAGAAGGAAACATTCATTCAATTAAAGTGAAATGAATATAAGTTTTTTCTACTTCCTTTAATCAGGTCTTAAATTAATCATGACTCTTTCTTTTAATGTATTTAAATTACTAACTTGGTACTTTTCAAACCTTTTGAAACTTCCTCTGACCTTAATGGCTTGTGCTTTTTTTTTTTTTTGAGCTTTCATAATTGTAATTATTTTTTTTTTTTTTCGTCTTTTGGTCGTCTTTGATTTTTTTTTTTTCGTCACTTAATTTGTGTAAATAATTTTGCTATTCAAGGGTATTTTTGACTAATGATAAATAGCATCACGGTTCAATTATTTCCATTAGTTTTGTCTTGTAGAAGATTTAAATTTCTGTCTTCGAGAGATTGAATTCTTAACGGTTTCGCAAGCGAACGCAAGCAACATAACTCGACTATATTCTGTAAAAAGCGGTTTAATTTCTATTTTTGTCTTCAGAAATTGAATTAAATCAACTTTACAGTGTTAGCTGCTTGTGGTAAGTCAACCGGGATTCAGTCCATTTTTCAGTCTGTTTTTGTGAAATTTCTTGGAAATTATTTTATTTTATTTTTTTTTTTTTTCGTCTTTTGGTCGTCTTTGATTTTTTTTTTTTCGTCACTTAATTTGTGTAAATAATTTTGCTATTCAAGGGTATTTTTGATTTTTACTAAGTTAAAACTTTGTAAACCTCAGTCACTTTTTCTTTGTTTCTTTTTTTTTTCTTCTTTTTTTTTAATTGGAGTAGATAGTTTCTACTATCGCCCGGTCTCACACTCCACCCCCTTCTTTTGAATGAGTTTAGAGGTGATCACCTTGTTTCTTGTTTAGGAAGGGGTTCCCGGTTCATCCCCTTTCTCTGGTCTTGGTGTTAGTTCAGCTGGAAGCTCTTTGCAGTTACGTAGTATGGTGGCAACGTCTTTACATTCTGAGGGTACCGGGTTGGCAGTTTCCTGGTTGCTGCTTCCGACTGGTAGTTAGGAGCCCGAACTCTTGCGTAGCGTCTTGAGAGGCTGCTCTGATCAACAGTTGAATAATACCGGGGTTCTTGTAGTGCCATATCGCGCATGGACGGGCGTCCCTGCATGAACGTTCGGTGGGCAACCCCGAGGCCACATTATGTTGTAGGCCGCGCCAGTTTCCAACCTTCACAAGTTGCAAATGATTGACCGACTGATTCTATTCTAAGACCACTCCTTAACTGAATTACTATGGAAAAAAGCAAACATAATAACAAAACTAAACCAGCTCATTTGAAAACGCCTAAACCTGTCTGCATCTCTTTCACTAACATACGCGGCATCCGCACCAACTTCCCCAGCGTAGATTCTTTCCTCCATAATAACTCACCTGATATATTAGCCCTATGTGAAACTAATCTTAACCCTTTTATCCCCTCATCTGAGTTCTGTGTTCCTGGCTACCTTCCCCTCTTCAGGAAGGACTCCAATGTTCATATGCATGGGCTTGGTGTCTATGTCAGCGAACACCTTCCTTTAGCTAGGGTGTCATCTTTTGAATCCCCAGATCATTCTTTCATGTGCTTCAGCCTCTCACTTCTCAGCTCGATTAGCTATCTCTTCTTTCTCTACCGCTCTCCTTCCTCCCCTGACTGTTCGTTACTTGACATCATTTCTGACAATATTGACAAAGCAATTTCTACCCATCCCTCTGCCCATGTATTCGTGTTTGGTGACTTTAACGCCCACCACACCAAGTGGCTGAAGAACGCTGTCACTGACGCTGCTGGTGTCCACACCATGAACTTTTCAATCACCCAATCCCTTACGCAAGCAGTGGACTTCCCCACGCGTTTCTCCGACAACCCTAACGGAAGGGACTCACTTCTAGACCTCTGCTTCACTTCCATCCCAGACTCTTGCACTACCAGACAACTCTGCCCACTTGGAAACTCTGACCACACTGTAGTGTCCGTCAATATTTCACTCCACTCCCGCCCGACCCATGAAACACAGACAAGTAGAATATCCTACTGCTATCAAAGAGCAGACTGGGATTCGTTCCGAGACTTCCTCTGTGACATCCCTTGGAACAACGTCTTTAGTCTTCCCATCGAAGAATATGCATCCGAGGTCTCCTCCTGGGTTAAGGCTGGCATCGATGCCTTCATCCCTGCTAGGAAATTCCAGCTTAAATCTCATTCGTCTCCATGGTTCTCACCCGCTTGCTCGGCTGCCATTGCCCACCGGAATCATTTCTTCCGACTCTATCGTAACTATGCGTCGGAACAAAACAGGCGCCTTTTCACTTCAGCTCGTAATAAGTGTAAAAGGATACTTAACGAAGCTAAGATGTTGTTTGCTGCCAGAATGAAGCAACGCATAGCATGCTCTAAATTCGGCTCTAAAGACTACTGGCGACTCTGTAAAAGAGTACTTAACAAGAGCAAGTCCACAATACCCCCGCTAATCAACAAATTTGAGGTCCTCACCTCCCCAGCAGATAAGGCTGAATGTTTTGCCCGCAGATTCTCGAACAATTCGAGACTGGACTCATCTGGAGTTTTTACACCCGACTTCTCACCTAGAACCGAGGCAAAACTGAATGATGTCCACATTACACCTTCGCTTGTCTCTAAGATAATCTTAAAACTTGACCCTCACAAAGCGAGCGGTGGTGACGGAATCCCAACCATAGTCTTAAAGAAATGTGCCCCTGAACTCTCCTCTATCCTTTCTAAGCTCTACAACCTCTGCCTATCTGCTTCCTGCTTTCCTGCCTGTTGGAAATCTTCCTCTATAGTTCCTATATTTAAAAACACTGGAGAACCCTCTGACCCTGCAAATTACCGCCCTATCAGCCTTCTTCCGATCTTTGGCAAAGTGTTCGAAGCCATTATCAACGCCGAGGTGGTTCAGCATCTCACAGCACACAGGCTCCTCTCGGACAAGCAATATGGTTTCCGCTTCACCAGGTCTACTGCTGATATGCTAACGACCATCATCGAGTACATATACCAGGCACTCGACAGGAATGGCGAAGCTCGAACCGTTGCATTGGATATATCTAAGGCGTTCGACAGAGTTTGGCATGCTGGCCTTCTATGTAAACTGCGGAGCTATGGTATAACTGGACATTTGTTTGAACTAATCCAGTCATTCCTCTCTAACCACACAATGAAAGTGGTATTAAACGGACATGCCTCTCAGAACTACCATACAAACGCAGGTGTCCCCCAAGGCTCCATCTTAGGTCCTACACTCTTCCTGATATATATTAATGATCTCCCTGATTCCATAAGAACCCAAATAGGTTTGTACGCCGATGACACCACAGTTTACTCTCGCCTCCAACAAAAATCTGGTGTAGGCGTCAAAGCTAAACTCGCAGCCGAGATTGAAAAAGACCTCCAATCCATATTGGACTGGGGTAAGAAATGGCTAGTAAATTTTAATGCTTCTAAAACGAAGCTACTGTCAATTAACCATCATCGACAATCTCACCTACCTCCCATTAGCATGGACCAGGCTTGCCTCCCAGAGAGTAAAACACTACGCCTCCTTGGTCTCACACTTTCAGCGGACCTCAAATGGAATGACTATATCGAATCCATTGCTAAATCCGCTGCTATGAAAGTCGGTTCTCTGTGTAGGGCCCGGAAGTTTTTCCGTCTAAATCTATCCTGCACATTTACAAATCTACCATCCGCCCGTGCATTGAATACTGCTGCCATATCTGGTCGGGTGCCCCTGCTGTTCTCCTCGGGCTTCTCGATAAGGTTCAGAGGAGGGTCTGTAATGTGATAGATACCGACTTGGCAGACCGCCTGCAGTCTCTCTCCCACCGGCGAGACGTGGCTTCCTTGTGTCTCTTCTATAAATACTTTCACGGCTTCTGCTCCGATGAACTTAGATCACTGGTGCCCCCTAAATACGAATTTGCACGAGATACTAGATTAGCAACTAGATCCCACCCTTTTACAGTGAAACCGATAAAATGCAGCCGTAACTTCTACTCCAACAGTTTCTTTCCTCGCACTTCCCGACTGTGGAATTCTCTTCCAAACGATTGCTTCCCCGACGGCTACAATCTCCAGGAGTTTAAATGTAAGGTCAATACACACCTCCTAACACACTAACCTGCTCCCATTCTATCAAGCACTCTTCCCATCTGCCCGACCCTCATCCTCGCTATCCTTACTCATCTGTCACCTTTCTCCTGACATTCCCTATGTCTATCCACTCCTTCTCTTTACCTTCCCCTATGTAGCCCCATGCGCAATAGTGGCAGTGGAATGCTTTGCTTGGGGTGAGATGATTAAAAAAAAAAAAATTCATTATACTGCCCCTCATCTAATTTAATCTAATCTTTGCTCTTTATATATGTGCAGGATTATTTCAGGTGGATAAAAACTTCCTGGCCCTACACAGAGAGCCGACCTTCTTAGCAGCGGATTTAGCTATGGATTCTATATAGTCATTCCACTAGAGGTCTGTTGTGAGATTTAAGCCGAGGAGGCGCACTGTTATATTTCATTTTGGATTTACGAGATACATGCCGAATATTTGCGAACATAAAAACGACTGAGGTTATTACAAAGAAACTAAGAGTGTAAAAAATAAACAAACTCGAAAGTTGAAATATTTGCGGAATATGATGCAAATCTTTAATCACTGGAACAAAACTGGTTGCAAAAACATTGGGTAAATTTTTGTTTTGTTCCCCGAAGGCGTTTACCCCTTCAAATCTTTCCAAAACATCCTTATTTCCGTGCAAATGTAAATGCTGAACTCAAATCGATAATTGTTTATTGACGAAACCTCCCTTTTTTTTTCACTTTATCGAGCAGAAAAATATGGAACTTACTGTCGCTGTTTATCTCACTCCGTAACCACGGTTCAAAAATGTTATTCACTGCAGACTGAATTCACGCGTAGTTTTTTGATTTTTCGATATTTTTACTTCCGTTTTCCAATTAGTACGCGGAAAATAAGTTCCGAAACCAAACGAATCGCAGAGTAATTGTTCAACAGGAGTAAATCGGCCGAATTAAGTATCCTACGCACCATGTCATTCAGTGTTGAATCAGATATGAGAACAGTGGTAAGGGGTGAGATATAGTCCGATAAAATTCTGGCCGATATCATGAAAAAAGGTAGGTTTCTTCAATAAACAATTATCGATTGAGTTCAGCATATACATTTGCACGGAATTAAGAATGTTTTGGAAAGATTTGAAGGGGGTAAAGGCCTTCGGGGAACAAAACAAAAATTTGCCAAACATTGAACCATCGCAGATCTGGCAAAGAACTGAGTGAAATGTTGATGTTGAGGTTGACGAGAATAGCAGGAAGAGTGAAGAAATTTAGTCTACGAATTTAAGTTTGGTTGAATAGGTTCATAGTAACGCTAATGAGTTGAATTTTAAACTAATATTTTCATTCTATAATATTTGATTTCTATGATTAATGGCGAAGTACTGGGTTAAAGGATGTGCGTTGTGGTACAGTGGATATCGACTCGGAACGAGAAGCCGGGGAGCCGAGTTCGAATTCCAGTTGAATCCACTGTATTCATTTACGCGCAAATACCCTTGGGAAAGGTATTAATCCGTCTCTTCCTTCGAGTTATGGGTTAAATAGCAGGATAGATTGGGTTCTATAGCCTTGGTCGGCAACCAGTCTACCGCAGAAAGCAATGGCAACCTACTGCGGGATAATCTTCTGCCCAGTCAGTCATGTCTCTTTCGAGACATGATCGCCCAAGCGTGTATTACGTATGGCACTTAACTAAATGACTGACTGGGTTAAAGTATTGAAAAAGAAGGATTTTATGCAAGCATCTCCAAATATTTGTTAAAAAGAAAAAGGTCCCAAACTCAATAAAAAAACAAAGTTTTATTGTTGATGTCATGAATAGGTAATGAATATATATACACCTTGGTTCCCCCCTCACTGGAATGTGATTGGCTGGTGTCCAGCCATAAATAAGATCCCCCACTTTATATCCACATTATAATAGTATATAATTTTTTTTTTATAATCATATCGCCCCAAGCAAGGCATTTTACAGCCACTGTTTTGCAGGGGGTTACATAGGAGGAAAGTTATGAGAAAGAGTGACTGGTTATAGGAGGTGTCAGGAAGTGGCTAAGAGAAGGATGAATGTAGCCATAAAGTGAGGGATCAGTTTATATATTGATTGTAATGTAGAATTGATCCCCCATATTATAATAGTATAGAATTTTTTTTTATAATCATATCGCCCCAAGCAAGGCATTTTACTACCACTGTTTTGCGGGGGGGGGGTTACATAGGAGGAAAGTTTTGAGAAAGAGTGACAGGTTATAGGGGGTGTCAGAAAGTGGGTACGAGAAGGATGAGAATACTGATGAGAGTGAAGTGAACGGAGAAAGGAGCAGGAGAGAGAGAATGTAAGTTAGTGAGATAGGAGATGACCTAAGGTGAGGACGTCCAGAGATCTACCCCTAGAGGTCTACAAGTCTTCCACTAGAGATCCAGAGTTCTATTGGTCTACCCCTGTTGACTACGCCTAAATCTTAGGATACTGCGTCCCACGAGTACCGTCTATTACGTCTACTTACTACATTGTTCTACCTGGTTACATTTGCCTTACCCGCTTAACTACCTCGAATGATCGTCGAAATGTGGCCTCCCTTTGTCTGTTCTATCAATGCTTTCATGGCTTCTGCTCAGATGAACTTAAGTCACTGATACCTCCTCAACAGGTGTTTACTCGTGCAACCAGACTGGCAACTGGGTCCCACCCATTCACAGTCAGGTTAGCCAAATGCAGACGACAATTCTACTCCTGCAGCTTCTTCTCTCGCACTTCCCGCCTGTGGAACTCGCTCCCGTATTCTTGTAGCCTCCAGAAATTTAAATGCAAAGTCAATACTCATCTACTAACCACTGGCTCTCTCCCCACCCCCGTATAACCTTCCCTTTCTCACCACCTATGTATCTGTCATCGCACCTGCTTTCTCAGCTTTCTATTGTTACTTTCTAACTAGTTTGTACTCCTCACTATTTTCTAATTAATCTTTTTTCATTTATGTAACCCCCTGCACATCAGTGGCGTTTCCACCTTGCTCGGGCTGAAATGATTAATATATATATATATATATATATATATATATATATATATATATATATATATATATATATATCCCTTTCCGGGACATATCAGTTGTCTAAACTTGTATGTCATTATTAAGAGAAAAGAACGAAGCATTCTGATTATTTTATTAACTTTTTTTTTAATAAAATCTTGTTTTTCTTGCGTCAGTGAGCGAACTAAAATTTAGCGTCTTTTTGCTGTAAAAAATATTGATTATATAATCAAATTAATTAATTAATGAATTAATAGATTAATTAATAGATATTATTAATTAATTATTATTAATTAATATTATTATTAATTATTATAAAATATTAATATTATTAATATTATTAATATTAATTATTAATATTATTAATATTAATTATTAATATTATTAATATTAATATTAATATTAATATTATTAATTAATATTATTATTAATTATTATAATATTATTAATTAATTAATAGATTAATTAATTAATTAATTAATAGAAAATCTTGGCAGAAATATTTTTTATACATTTGTTACTCCCACTTAATTAATTTTAGGAATTTCAAGAAATTAAAATTCCATCCTCTTCATATTTATATCAGTTAAAAGCAGGAGTCTTTGGATAATTGAAATCATTAATTTGTTTTTGTCAAACAGAACTACCATTTACCGAAAAATCTGCTCTGAATCGTAAAATTAAAAAAAATCAATAAATCTATGACATTATTTAATTAAAAAAGCTTTTAATTGCTTTTATAAATAAAATATATTAAGGACAATATTGTTTGAAGGAATTTTTTTTTTTTTGATGAATAATAAATTTTTACAAGAATTGTTATTTTATTTTATTTTATTTTAACTGGAAAAATGTATTAAGTTTTAAATTTTTTAAAATTCTATATCAATTTCTGCGTTTTAGATTATATTATTATTAATTGAAAATTATATTTATTGATCATAAATGGAAAAGCTTGTAGTGGATAAGAAATTAATTAAAATCAACTTTCTTCACTTTCACAAAAATTCACAATGACGTGTGAAATCCTGATTTTCCCAAATAGAAACAGGACTGATTATGTGCTTAACGAAAAAGTCGAAACTAGATTTCACAAGAAGATGTTAAAATGATTTTTAACCAATGGGAGCGACTTGTGAAGACTTGAGGACTTCGCGAGCAAGTGCGAAAAAATGAATACTATAAAAGGCCCCGGTCAGCATCAATCACAGGAAGTCACAGATGGGAGCCGTGAGACGAAACAACTAACATGTAACTGCAACTTCAAATCGACCCGAAGATGAGGTCAGGTCGCACCTTGTTCTCTTTCTCCTTTATCCTTTTCAGTAATCACTACTACGAACATTTTCTACGAATCTTGATACCCTCAACTTTATCATTGAATACGAACTCTACACTTTACTTCCTAATAAGGTTTATAATTGCACATTAACTCCTACAACTTATGTTAGTTTTTTCCCTTTAATAAATTTCTATTTTAAAATGCAAAATGTATATTTTATTCTTACGCTATTCCACATGTTCCAACCTGCCGACAACCAACCTTCTGATGATGAAACAACCTGATGATTATAACTCTGCATAAAACTTGTAAGCTGTAGGGAGTTTGGTTAAGTCTGACACAAGGCCAAAAAAAAAAGAAAAAGAAAAATTAACCATCTCCCTACGCTACACTGGTGACTCCCGACGTACAAAGAACACGCGCCCCTACGATACAAGATTAATACAAATCATCAAACACCAATATTTTTTAAAGAATTTTGAGTTTAAGTTACGTAGATTAATCGATCAGCCAACAATGGGATGCACTTTATGAAACAAACTAATAGTTAATATCAACGAAGAGATTGGATAATTAATGGAATATAGGATAGAGTTTATATACAAACGACAATGAGAATCAATCAAATTCTTAGAGAAGTATTTGAAATGTAAATCAAGACAAAGTGAATTTGAAAGACTTAATAATTTGATGCCTTCGATTATAGTAAGAATAAGCTGTCGGTACTACGAAATGTACTCCATTTGAATCTTCTACAAAGAAATACAAAAACAAAACAAAAAAATCAAACGGCCTGCATACGGACAGGTAACGATCTCAGTAGATTTACAAAGATAGAAAGAGACGTAAGACAAGGATGCGTCTTTTCACCGGATTTGTTAAACCTGTACAGCGAACATATTTTGAGGTCCTCAAAATATGTTCGCTGTACAGGTTTAGACGACACGCCAGGATTTGTTATTGGTGGCCACAACTTGAACAACATGAGATATGCAGATGATACAGTGCTGATTGCAGACACAGAAAGGAAACTGCAGGACCTCCTACAGAAGGTAGCGATGGAGAGCAACAAAAAGGACTACAAATAAACTGTAACAAAACTGAATGCATGGTCATCAGCAAAAGGTGCAACCCAAAATGCCAAATACAGGTGGGGGATACCAGAATCAAGCAAGTACCAAAATTTAAATACCTAGGAAGTGTTCTAACATGAGATGGAAAGTGCGACACAGAGATCCGAAGGCGAATTGGCATGGCAAAGGTCGCGTTCCAGAAGCCGAGTAAAGTACAAACACACAGGAAAATTTCACTAGAAACAAAGAAAAGAGTGCTAGATTGCTATGTGATGCCAGTTCTTCAATACGGCAGTGAATGCTGGACAATATCATCGAAAATGAGGACAAAACTGGAAGCAGCGGAAATGTGGTTCTACAGAAGGATGCTGCGGATATCGTGAACTGAACATGCAAGCAAAGATGAGGTGTTGGAAAGAATGGCAACCAAAAGGAAATTAATACTGATAATCAGGAAGAGACAACTGAATTTCCTGGGACACGCAATGAGAAAGGAGATTTTGGAGAACCTGATACTGACTGGCCAGATAGAGGGAAAGAGAGACAGCGGATAACAAATTTGCAGGACCTGATCAGGTGAAGGACGGAGCGGGGGTTGCCAGGAGTAACAGGAACAAACATACTAAGGGCCACAAGGGATAGGGAGACGTGGAGAGCCATGATCGCCTACGTCCTGAAGGGACAAGGCACAAAGAAGAAGAAGAAGAAGAAGAAGAAGAAGAAGAATGCATAATGAGTGTAAGGGAGACAACTCTTTGCTTTGCTTGAAAAAACAATCGGCAATTTCAATAAATATTTAAAAATATAGTTTATTAGTTTATGACGAGTTTTGTTCAAAAACGATTAAATTTTCATTTGTCAGAAAATATTCAGGTTTTGGATGTCATGAGAAGCGTATTTGTAAATATTTTCAAATATTCTTTTTTGAAAAAATATTATCTCGAATTTTTCTGTTTTTCTGTTGAAACATTTCTTTAAATATTATTGAGTACTCATAATACTTGCATAAATAGTAATACCGTATAATAATAATAATAATAATAATAATAATAATAATAATAATAATAATAATTGTTGGTGAAGCAATTTCAATAGACCATAAAAAATTTTCTTAATTATTTCCACGAAAATGGGGGAAATTATTCTTTATCCATGGGAGGCAACTCTTCATATAATTTTTACGAGTTGTATAAAATGTTTTTCAGTAGTAAATTAGCCGCCAGAAACAGTTTCTTTTTTTTTATCTATAAAATTTGTATTTTAAATCCTCGATACAACTGCAAGTAATTTCAGCTAATTTATTTGAATTTTGTTTGGTGTAGAAATATTGCAGGTTGAATCATTAAAGCAACAAAAAAAAAAAACACTGTAAAATAATAATAATAATATTGGCTTACTAACATACATAGAAACAGTAAAGGACTGGGTGGTACAATAGTTAACATGAAAACAGAAAAAATACTCAACAATGAAAGAAGGCAGTAAATACAAACAAGATTTACATTTAGTAGATTCTGCAGAAAAGCAAAACAGAAGCTAAGAACCAACTACTGAAGCAAAAAAATATGAAAAAGAAAGCCAAGGATAAAGCTCTTGAGCAGATGCAACAACGTTGGCAAGACAAACCTCTGCATGGTCAATATCCAGAACGTGCCAATAAATCCAATTGCTGATAAAGTTAATACTCATCGATGGTTACGTGCATCTGGATTAAAGTCTGAGACTATCAGGCAAATATTATGCATAATAATGTGAATCCAAAATGCAGGTTCTGTGATAAATACCAAGAAACAATAGACCATCTAATCTCAGGATGTTCTGTCAGTTACTTAAGTGCAATACGTGATACACGTTTGGGCGACATGTCTCAAAAGAAACATGACTGACTGGGCAGAAGATTATCCCGCAGTAGGTTGCCATTGCTTTCTTGCAGACCAAGGCTATAGAACCCAATCTGTCCTGTTATTTAACCCATAACTGGAAGGAATAGACGGATTAATACCTTTCCTTTCCCAAGGGTATGTGAAGGAAATGAACTCAGCTGGAATTCGAACTCGGCTCCCCGATTTCTTGTTCCGAGCTGATATCCAATGCGCCACAATTGCATTAGACAATGTGAAAACACTATGAAAAATATGTAAACAAACACTGGTATGAACAATTCTATGGATTACACCATCTACACAGAGAGAAAAATTGAAGCAAATAGGCCGGACATTATTGTTAAAAACCAAAAGGAAAAAACTTGCTTATTAATTGATATGGTTTGTCTAGCGCATTGTAACATAGCAACCAAGGAATTCGAAAAACTGTCAAAATATAAAGACCTGGAATTTGAAATAGAAAACATGTGGAAATTGAATACAAGAATCGTGCCAGTGATAGTAGGTGCACTTGGAATGATAAAAAATGGAACATAACAACACATTGAAAGAATCTCTGGAAACTTCAACTCAAGAGATATACCAAAACTTGTCTTGTTAAGTACAACCCACACACTGAGGAAAACTTTGTCTATGTAACGCTACGGATGTTACGGAGATATCTAAAAACATGAAATGGAGCCATAACAACACACCATGACCTGTCTTAGGTCTTCCTGCAGACTTGGTAGGTAGTGCGACCATAGCAGAAATCGAATGATAATGAAAAATGGCATAATAATAATGTAAACTTTGAATGTGTTAAAAATTTCAGACCACACAATCGATAACTAATGAAACAGAAATAACTTTACGTTGGAAATCCGTTGCTTTCTGAGACATTTTCAAAGCTACTGTTTTTGAAATCTTAATGATGCCACTCAGTTACATAGGTGAGCGGCCAAGTTGACAGAAGATTAGTGTTCCGATTGTGCGTCCCGAGTTCGAATTTCACCATGGTCGATTTGAGATGACTTCGTGAGAATATCAGCCTAGGACGACGATCCTAACTTAAGACATTGTTAGGATGGTGCCTGAAAACCATACTAGCAGTTGACCCAAGATTTTGTTTTTATAATCATATCGCCCCAAGCGATTTTACTGCCACTGTTTTGCAGAGAGTTACATAAGAGTAAATTATGAGAAAGAGTAACAGGTTATAGGGGGTGTCAGGAAGTGGGTAAGAGAAGGATGAGAATACTGATGAGAATGGAGTGGACGGAGAAAGGAGCACGAGAGAGAGGATGCAGGTTAGTGAGATAGGAGATGACTATTGACTTTACATTTAAATTCTTGGAGAATGTAGCTGTCGGGGAAGCAAATAAACGGGAGAGAATTCCATAGGCAGGAAGTGCGAGAAAAGAAGCTGATGGAGTAGAATTTGCATTTACATTTTATTGATTTCACAGTAAAAGGGTTGGACCTAGTTGCTTATCTTGTGGCTCGAGGAAATTCGTATATAGGAGGTACCAGTGAGCTAAGTTCATCGGAGCAGAAGCCGTGAAAGTATTTGTAGAAGAGGCAAAAGGAAGCCACATTGCGCCGGTGAGAAAGTGACTGTATCTGAGCAGCCAAGTCGGGATCGATCACATTACAGATTCCCTGTTGGATTTTGTCATGGACTCCTAGGTGGTTAGCAGGAGCACCCGACCAGATATGGCAGTAGTATTCAATGCACAGGTGGATGGTAGATTTATGTATTTTTTTTTAATCATATCACCCCGAGCAAGGCGGTAACGCCACTGATGTGCAGGGGGCTATATAAGAGTGAAGAGATAGGAAAACAGAAAACCGGAAACCGCATCCTAAACAGGAAACAAGGGATGAGCCTCTTCACCTGTTCAATAGATGTGGGTGGAGTGTGAACCGGGCGATTGTTTAGTCTATCTACTACAATATTGGGGGTATGTGCAGGATTTGTGAATAAATTAAATAAACAAACCTGTTCGAAAGCCGTCGATGGTTTTGCAAGTCATTGTGAGTGAGGGCTTGAGCGTACTCTCTTTGTTCAAAACTGTTAGTCGTGTCATTTGAAAATAAATAAATAAATAAAATAAGCAAAATCTGTAAATAAACGAATTTACGAAATAAAAAACAATTAAAAAAGAAACTACGAATGCACACAAAAGGATTTATTTCATGGCACATTAACTCCATATGTCATTTAATGCCAAAGTTTTATTTTCTTGGGGGCTTTGAAGTAATAAAAATATGACATACGTTATTCTGATTTCACAGTTGAATACATGGTAGATGAAACTCAGCTTTTGTGCATATACATGTTGTGTGGACATAATTACTAGAGGCAGTGATATATGTGTTTTATAGTGGAGTTTCTTGAAGTTATATTTTCGAATACAATTGGATTTCGAGTATTTACATTATTCGGACTATTGTCTTCATCTTTGTTGCCATTTGTACGACGTTTAATAATAGATCATTCTATTTGTCTATATTTCTGAGATGAGGCAAACTGATAAAATGTAACCGCAATTTCTACTCTGACAGCTTCTTTTCACACACTTCCCACCTGTAGAATTCCCTTTCATATACTTGCTTCCCCGACAGTTACAATCTCCAGGAATTTAAATGTAAGGTAAATAGACATCTCCTATCACACTAACTCACATCCATTCTCACAAGCTCTTTTTCCATTTACTTCACTCCACCCACATCCTCGGTATCTTCATCCGTCTATTACCCTCCTTCTGACATTTCCCATAACTGACCCTTCTTTCAGATCACTCCTCTATGTAACCCCCTGTGCAACAGTGGCAGTAGAATGCCTTGCTTGGGGTGAGATGACTTTAAAAATATGATCAATGCTTCTGTTGTCTATATTTCTGAGATGAGGTAATATTTACAGTATTTACATTATTCGGACTATTGTCTTCATCTTTGTTGCCATTTGTACGACGTTTTGGCTGTTGTATGCTCCGGCCTTCTTCAACTGCTAGGAATTTTGAACCAAACCCTTTATCACTGGGCTATATCAGCCGAAACGTCCTTAAAATAGCAACAGACATGAGGACAATTATTTGGAAAGTTCTTTGTTCTTGAGGCCAGTTCTGTTTGTCACAGTGTGTTTGTCACTTGGAAAAGATTAACACTGTATTGTTGTGTTTACTGGGTGTTATGTGAGTTCTGATATGGAAAACACCTATAAGAAAACCTGTTCCTAAAAAGTCTTGTAATTTAAGCATTGGCTTACTTGTAACACCCCAATGGATGGTCCTAACAATTTCTCCAGCGGCCGTTCTCCACGCTGTGATGTTTGCCGGGAGTTTGTTGAAAAAGTCGGAGTCTCAAGCTGGAGGTACAAGATTAAACTATAAGAAACGAACTTCCACAACTTGGATGAGTTGAAAGGATGCTTTATTTCGTTTAGAGTTAGCCTTTTCGGTTGGGGCAGGCGAATGTGTGAAGATCAAATCCGAACTGACCGAAACAAGACGAACGGAGTTTCTACTCACTCAAACTGGAAATGCTTTAGACCACCGGGTGATAAGCATTGGCGACAGTAAGTCCGAAATGTTTCTTTTCATCAAAATTCGAAGATTAATGAATGCTGCGCGTTTGTGCCGAGTGAAAGACGCTGTTTTGGAATGGTATCTAGACATCGGCTAGATATGAAGTTTTGGTATGATTCTCCAAATAGTTCGTAGCAATTCAGCCCGTACTTTAACCTGAACTTGGTTAGAGTATACATGCTAACTGGGCCGGCTATTTTTGCCACTTTTGTTTTTTGTTTGGGTGGGGGGGGGGGGGGTTAATCCACTCATTAGATGAGAGATTTCCATTCTCATGTAAGTGGTGTCCTTTCATTTTTTTTTTGTTTTTTTTTTTGTTTTTGTTTCTTTTTTGCATTTGTTATCGAGTCTGAATGAATATGTATGAATATTTTACGATTCGAAACAGATTTTCAGGAAATGAATAGCTGTTTGAAAATAAAAGAAAATGTGATTTACATTCTCCAAGGGTCCTGCTTTTAACAAACAACTTTTTAATTATGTAATCTCAATAAATTCATGAAATTAAATAAGTAGAGTGGGTAACTATGAAAAAAAGATTTTATCAAAATTTTTTTTAAAATTCAAAAATAATTTTATTCATTTGTAATAAATCCTGAAATTTTCATTAAAATCCTAAAAATTATTTCATTTTTGAAAAAATTTCCAAGTTGATGTTTGTTCAGCTGAAAAAGGCGCCAAAACACTGATTTAATATATATTACGTAACCCCCTGAAAAAAAAAATTAACCAAAATGTCGAAAATAATTTTTTTTTACTTTCTAGCACGAAAGTATTAAAAAACATTTTTTAAATAATAAAAAAATATTTTATTTTTTCCACTTAACATAATTATTTTGACGATAAAATTTTGTTTTGAGCAAGTTTGGGGCCTTTTTTCATCATGCGATGCGGTTCATTGGCGAAAAAATGGAGGTACCTACGACAAAAAGTTACTTTTTGCAGAGAAATTGTTTTGCTATTTCTCACTTTGCAAAAATTACGAAACAAAATTCAAGGGAAGTAACTTACTAATTATTTGCCAAAAGTGACCTCCCTTGAAAAGTAACACAGTTTCGTACTGATTATGATGTGCATTGTGGTGCATTGGATATCGGCTCGCAACAAGAAATCGGGGAGCCGAGTTCGAATTCCAGCTGAATTCATTGCATTTACTTACGCGCAAATACCCTTGGGGAAAGGTATTAATCCGTCTATTTCTTCCAGTTATTGGTTAAATAACAGGACAGATTGGGTTCTATTGCCTTGGTTAGCAACCAGTCTACCGCAGACAGCAATGGCAACCTACTGCAGGATAATCTTCTGCCCAGTCAGTCATGTCTCTTTCGAGACATGATCGCCCAAGCGTGTATCACGTATGGCACTTAACTGACTGACTGATTATGAAAATTAGATGATTCATGATTGAATTGAATTATTGATATCTATTTACAATTTTTAAAAAATTATATAAAACAGTGAGATTTTTATCTTTCATTTCCTGTACAAACATCTGATATTTTTAATCTAAAGAGTTCTGTAAAGTTTAACTCATGGACATTTGCGCAGGTATGTCCGAAATTCTTTACAATGTGGTGACCCCTCAAGAGAGCAGGCAGAATTAAGTTCTCTACTCTTTGTTGACCCTTACAGAAAGCACGCAGAAGAATTATGGTCCACTACATAATTGGCGACGATAAAGAACACGCAAATATAGATAAATATTCACATTTCTACACAAAATTGGATCACACAGAGTTCGACAACTACATAACCTACGGATACAGATATCAAACTAAAAACTCAAATTGCAGAAATCAAATTGCAGAACACAAATTAAAGAATCTCTCATGCTTTATATAAACATATGTGATATACTCATTGTTGACTCACTTTTTATTTTCTACAATAAGCAAAATTTGTAAAGTCTATTACCGATTAAATAAGGATTTATTTTTTGTTTAATTTAAAAATGTAACTGCTCGTTTCGTTGGCTACTGAAAAGTTATAGGTTTGTGAAAAATCGGATTTATTATGCAATCAAAATATGAAGAAATCAGACAATACCTCCACCACCAGAGACTGAAGCAACGTTGAAAATGTTTATGATAATCTGATGAAAAATTTGGTAGTCACCTCCGGTGAGTTGAAAGTGTAATGCGTGGTGTATTTGGTATGTTACCAAATGTTTTCGCTGCCACGGGTTTGAAAGAGGTATTAAAAATATGTGATGATTGCGTTTTGGTCATTTGCAGTAGATCACCAGGTTTAAATTTCTTCTCTTTGTTTGTACCGATATGTTCATGCGTGTTCGTATAAATCCAGGTGGTCGTATAAATCCAGGTGGTCATGGTCGTATAAAGCCTAAGAATAAAGGGTAAATTCGCTCTCGTTGTTAATATCAGATTTGTTTGATGAGAATCTTCAGCAACAATGACAGTATTTTTCAGCTGAAATGTTTTGTTCAATTTCCGAGTCTTTCGTAGTCGCCAATTACAGTTGTTTTTGTTTGTCGCGGGTCATATGTTCTTCAGAGCGGGGTCACATTTTGTTTTTAAGCTTGTTGCAGCGTACGGACGGAGTCATTAATTGTGAACGTTGGTTAAATGATATGATGTACGTTGTGGTGCAGTGGATATCGGCTCGGAACGAGAAATCGGGGAGCCAAGTTCGAATTCCAGCCGAATTCATTGCATTCACTTACGTGCAAATACCCTTGGGAAAGGCATTAATCCGTCTATTTCTTCCAGTTATGGGTTAAATAACAGGACAGATTGAGTTCTATAGTCTTGGTCGGCAACCAGTCTACCGCAGAAAGCAATGGCAACCTACTGCGGGATAATCTTCTGCCCAGTCAGTCATGTCTCTTTCGAGACATGATCGCCCAAGCGTGTATCACGTATGACACTTAACTGACTGATTGAATATAATAGCTGGAAACATGATTAAGGCTTCTACTGAGCATAAAGTGGGGGGTCGATTTTCTATGGTTTTGAAGTAATAAAATGATCCCTCACTAATTACTACATAATGATATAGTACATCACTTCACCCCATCTAGTTATGAGTCAAATAATAGGACAGATTATGTTCTATAGCCTTAGTCGCCAACCAATCCATCGCAGAAAGCAATGGCAACCTACTGAAGGATAATCTTCTACCCAGTCAGTCATGTCACTTTCGAGACATAATCGCCCAAGCGTGTATCACGTATGGCACTTAACTGACTGGTTAAATGATATAGTTGAGATATAATTGATTAAAAAGGCCGATGAAAATGTAATTATTTGAAGTACTGTGTTGTGGCGGACTTCACCACATTAATTTAACTTTTGATAAGAAAACAGGGCACACGAAAGAAGAATAACCAAAAGACATTGTTGCACATAAAATATATTAACAAGATGTACAATAAAAAAGAACGATGTGAAAGAAAACATGAATCAGAGTAAGAAACGTTGAATTAGTCAAGAGTTGCCTCTCTTTGATTGCAATTTAAAAGTCTAGAGATAATTATTTGGTTTAAATTTTACTGGATAAATGTTGTTTCATATGATTGTTCTTGTGATATTACTATTGAAAAGAATTGTTGTGTTGAAAGAAGTTTTTCGTGAGGGTGTAAAAATATCATCAGCATGTGTGTGTGTGTGTGTGTGTGTGTGTGTGTGTGTGTGTGTGTGTGTGTGTGTGTGTGTGAGAGAGAGAGAGAGAGAGAGAGAGAGAGAGAGAGAAGGTTGGCGCGTAGTTAGAACTGGAGTGCCGACTGTTCGTAAGGGACTTTCGTTAATAATTACGATCGCGTCTGTCACAAGGATGATAGATGCAACAGTTACGCCGATCTGGCCCGAAAATTATCTCCGAACCTCCCACAATATTTATATTAATACAATTCATCCAACATAAGACAATTCAAGACTCAAGAAATAAGAAATATGACAACAACGACGCCAATGTAACGACAATAAACATGTATTAACAAATGTACAATAATCGGGGAAAAAAGCATGCAATTTACTGTTGACAATAGTTAAGTAGGAGAAAGAGTTTTCTTCCATAGACTGCAGAGAAAGTCAAATGTTCTTTGGGAGAAAGTCACTTGTTCAATGAAAGTTTAGATTCATGTTGAATGAAATAAAGACTAATTATATTATTCGGACCATTGTCCTCATTTTGGTTGCCATTTGTACGATGTTTCGGCCGTTGTACGCTCCGGCCTTCTTCAGGTGTTAGGAAGGAAGTGAACCCTTTATTATCATCACTGGGGAATATCATTCTCATTCCTGGTGCGAAGCCTCTTCTGGTAGTCATGAGTTATCTCCCTCTAACCCGACTCTCTAAGTTACTTGTTAACCAATGACTATATCCACTGGGCCATATGTCCTATATGGATATAGACGTTTGTTATTTCCAGTGACATGACCCAAAGAGTTGTGAGTTCAGTACCATACTACAGCAGTGTTGAACAAGAAACAAGAGTTGGATTAGAGGAAGTTAACTCATGACTACCAAAAGAGGTTTCGCACAAGGACTGAGAATAATATACCACAGTGATTTTGAGGTGCATTGGATATAGGCCCGGAACGAGAAATGGGGGAGCCGAGTTCGAATTTAAGTTGAATTCCTTGCATTCACTTACGCGCAAATACCCTTGGGAAAGGTATTAATCCGTCTCTTCCCTCCAGATTGGGCTCTATAGCCTTGGTCGGCAATCAGTCTACCGCAGAAAGTAATGGCAACCTACTTCGGGATAATCTTCTGCCCAGTCAGTCATGTCTCTTTCGAGATATGATCGCCTAAAGTGTGTATCACGTATGGCACTTTAACTGACTGACAAAACAGTAAATACTGTTTTGTCAGTCAGTTAAAGTGCCATCAGTTAAAGTTTCCAAGGGAAATCACTTTTGACAAATAATTATCAGGTTACTTCCCCTGAATTTTGCTTCGTATTTTTGAATAAAAGAATTTTTTTATAGTAGGTTCCGTTTTTTCGCTAACAAACCGTTTCACATGATGGAGAAAATCTCCGAACTTAATAAAAACAAAATTTTATTGTTAGAATAATTATCTTAGTAAGAGTGTAAGGATCTTGATTATTTTTTATCGAAATGACCGCCTGCTGAGAATTCATAACCAAATTCCCCACAATTCATTGATCAGAACGAGCAGAGTGTTTAAAAGGCATAAAAATTTTAAAAATAAAAATAAAAATTAAAAAATTTATTTTTAATAAAAAATATTAATCATCAAATTTATAAAAATTACAATTGAGTGTGAATAGTTTGTGGAATCACGTGTATTTCCATACAGCACGTTCACATCGGCATTCACTCATTGTACATATATACACGTGACAATCACGTGATAATCTTGCTTTCCCGCTTTTTTCCCTGGATGTATAAATAGCAGACACACGTGCTACACATACATTGCATTGAAGCAGTCGTCTTCGGATGACTGCTCTGTAACTCTATAACACTGTCAGCTCTCTGCTTCCGAGCAGAGAGCACAAACCCAGTCGTGGTTACGCCGAAGGGTAGAACCACGACTCGGTAAAAATAGACAGACATATTTTTGGCCCGGCTATATGGCCGGGAATACCCACATTAAAATGACCATGTGTCACATCTGGCCTTGTGTGGGAAGGCTAGTAAATACAGCAGAGCAGAGCAGCAGCAGTTCCCGTTTGAGTACCAAGAAGGGCCGACAGCAGTTTCAGCTGCCCGTGGTAGCGCCATGCTATCGCGGGGTCGCGTTCTTCAATCTCATCTAATTCTCTCACGCACCCGCACTAATTGCAGGACGCAATTAGATGTCTTTTATTTCTTTAACTTACATGTAGAAAATATTATAGTTGGCACTATAATTTCTTAGGCACACATCAAGTCAAAACTTAACAAACCTAAGGCACTCTCTTATAGAAATTCTATATTTTGCACAACTAACACCATGAACATTATTCATGAACTCTCAGATCTGAACAATTCTTTTTAGCAACATGTTCCTACATAATTTTCTTAACACGCTGAGAATTCTTTCAGCAACAATCAACATTCAAACTTACGTTAAAATCCATAACAGTAATTCTCACACAGTCTATGGGAGACAATTTCAAACAACCAACTTCACATATTATTCAACATCTATGTAATTTAGGTATTCTTGTTAAATATTTGTTAATACACAGTATCGTTGCAAATTAATGTTTTGTCAACTTCATTTCACTTCTCTTTGCTTGTTTAATGAATGATTTTCAACTCTTATAAAAATAATGGTGGTTTTGAAGGATTTAAGTAGGAAGTTCCTTTTGGAAGTGACCTTGTGCCAAGTGTGATTCAACAGAGAAATGTTGTTCCTTTGACCACTCTTGTATATTTAATTGTATATATAAAATTCCTATTTGTTAAATGTCTTTCAACTACCGTCTTGTTGATTCCTTTGACCATTCTTGTATATTTTATTGTATATATAAAATTCCTATTTGTTGAATATCTTTCAACGGTAAATTTTTTGTTTTGTTCCCCGGAGGCCCGTCAAATCTTTCCTAAACTTCCTTAATTACGTGCAAAAGTAAATGCTGAAATCAAATCGATAATTGTTTATTGAAGAAACCTACCATTTTTCCTGTTATCGACCACAAAAAAGTCGGACTATATCTCACTCCTTACCACCGTTCTCATATCTGATTCACCGCTGAATGACTTGGGGCGTAGGATACGTATTTCGGCCCGTTTACTTCCTTTGAGCAATTACTCCGCGATTGTTTGGGGTTCGGAACTCAATTTCCGCGTAGTGATTGCAAAAAGGTAGTAAATTGGTTGAAAAATCGGCAAACTACGCGTGCAGTCATTCTGCAGTGAATAACATGTTTGAACTGTGGTTACGGGGTGAGATAAACAACGAAAAGAAGTTCGATATTTTTCTGGTTGTAAAATTGAAAAAAGGTGGGTTTCGTCAATAAACAATTATCGATTTGAGTTCAGCATTTACTTTTGCACGGAATAAGGATGTTTTGGAAAGATTTGAAGGGGTAAATGCCTTCGGGGAACAAAACAAAAATTTTCCCTTTCAACTACCGTCTTGTTGATTTCTTTGACCATTCTTGTACATTTAATTGTGCATATAAAATTCCTATTTGTTGAATGTCCTTCAACAAGTCTTGTTGATTCCTTGAATATTGTGGGATATTGTTGAATGTGTAGCGTAGTAGGGAGCTGGTTAATGTTTCTTTGATTCGGCCTTGTGTCAGACATAACCGAACTTCCTACAGCTTACAAGTTTTATGCAGAATTATCATCATCAGAATTATCAGAAGGTTGGTTGTCGGCAGAATGGAATGTGTGGAATAGTGTAAGAATAAAATATATATTTTTCATGTTGAAATAGAAATTTATTATAAGGAAAGAATAACACAAGTTGTAGAAATTAATGTGCAATTATAAACATTAATAAGAAGTTAAGGGTAAGATATATAACAAGGTTCGTAGTAGTAATTGTTTAAAGAGATAAGGAGAAAGAGAAAGAAGACAATGTCCGAGTCGCTTGAAGTTGAAGTTACATTTTAGTCTGTCTCGCTGCTCCCATCTGACTCTCTCTGACTGACTGACGTTGATGAAAATTTGTTATTGTAATCTAGTTTTTTCGCACTGACTCGCGAAGTCCTTTTGGTCTTGCAAGTCTCTCCCATCCGTCAAAAATCATTTTAACACCTAATTGCGAAATCTGATTTCGACTTTTTCGTTAAGCACATAGTCAATCCTTTTTCTATTTGGGAAAAATCACGATTTCACACGTCATTGTGAATTTTTGTAAAAGTGAAAAAGGTGATTTTAATTAATTTCTTATACGCTACAAATGAATACGCCTTGAAAAACCGATTGCAAATTTCCTTCTGATCAGTCAGTTAAGTGCCATGCGTGAAACACGCTTGGGCGATCATGTCTCAAAAGAGACATGACTGACTGGGCAGAAGATTATCCCGCAGTAAGTTGCCATTGCTTTCTGCAGTAGACTGGTTGCCGATCAAGGCTATAGAACTCAATCTGTCCTGTTATTTAACCCATAACTGGAGAGAAGAGACGGATTAATACCTTTCCCAAGGGTATTTGCGCGTAAGTGAATGCAATGAATTCAATTGGAATTCGATCTCGGCTCCCCGATTTCTCGTTCCGAGCCGATATCCACTGCAACACAACTCACATCCGTAGTGGTGACAGGCATACGAAAAGAAGTTGCAAAATTGTATGTTTACGAAAATGAAGGCTGAATGTCTTTCACAATAAATCTTCCACGTAGTGTGATTTGTTTTAGGAACTGTTCAAATGATGCAGAAGTTATTTAATTTGTTAAATTAAATAAATGTTCCATTGATATTATGTGGTGAATGTCAATTGAAATGTATGTGTGTTAGAGTGGAAATTGAAGAAAGTGAAATAGAGTTGAAAAGTAAACTTGAGGATTCAGATTCGCACCGAATGGCAAACGAAGTGGGTGATGTCTATTATATGGCGACTTGCATGGACGTCTGCTTCCTGCCCGGAGTCTAGTTTCTTACTGGCTTTCCTCTTTCAAATACTGGTAAAGTGGATCAGATGCGCTTGTTGAAATTTCGCGCGCTGCACGTGTTCTCACGTGCCTACGATTAATCGACCAATCAACGATGGTTATTCTTATCCTTTCGGCGTTTAGTTTGCACAAATTCTTTTTCTTTTTTTTAATATTATTACATGCGATTCAAAAATTGTCACTGGAACTTTTTTCTTTTTTTGAAACAGCGTCATATTGATGACTGGCATAGGTTTAATACAACAAAACAATGTACAAGGCTTCAAGTTTTCTATTTGGAGGCAAAATAGACGACTACTGCTATCATTCGTCCACGAACTGTTCGTTACGACCAACACTATTCTCATCTTTGATAATGGCTGATGAAAGCCGAAAGCTCAGAAAGGATTGAATAAAACATGTATCAATATTGTGATTTTCTTTCTTCTTTCAACGATAATGCTACTAAGCTTATCAGACGATATGAAAAAACTTCACATAAAATAAATCAACATATATCGATATATAAGCTCTTTATAATGTTTTTTAATTAGATTTTAGATTTGACATTATATTAGAATCATTAAATTTATATACAAAGTTGTAAATAATACTATCTATAATTTTCTACTTTATACTAAAAAAGATTTATATATTTTTACCTGATATTGTTTACCGGTCATTTTTACCTGTTATTTTACAAATTGCTATTTATAGATTATGAATTAAAAATTTTAATTTTAAAATTTATTTCTATTCTTGTACTTCCGCTTGTGGAATTCCCTTCCATAATCTTGCTTTCCTGACAGCTACAATCTCCAAAAATTTAAATGCAAAATCAATTGCCATCTCTTATTTCCTTGGCTCCCATCCTTTCCTTGACAACCTATGTATCATGTTCTTCTCCTCTTCATTCTACTCTCATGCAGCCCTCCTCACACCTGTATTCTCATCCTTCTCTTACTCATTCTCTGACACCCCCGTAACTTGTTCCTCTTTCTCATCACTCACCTCTTTTGTAACCCCATGCGCGCCAGAGGCAGTTCTGCCTTGCTTGGGGTAAAATGATTACAAAAAAAAACTTTTTGTGTCAAACCCTATTAAATGCTTTATGCAATTCCAAATGTAAAACAGGCAGTGCCCGGGACGATCAAATGGTTGGTGTTTTTAAATTAGGCAAACAGTACGAGGAGTGGCTGGTTCTGGTCGACTGTGTATGGGTTGTTATTTACAACCACAGGTTGACGAACACCTTTGACTTCATAGAGGTTGAGATTGAGGATTGGGTTTGTCTCCAAATAGAAAACTTGAAATCTTGTATATTGTTTTGTTGTATTAAACCTATACAAGTCATCAATATAACGCCGGTTCAAAAAGAACATAACAAACTTATATTCAGAAATTGGTCCTCTACCAAGCGTTCTAAGAAATAGGGCTCAAGATAAACCTTTCTAAAACAGAAACTATGATCTGGGATTGAATTTCAGATTTCGTAAGATTTGATTGGACAGAAAATCCGAGCTTACACACGCCGATACTTTCTCATGAGCCAATAAAAAAAAAAAGCCTATACATTTATACATTCACCAAGAAAAAAAAGGCTCCTTTCATAAGACAGTTGGTTCACTAAACTTTACCATGTGCTGACGTCGGCGAAAGCAAAACAAAATAAATACAAAATTTTATTTATTGATCAATCAGGTGCAGGAAAAAAATCTTAAAAGTTGATCCGATCCTATTTTTTACAATCACATAAATACGCGTGATGTTTTTCCTTTTCTCAGCAGAGAGTTAGTAGTCGCCAACCGAACGTCTCATCTAGGCGACATGCCTTTTCTTTCTCACTTTGTCTTTCTTCATTATGTACTGTCAACAAACAAAGAACATCACAGAGAGTCACAGGTCGTCGACCAGAAACCAAATCCAGGCATTCTCTCTCTCTCTCTCACACACACACACACACACACACACACACACACACACACACACACACACACACACACACACCCTTTCTTTTGCGCTATTCATTGATTCTCCTTCTTTCTCATTTACTGACAACAAAGAAAGAAAGAATATTGCAGAGTCACAGATAGTCGACTGGACGTTTTATCTAAGTGACATGCCATTTTTCACACTCTCTCATTCTCTTTTTTACTCCGCACTACTTGATGCTACCCTTTCCTCATTGACTTGTCAGCAACAAAATAGAAAGAGGAACAAAGACATCATTTCTGTTCGCCTACTACAATTATACACAGTCATAGTGACATCCGATTTGTCTTTTCTTCACAAATCCATTTCGTCTGACCATAAGAAAACTGAACTCTAAGACACACATATTCAAGGTAAACCTTATGCAGAACTTTCAAACAAATGTTATTTCAACACAACAAAACTGATGTCAATTCTTACCGTCAATAAATTGTACTTTATAATACAAACAAAACAATTTTATTTTTTGTTCAAACGTCTGATTCTTTCAAATTTGGTGGGCTCGGTTAGGTTTGACACAAGGCCATTTCGTAAGCATGGCCGATGCTCACTACACAATGAGACACATATCCTGAATCCATCGTAACGATTCAGAATGTTGAATGCTAAACACTCCAGATATCTCGGTGTGTGGATCAGTTATAATAAATTTAGTACAGAAGTAATTAATTTCACATAACACCGCAAATTCCACCCATGTCTATTGAACAGGTGTAGAGGCTCATCCCTTGTTTCCTGTTTAGGATGTGGTTTCCGGTTTTCTCTTTTCCAATCTTTTCACTCCTATGTAGCCCCCTGCACATCAGTGGCGTTACCGCCTTGCTCGGGGTATTATGATTAAAAAAAAAATACCAAACATTAACCCGAAAACGCCAATCATGTTCTTAAATAAGCTTGTCAGATCGAGACTTTCATTTAGACATCATACTTGGCGCCAATTCGTTCAAAAATATCTGAATTGAACCCTTTCTCAAATCAATGATTAAAATTTCTTTGAGTGAATGATGTCTGATGGTCTTGGTAAAGACCATTCTTCTTTGAACATTGTGGATTGACGTTAAAGAATCGCAAAGAACTATACCCGATAACAAAACGGCATTAATTATAGGCTTTGAACAGTGTTACACTGTGGCTCGGTTGGCACGTTGGCTGACCCGGTCCGGAAACCTGTTATGATGATGACCGGAACCTGAGTCAAGGTTGATGCTGTCGAACAATTATGACAACGCTCTCTGATCGCTAGTTGTGATAGTCTCGTTACAGTAGCTGGTCTTCAAGATGTCTATTACAACGGTGAACTTTCCTGTCCACGCTGTGTGTTTTGATCTCAGGAAAGACACGTTGAAAACCCGGTAGCCGTTTCTCTACCACCTCAAACCAGACCGTACACACATGTACACTTGCGTTGATAAAATAAAACATGGCACCAAAAATAAATAATTTCGAATACACCTGGATAAGTTGCTGAGATCAAAATACACAGCGTGGGCAGGAAAGTTCACCGTTGTAATAGACATGTTGAAGTCATCAGATGACTAGCGTTCCGAGAGCAGTGTCACACAGAAGCACTAACTAAACTGGAAGAGAAAATAATGTCATAATCAAGATAGTGACATTCCACACTATTTCAAATAAACATTTACGAGGGAAATATCTACAAATACTGGAAAGAGCGATAATAGCTACTGAATTTGAGAAACCTATTTTCATAAAAATTGTCTTAAATTAAAATTTTTATACATTTCAACCGACAATAGTACTGGCTGCTCGGTCAATGGATGCCAGATGCTTCCTTATAAGGAAACTGTTAATATTACCATTACCATTATAGTCATGTTCTTAGTCGTAACCACAATTTATGTAGTAAATAAGCTTCGAATAAATGTGCTAATATTTAAACAGCAATTTATTAATAATTTTACAAAGTTCTGTTTTAGATGTGCGTGTAAGTTAATTTTTTGTGAATTCAGGTCTTCAACACCGTTTTGTTTCGGCCAGCGCGCACATATTAACTCATACATTAAAGCAGACAGATATATCATCAAATCGTAAAACGGCGCCCACTATCACTTTATCAACGATGCGAAAATGCCAAATCCAACTATCGCGCACACTCATATAAAACATAAACACACACACACACACACACACACACACACACACACACACACACACACACACACACACACACACACACACACACACACTACAATTAAGGACAGCAGTAGCAGCGAAAGAGGACCATTCGTTTAAAGGCATGATCCTGCAGTGGACAACTTGAAATCAAGCTCTCCTACCATTCTGAAAATGAGATTTTGATCTCGAAATATTAATGAATAATAAATAGTTAATAACCAACACCTTCTTTACCTTCCTTTACTTTACTAAACGCATTGTGATAGCCTGCAAATACTTACCCATATTTCTTTTCTGTTATAAACCTAACAGATTTTAAAAAGTGTATTGAATTTTGCATGGCTGGTAAAAGTAGTTTCATTTGTTAGCCAGGCTTTACTCGTTCCGTTTTCCACTGGGGTAAAGAAATATCTTGGCACTGATTTGTCTAAACCAGTGCTACTTAAAGTGTGGTACGCGTACCGTCGCCGGTACGCGAGCCATCGTCTGCCGGTACGCGGAGATTTTCCAGAAAAGAAAGAAATAATAGTAATACTCGATGCCTCAAGAAACTGCCAGGATATTTGACTCGTTTTCGTTTGTTTTTTTTATACATTTTCATTTTAGTTTTATATTATTATGGCTACATTGTTCATTTGCTCACTCACGTTAAAAGTTATTGCTATCCAACTAACGAATGCGATATAATGAACAGCAAAACAGTGAACTGAATACGCATCAGACTTTGTTCCACTCATATATCCATGATATATACATATCATACATTTTAAATACATCTTAAATTAATTAAAATTGATATTTTGTTTTACTGTTTGTCTATTTTTTAGAAGATTAATGCCTTTTATTAAATTCAAATTGCTTACGAAGTATTAATATTAACTTTAAATATTTTTTTCTGGATTTTTAAATATATATACCCTCGAAAGCAGTGGTCATAACTAATTTAACACAAATATGGTACTGGTCAATGGCACACTGAAAAGACTTGTTACTCTAATGATGACTGCCCTTAGAATGAACAAGATAACATGTCCTCATGTTTGTTACAGATAGTCTCAAAATGTTCCTGATATAGTACATATCTAAAAAAAATAAATTCCGGGGTTCACAGTCCCCCTCCTCTTACTCAGATGGATTAGTTTGCTTTGCTTGCCGGTCCCTGGCACATTGAAAAAAAATCTACCGGTCCGCCACATCAGATAATTTGAGAAGCACTGGTTTAAATGGACTGGTATCGGTTTACGTTAACTGATTTAGGATCTATTGCAAAGTCTCCGGTTATTTCTGTTTTCAATTTGATACAAACTTAATGCTTTTTGAATTTACTGAAACAAACAGTGATTACTTGACTATTATCTCTTTATACTTTGTGGTGTGTGTTAAGATAATTCATTTTTGTTTATTAAACATCTCCGAGTTCTGGGTCATATAGATAAAAGACTTCAAAGTAATCTTTAATGTGATTGAATGACCTTACAAGTAGAGGTATTTTGTGGTAATACCGAGCAAAAGCGATGAACCGGATGTTTGCGCTTTCACGACCAAAAAGCAAATGACCAAAAGTCGTCGCTGCACCGCCGGCTCCGCGCAGATGTTCTGGTTAAAAACTAAAAATTAATTAAATATTAAATTTCCAGTTCGCGAGCTTACGCGAAATTTATTTATCAGCCAATGGGAAGCCCAGAACCAAATACAAGTGTGAAATCCCAAATAAGCTGCTGTGATCCAAAAAGAAGATATAAAAAGCGGATACAGAAAGCATCGATAGACAGACCGACGCAGGCCGACACACACATGGACTGACTCGAGAGAGAGAGGAACGTAACCAATATCCCCTCGACCTAAGTCAAGCGGCTTCTATGTTCGCCTACCTTCACCTCTCCTTACTTTCTTCCCTGTCTCAAAAACTACTTACTGACCTAAGGAGCGAATACATCAAAGACATTCCTTACTTACACGCTCCCAAATTCCAAAGTATTAATTCTCTTTCAACATTTTATTGTCATGAACATTTTAATATTCGTTGTACCTTTACTTCATGTATTACTTCAATTGTAAAAACACTAATTGATATGTGTTATATATTAAATGTTATCTTTCAACTCAATTTACTTTTCTTGGTTTATAACCTTTCTTTATGACTTCTAGTGGGTTATCTACAACAAGGCCTAATTCCGTTAACTTGCAACAGTATACAACTACCCTTCACTAGAACGGACACCCGCTTCTAACGGGAAAAGAATAGATAAGCAGCCACTATAATTTCATCCATATATGTTTTTGGTGCCAAAATTAAGCGCGTTGGCTGGCAAAGTCAGTTTCTGCAGAAATCTATTTCAGAGCAAACCCGTTTACTACCATTCACTGACCTGACAAGTAAACTATGCCGCAAAAACCCAGTAACTCTCGGTTGAAGTTACTTCGAAGTATTTTTTAACTTCTTGTCGGTAAGCGTTTATGTTTTTCGTTTACGTTTTTTCCCACTTTTTATCCCCTTTTTCCCCCTTTTTACCACTGACCATAAACCACTAAAATCGGTACCTCCATTAAGTTGCAGAAAAAAAAAACAGCATGATATGAAGAAAAAGGCCACAAACCTAATAAAAACGAACTTTTTCCATCAAAATATTTGTTCTTCTTATGAAGAGGAAATGTGACACGATAACTAGGCATATATGTATTTTATTATAATAGATTAAAATAGAAAATAGATTAGAATAGAAAATAGTTTAAAAACATATTTAACAAAAGTGAAAAAGAAGAGGAAAAAAAAAATAAATAAACGTTTTTTCTTTTATGAGGAAAATTGTGGAAGAGACAAGAGTATCCGATTACTGTTTTAAATCCTACCGCTCTTCCGATGAATATTTGAGTCAGTGATTTAATGTCATGAAGAGATAAGTTCAGGAGGTGCGTTTTTCGAATGGCCCGGTCAAAGGCTGTCCTTTACTGTATCTTGACCACACATTAAGAATTTTCCGGCGGAAGCTTTATTAAGATAAAAAAAAAAGATAACTGAAATTTCAGACTTACAGTCGCCAATTTTTATCACCGGTGGTCTAAAGCATTTCCGGATTTCCGGGTCAATTTTAAATAAATTCAGGTATTTTTTCCGAGTCAGTCAGTTAGAGAGTGAGAGGAGTCCCGCCGGGCGTGTGCTTGAAGTAAGAATCTCCGTTCGTCTTGTTTCGGTCAGTTCGGATTTGTTGATCTCCATTAATTAGAGTTAGAGCTGTGTATCACATTCGCCTGCCCCAACCGAAAAAGCTAACTCTAAACGAATAAAGCATCCTTTTCAACTCATCCAAGTTGTGGAAGTTCGTTCCTTATAGTGAATCTTGTACCCCTAGCAGTTCGTCCGACATATTCACCAAACTCCCGGCAAACATCACAGCGTGGAGAATGGCCGCCGGAGAAAATTGTTAGCACGGACCGTTGGGGTGTTACAGAAATATCAAAGTATTTCTTAATTATTTTTTTTAATTTTTATTACTTCCTTCTAACACTTTCGAAATTTTGGTAAAAAATCTTGTTTTGATTTTAGTTAGCGGGTAACCAAATTGATACGAGAGTTTACAATTGAAAACGTAATATTACATAACTCAGCTTTTTTTTCCGGTGACAAACATCTTAATTTGGAAATTCTTGCAAAAATCAAATAATGGTCGGATTTTAATGAAACTTTCAGGACTTATTCATGCATGAATGAAATTATTTTTGAAATCATTATTTCTAAAAATTCTTGGTAAAAATATTTTTTTACATCTGTTACCCACGTAAATTCATGAAATTTTAAGAAATTAAATTTTGTTGGGAAAACTGGTTTTAAAATTAGGACTTATTGGGGAATGTAAATCATCTATTATTTTCTTTTTAAATTTTGCCTTTTTTTTCGAAAATCCACTCCCAATTGTAAAATAAAACAATGCAATAAAACTATGACATTATTTAATTTGATAAGCTTTTAATTGCTTTAATAAATAATATATATTAAGTACTGAAGAAAAAAATTCGATTAATAATGAAATTTTAAAAAAAATTGTTTTCATTTTTTACAAATAATAATTTATAAAGTTTTCAAAAATATCTTAAAAATACTTCAAAGATTTGTTGTGGTTAGTTTATAAACTTATTAAATGAACATTATATTTACTAATCGAAAATTGAAAAGTTTAATACAAGTCGTCGTGTCTTCGTATTTTTAAAATAATTTTTATTTATTTATTTTATTTATTTATTTTGTATATTTGAAGTTTTTTTTTTGTTTGGTAAGTTCTATGTATATATTAAAAGGCCATGTGTTTCGGGTTTTTTTCTGCTTACAGGGAAAGAATATCAGTGCAATTATGTCACTTGTGATCGCCATACATTTATCTTATCTCTCATCTGGCAAGCTGTCAACACATTTCAAATACGGCGGACAGGTTTGAAAGTTCAACTCTGTGATTAAGAAATAGTTTTATTTTAAATTTCATGCTATAAATAAGTAATACTTGTGTAGATCAGATTAATTTAACATTAAATTTGCTAATTTTCTAAAAATAATGTTTCACAGATGTATATTTTATTTTTGCAAGAATTTTAAAATCGAGAATTAACTTTCGTTTACAAATGTGTCGATCACTCAAAAATGGCCGAAATTTGAAAGATTAAGAAAACATTGAAAATTTTTAGATCCAATCAAGATAATTCCTGTTTAAAATACACCAAAGTATTTTGCTTACTGGAACTTTTTTTTGCATTTAAAGGATCGATTATTCTTTTACAAAATTACGTGTAAATTTTACTTAAAAAAAAGATGCGTTTAATAAATACGAACGGCTTGAATAAGTGCAAAATCTTACCTGCTCGTCCCTCGTCGCTCTCTTTTTTACAGTTCCTTTCACTCAAAAGTACCAAACATTTAATTCAACATTATGGGTCCACCGAACGCTGGTTGGGAACTTGCTCTTAAGGAAGTACGATTGGGAAAATGTCCACAGGATCCACGTCCCGTGTCGCATTTTCATTTTAGTGAGTTGGCAACCTTAATTATAATTCCCCTCAGAAAATGCTCTGATGAAACCTGTAGAAATTTGTATGACCCTGCATAGTTTACTTGCAAAATTTTCCCAATTAAATCCGCCTTGAGCCATACTGTATCAAAAGACATATCTTCACTTAAAATATTAGGACCTTAGTTCCGTTGTTTTCCAACAGATAACGTTTCCAGAACTGCGTGCGTGTAGTTTCAGATGTTAATGCATCTATAAGAAAGTACTATAAGCAAGCTTGAAATTCATTTCGCCGAAGTGTAAACAACTTTGTTTTTCATGGCGCTAAACATGCCGAAGAAAGTGTAGTGGCGAGGAATTTTACTGCACTACTTTATTCAAAAGAAATCTGAAGCTGAAGTAAACTCTTATTGAGACTTAACGGCGATCACGCTCTGTCGGAAACAACACGCAGAGATATTTTTAAACGCTTCAAAAATAATGAGTTTGATGTTAAAGATAAAGAACGCTCTGGCGCACTGAAAAAGTTTGAAGACAAAGAATTTTTTTTTCATAATCATATCGCCCCAAGCAAGGCATTTTACTGCCACTGTTTTGCAGGGGGTTACATAGGAGGAAAATTATGAGAACGAGTGACTGTTTATAGGAGGTGTCAGGAAGTGGGTAAGAGAAGGATGATTGTGGTCATAAAATGAGGGATCAGTTTATATATTGATTGTAATGTAGAATTGATCCCCCACTTTATATCCAAGTTATAATAGTATAGAATTTTTTTTATAATCATATCGCCCCCAAGCAAGGCATTTTATTGCCACTGTTTTGCAGGGGGTTACATAGGAGGAAAGTTATGAGAAAGAGTGACAGATTATAAGGAGTGTCAAGAAGTGGGTTTGAAAAGGATGAGAATATTGATGAGAGGGAAGTAGACAGAGAAAAAAGAATAAGAGAGAGGAAGCAGGTTAGTGAAATAGGAGATGACTATTAACTTTACATTTAAATTCTTGGAGATTATAGATGTCAGGAAAGCAAGTAAATGGAAGGGAATTCCACAAGCGGGAAGTGCGCGTAAAGAAGCTGATGGGGTAGAATTTGCATTTACAACTTATTGGTTTTCACAGTATTGCTAATCTTGTTGCTCAAGTAAATTTATATATAGGGGGCACCAGTGAGCTAAGTTCATCGGAGCAGAAGCCGTAAAAGTATTTGTAGAAGAGACACAGGGAAGTTACAATGCGCCGGTGAGAAAGTGACTGCATCCGAGCTGCCAAGTCGGGATCTATCACATTACAGATTCTTTGTTGGATTTTGTCAAGAACACCTAGGTGAATAGCAGGAGCACCTGACCAGATATGGCAGCAGTATTCAATGCATGGGCGGATGGTAGAGTTATACATGTGCGGGATTGTTTCAGGCGGAAAAAAAACTTCCTGGCCCTACACAGAGAACCGACTTTCTTAGCAGCGGATTTAGCTATGGATTCTTTATAGTTATTCCACTTGAGGTCTGTTGTGAGAGTTAAGTCGAGGAGGCGCAGTGTTTTGCTTTCAGGAAGACTAGCCTAATCCATGCTAATGGGGTGGTAGGAGCGATTGTTGGAGGCATTATTTCATGAACATTGATGTCAAGCGCAAGCTGAACTTGCAAAATCATTAGGAGTTGATCACACAATATTTTCGAAACATTTGAAAGCATTAGGAATTGTTCAAAAGCAAGGACACTGGGTGCCATACGAGTTGAAGCTGCGAGATGTCGAACAGCGTCTTGTCACGAGTGAACAGCTGCTTCAATGGCACAAATGGAAAAGTATTTTTGCAACGTATTGTGGCCGACGATGAAAAGTGGGTACACTACAATAACCCTAAGCGTTGATGCATAGCTGGGTAAGCCCATTGGCGGCAAAGCCGAATACCCTTAGTTCGAAGCTTCTGTTTTGCATTATGTGGGATCAACTGGGTGTAGTTTATTATGAGCTGCTCAAGTCGACCGAAACCATCACAGGAGATCACTATCGACGACAGTTGGTGGGTTTGAGCCGAGCATTGAAGAACAAAATGGCCGCTTTACGAGCTGAGACACGACAAAGTGATTTTGCAGCTTGACAACGCTAGGCCACATGTTGCAAAACGGGTGAAAATCTACTTGAAATTTCTTAAATGAAAATCCCTACCCCATCGGCCGTATTAACCAGACATTTCCCCATTCGATTGAGACTTGTTTCGACCGTGGGCCTGGCTGCGTAGAATTTTCATTCTTATGAAAAAAAAAAAAAAAGGTCAACTCGTGGTTATCCTCAAAAGACGTATCGTTTTTTCAACGTGGAATTCAGATGCTGCCAGACAGATGGGAAAAATAAGGGCTAGCGATTGACAATACTTTCAGTGACATGTTTCTTACAAATTTTTGTAAGCAACTGGTTCCCACCCTTTTACAGTGAAACCGATAAAATGTAACCGCAATTTCTACTCCAACAGCTTCTTTTCTCGCACTTCCCGCCTGTGGAATTCCCTTCCACATGATTGCTTCCCCGACAGATACAATCGCCAGAAGTTTAAATGTAAGGTCAATAGACACCTCCTAACACACTAACTCGCATCCATTCTCTCAAACACTCTTCCCATCTGCCCAACCCTCAGCCTCGGTATCCTTACTCGTCTATCACCCTCCTTCTGTCATTTCCTATATCTAACCACTCTTTCTCTTCACCTTCCCCTATGTAACCCCCTGCGCAATAGTGGCAGTGGAATACCTTGCTTGGGGTGAAATGATTAAAATTAAAAAATTAAAAATAAAATAAAACATTACTTATTATGAAAAATTAGCGAGAACTTACTCAAGGTCCTAATATAAGACTTAAAGTACGAAAATTTTCTTTAGGAAAACCATTGAGATCAAAATGTAACTTCAATAAACCATACACCCCTCGGTTAGCAATGAATTTCTTACCTTTGTCTTGAAAAAAAAAATTGGGTTGTCCGGAAAATTGGTGCTGATTTTTAGACATTCATGTTCCAGCGTATTAAAACACGTCAAATTTATCAACAGACTAGCAGTATAGCCCGGCGTTGCTCGGGTGTAATGAAAGCTTTTATATATATATTATCGATTTTCTGCACTATCGTAAGAACTGCAACCTTGAAACTTTTGAATATCGTTTATGTCTTTGTCTATGAGTGTATCAAATTTGATTAAAATCGGACCACTCCTTCTATAACCTGATTTTTTCGATTATCGATTTTCGATATTTATCGAGGGTACCTCGATACAAAACCTAGCTAAGAACACTCGCAGACGCTTATAGTACAACTGTGTACATTTTCAAGAAAATCGGTTCAGCGGTTTCGGAGTCTATAGGTAACGGACACACAGACACGCACACAGACACACGCATACACACATCGAGACAAAGTTCCATTTATAAAGTTTAGATATATGCTTGCATTTTCGATTAGAGAACTCTTTCTTGAGAAAAAAAAATTTAAATCACTTAATGGTCAATGGTGCGTCCCTACGAAAATGAAAAATTATAAGGTGCATGCTATAAACGTGATACCTTTTTTTTTTAACCCTAAAATCAAAAATGTCTCACAAGCAACAAAAAGATATGTTCTGTGTCTGATGAAGATGCTTCAACGGACACAGTACATTTTGGCGTGAGTAAATTAACTGTTCATTTTAACCCCTAAGCCCCACGTCGCTCTAACTCCAACTTTCTTACTTTTCAAATTAAAAAAAAAAAATGTAACAATAACGTTTCAGGGCTTCATGAACAAAATATTTGTTAATGAGAATTGTGCATTTGTATATTAAAACAATATTCTTGTATTTACTGGTGATGAAAGTGTTGAAAACTTTTTGATAAAACTTGTCAAAATAGACGTTTTTAATATTTCTATTAAAATTACCATACTAACAGTAGCTAAAGATTTTGTAAATACACGGAATAGTGTAAAACAATCCACCTAGGTGTCCTTGACAAAATCCAACGGAGAATCTGTAATGTGATGGATCTCGACTTGGCAGCTCAGATACAGTCGCCTTCTCAAGGGCGCAATGTGGCTTCCCTGCGTCTCTTCTACAAATACTTTCACGGCTTCTGCTCCGATGAACTTAGCTCACTGGTGCCCCCTATATATGAATTTACTCGAGCCACAAGATTACCAACTAGGTCCCACCCTTTTACTGTGAAACCAATAAAATGTAAACGCAAATTCTACTCCAGCAGCTTCTTTTCTCGCACTTGCCGCCTGTGGAATTCCCTTCCGCTTTCACGACATCTACAATCTTCAAGAATTCAAATATATTGTCAATAGTCATCTCCTATCTCACCAAATTACATCCTCTCTCTCTCTCTCTCTCTCTCATGCTCCTTTCTTCGTCCACTTCACTCTCATCAGTATTCTCATCCTTCTCTTACTCACTTCTTGACACCCCCTTTAACCTCTCACTCTTTCTCATAACTTTCCTTCTATGTAATCCCCTGCACACCAGTGTCAATAAAATGACTTGCTTGGGGTGATACGATTTTTAAAAAGATAGATAGATAGATATATAGATAGATAGAATCTCCAAGAATTTAAATGTAAAGTCAATAGTCATCTCCTACCTCACTAACCTGCATCCTCTCTCTCATGCTCCTTTCTCTGTCCATTCCAATCTCATCAGTATTCTCATCTTTCTCTTACCCACTTCCTGACACCCCCTATAACCTGTCACTCTTTCTCACAACTTTCCTTCTGTGTAGCCCCCTGCGCACCAGTGGCAGTAAAATGTCTTTCTTGGGGCGATATGATTATGAAAAAAAAAAGTTCCTGTTTAATCTCATTGAAGAGAAGTTTACGTTCCAAGTGAACTTATGTCTTTTTATAAAGTATGGTTTCGTGTATACTAGCAGTATAGCCCAGTGTTGCTCGGGTGTAATGAAAGTTTTAAAACTAATCCATGGTCCTGGAGCTCAGACTCAGTCTAAAGAATATTTGTGTGAAGTTTGGTGAGAATCGGATAAAAATTGGAGACATACAGACAGATAAACAGACACACACACACACACACATCTTGTCTCTCTCTCTCTCTCTATATATATATATATATTATCGATTTTCTGCACTATTGTAAGAACTGCAACTTTGAAACTTTTGAATATCGTTTCTTATGTCTGTCTATGCGTGTATCAAATTTAATTAAAATCGGACCACTCCTTCTATAACCCGAATTTTTCGATTTTCGATATTTATCAGGGGTACCTCAACACAAAACCTAGCTAAGAACACTCGCAGACGCTTATAGTACAACTGTGTAAATTTTCATGTAAATCGGTTCAACCGTTTGGGAGTCTAAAAGTAACGGATACACACACACACACACACACACACACACACACACAAAGTTTCATTTATAAATAAGTTTAGATAGCATTAGGGAACCTTTGAAAACACCTACAGAAACCTCACTGAATTTTATAGAGGAAAGAAGTAGAAGCATATTCTATATCTGTAGGGCGTTCACCCTGGTTGTGTTGAGCAGGCTTCATCCCAAGCGAAGGAGAAAGTTTTATGGGGATTTGTTTAAGAGCAGGGTCCCAAGTCCTACCCTGTATAGACCTCAGGTATTTTAATTATCCCGCAACAGGTTGCCAATACCTGCCGCGGTAGATTGGTTGCCAGCCAAGACTATAGAACCCAATCTATCCTGTTATTCAACCCATAACTGTAGGGAAGGGACGGATTAATACCTTTCCCAAGGGTACGAGAGAGTAAGTGAATGCAGGGCATTCATGCGGAATTCGAACTCGGCTCCCCGATTTCTCGTTCCTAGCCGATATCCACTGCACCATAACGCACATCCGTCAAGAAACACTTACAGCACCTGGTATTCCCAAGCGGTCACCCATCTAAATACTGACCAGGCTCAACGTTGCCTAATATCGGTGATTGAGCGAGAACCAGTGTATTCAACGTGATATGGCCGTAAGCACGCACATCCGTCACTAAACGCTTACAGCACCTGGTATTCCCAAGCGGTCACCCATCTAAGTACTGACCAGGCTCAACGTTGCCTAATATCGGTGATTGAGCGAGAACCAGTGTATTCAACGTGATATGGCCGTAAGCACGCACATCCGTCACTAAACGCTTACAGCACCTGGTATTCCCAAGCGGTCACCCATCTAAGTACTGACCAGGCTCAACGTTGCTTAACTTTGGTGATCAAATGAGAACCGGTGTATTCAACATGATATGACCGTAAAGCTTCGAGTGGTTGGGATACAGTTTCAGTTGTCAGTGAATATTTTTATCAGTATTCAATTTGCTTTCCTCCTTAGGGTAAGTCAATTGCTTGGCGTTGATTTATATTTACAAGCTGGGATTTTTTTTGTCTGCAAAGACTCATATTTATCATTCTTAAAAGTTCACGGAAAGAAAACTACAGAACCTCCTACAGAAGGTAGCGGTGGAGAGTGACAAAAAGGACTACAAATAAACTGTAGGAAAACTGAATGCATGGCCATCAGCAAAAAGAGCAACCCAAAATGTCAAATACAGGTGGGGGATACTGGAATCAAGCAAGTACAAAAATTTAAATACCTAGGAAGTGTTCGAACAGGAGACGGAAAGTGCGACACAGAGATCCAAAGGCGAATTGGCATGGCGAAGGACGCGTTCCAGAAGCTGAGTAAAGTACTAACACACAGGGAAATTTCACTAGAAACAAAGAAAAGAGTGCTGGACTGCTATGTGATGTCAGTTCTTCAATACGGCAGTGAATGCTGGACAATATCATCGAGGAAAAAACTTGAAGCAGCGGAAATGTGGTTCTACAGAAGGATGCTGCGGATATCGTGGACCGAGCATGCGAGCAACAATGAGGTATTGGAAATAATGGCAACGAAAAGAAAATTAATAGTGCGCATCAGGAAGAGACAACTGAAGTTCCTGGGACATGCAATGAGGAAGGAGGGCTTGGAGAACCTGATACTGACAAGCCAGATAGAAGGAAAATGAGACAGAGGAAAGGAGCGGATAACATATTTGAAGGGCCTGATCAGGTGGATGACGGAACGAGGTTTGCATGGTGTAACAGGAGAAGGCGTGCTAAGAACCACCAGGGGATAGGGAGACGTGGAAAGTCATGATTGCCTACGTCCTGAAAGGAGAGGGCACATAGAAGAAGAAAGGTTTTTAAATTTACTCAAGTGAAGAGCGATTAATTGAAAATCTTTTTATACTTCGTGGTCTGTCATTTAATATGACCCCCAAATTTCTGACGATCTTCTTTTTATGTTATGCATTTCTTTGTAGTTTTCATATACTTCAGAAATCTTTACATGTTAATTATTAAACTAAATATTACTATAGTATTAAGCCTTATTATTATTACTAGAGATTTTTAATGTGACTTTCCCCACAAATTGTCATAAGACAATACGTTTTTAGAGTGTATTCTGTCCAGGCTACAGACACAAAGATTTAGTAACATTACTGTCCAACTATCATAACATCTTCAATGTATTCATATTCCTTTTTAATGGCATTGTTGAATTATTTTATTAATAGCAGTATAGCCCGGTGTTGCTCGGATGTAATGAAAGCTTTAAAGCTAATCCATGGTCCTGGATCTCAGACTAAAAAGCAAGAGTTGTTTCCAGTTAAAGCGAAACTGCAGACTGCAAGAAAAATAAATGGATGTAAGTCAAATTTTTCAAGTTTTTTTTCGTCGTAAACTGAATTTTGAAGGCTAAATAAGTCTTTTGAGTAAATGGTATGATGGCTGAGACTAAGAACTACAATTATACCTACTTAGAGCCAAACCTGGAGCAAAAACTAAAATAAAAGGGCTGAAAACTGATTTTGATCAGACCCGGTAGGATATCAGGGTATCGATTTCCAATATCGGAGTCAAATAAGTCATCCAAGGATAGAACTGCAACCTTGAAACTTCTGAATATCGTTTCTTATGTTTTTGTCTATGAGTGTATCAAATTTGATTAAAATCGGACCACTCCTATAACCCGATTTTTTCGATTATCGATATTTATCGGGGGTACCTCGACAAAAAACCTAGCTAAGAACACTCGCAGACGCTTATAGTACAACTGTGTACATTTTCAAGAAAATCGGTTCAGCCGTTTCAGAGTCTATAGATAACGGACACACACACGCAGACATACACACACACAGACAAAGTTCCATTTATAAATAAGTTTAGATTAGATTAGATTGTCAGTGAATTTGTGAACGAATTTTCAAGATACTTCGGATTACCACCCAAAGCCAACAATGGAAACCTCAAACAAAAGATCGTTCGTTGAGAAAGGAAAAAAATGTATATATATATATATATATTTTGATGCGTAGATGCCAGAGTAGCTACTGTTTTTCAAAGTCTCCCATTCTTCCAGAGTGCTCAATCAGGGTGTGAGAGCGTATATATATATATATTGATTGTTTAATACTTAGTTTTTGGTCCTAATAGGGTTAGACTAGTACACATTAGTATTAAAAAGTGTTTGATAAAATTATATTGTAGGACTTTTGAATATTTTCCATTTTAAACGAGTTACTTTGCTACCTAGGTTTCTACCATGAGTGGTGTCTTCAGGCGATTTTTAGAAACCTGGGTAGCGAAATAACTCAGTTTAAAAATGGAATATATATATATGCTCTCACACCCTGAAAGAATGGTAGACTTTGAAAAACAGTAGCTACTCTGGCATCTACACATCGTTCATTCAGCAATGAATTAGAACACTCTCAGCTATTGAGCGTGTATAATGATAATATACACGCTAAAGAGTCTGCCTCCTCCTACCGAGCGCCCGTAGCTCAGAGGGAGAACCTCCAACTGACGCAAATTCGGTCGGGTTTCAATCCTGAGTAAAAAGCAATCGGCTGTCTAACCGTACTGATGAGCTGTGATACAGCGAAACAGATCTGTCTGCGGATGAGTATATATATATATATATATATATATATATATATATATATATATCCATGGCAACGTAAACAAAAAGAAAACAGTTAAAAGAAGACGCAGTGCAAAACGAAGAAGACACATTGTAGCTAACTAGCGAAATATTACTCGAGAACTTGTCATTAACTTGATGAGGGCGTAAAGTGTCGAAAATTTGTTCACAAATTCACTGACAGCTGAAGGCTCGGCAAAAATCAACAGATAATATCATAAAATCTGTTCTGGGAACATATTTAAAGCTAGAGACTCAGAGGTTAAATTAAGGTATTGAAAATCTCAACCAATATCATAGATGCTGAGAAAAAAATCTTGAAAGGCTACAGAAAGGGACAATTTCAATGGAGATTTCAGAATTGGCTCCACTCATTGTATTCATCCTTAAGCCAGATTTATTGAGATGTAAGATGACTATCAATGCCATGATCAAAGTATTTACCCTATACTATGCAACTTTAGGATGGGAAGAATCTTACACCAAGTAAGATCTGTCAAGTCTATCAGCAGTTACTACTGAATGAGAATTCTCACACATTTACCCAAATCAACACCCATAAAGGACTATTTACATAATCATTTATACTGTTAAAAATTCACACCAGGAATTTTTCAAAGGACAACAGAAAATATTTTACACAGTATTCCAAATAACACTCTTAGGATTAATGACATTCACATGAAAGAGCCGACCAGTAAAGTCCACTTATCAACCTTAGCGCAAGTACTGAGTAGGCTAAATAATATTTGTGCGCATGTCAAAAGTGAAAAATACAAATAGTTTTGTTTTCCTAGGGTGATTTACTTAAGCCACAAAGTTAAGAGAGAAAGAATTTAACCAGTGGAATGCAAAGGCTATCCGAAAAGCTCTAAACACCACCCCTAGACTTTTTGAGAATACTGAATTATTACGCATTCCTAACATCTACAATATTTTATCGTTACACCATTTGCATAGAGAGAAAGTGAAACAGAAACAGACCCCACCCAGCAGGAACTAATCTGGAAAAAGGCAAATGATTCTTTGCGTCCAAACAGATTATTCATTCTGATCAAAACAAAGAAGTTACCGTTGCTTGTGATAATTCTCCATATGAACTGGGGCCAGTGTTGTTCTCTATAATAGAAGATAGATTTGAGAGACCCAATCTTTGCAATCAGCTCTGCAGGGATCGCTAAGTGGACTGTAATATTGTCAGCTTATGCTTACCAACTTATCCATTAGAAAAGCAAATAAAATAGAACTGCAAACTACCCAAGCTGTTTGTTTCTGCCTTTCAAAATCCAAGCAGTTCCAATGTCAGAGAAAACTATTGGGCTGCTGGAGTCAGTCAGTTAAGTGCCATACGTGATACACGCTCGGGTGATCATGTCTCGAAAGAGACATGACTGACGGGGCAGAATATTATCCTGCAGTAGTTTGCCATTGTTTTCTGCGGTAGACTGGTTGCCGGCCAAGGCTATAGAACCCAATCTGTCCTGTTATTTAACCCTTAACGGGAAGGAAGAGACGGATTAATACCTTTTCCCAAGGGTATTTGCGCGTAAGTGAATGCAATGAATTCAGCTGGAATTCGAACTCGGCTCACCGATTTCTCGTTCCGAGCCGATATCCAATGCACCACAACACTGCTAGAGTACCTTGGTCAAACTTTAGTTACTTACCAAGAAATCGAAATGTCATGATTCAGAAGAACAGTGTTCTTATTTTACAAGGAGGTATGAACTGGAGAGAGCAAAAAAAAAAAAAATTAATATTGTGGCAAGAGGATTATTGTATTTCTGAAGGGATGGAAACAACTAGAAGCACTCTATGAGGGACACCCACGAATGATTAGAACGTAATGCTAATTTTCCCAAGGACATTGAGTTCAAAAGTACTCTTGTGAACCCAATAGTTTTGATGCTTATCCATTTAAGAGATAGACGTTCCTTGTGATTGTCGATGTATAAAAATGGATGGATTCTAATTCTACGACAGTAACCTTATCTATAGAAAGTTTACAAATATGTTTCACTACATATAGAATTGGAGAAATAAGTAATGGCAACCTACTGTGGGATAATCTTCTGCCTAGTAAGTCATGTCTCTTTCAAGACATGATTGCCCAAACGTGTATCCCGTACGGCGCTTAACTGACTGACTGATTCCTCACAAAACCTCACTTCATGAACACATGAGAGACAACAGAGAATTAAAAAAAAAATGAACAATCATGCCAAAGCAAGTTCTGCCTGTGAATTTCAAAGTGATTTTTTATTAGTAAAGAAATGGTTAGGAGTGATGGTCATGATTAAAACTTGATTATTTGATTCAGTTGGACTCAGGCAGGCTAGTGCAGCATCACATTGATAATCTGGAAAAACAGATTAAATCTGTACTAAATGAAATGAAACTAACCTGAAATGATGTTTAATTTGGACAAAACCCATTGAACAATAGTCAGGATCAAGATTTGGTTCGTTCCACAGAAGTACTAAGATGACACAGATCAGTCTGTAAATCAGAGACTGCAGTCCAAAAACAAAGCCTTAGTGATTTGACTGATGACCCATTGAGTGGTGGAACTAGATCCACTAAAAAGTTAGAAATACCACTAGTTATCTGAAAAACATTACATGAACTGAATATGTTGCTAGGTCAGATTCAAACTAAAAGGAGAGGAGTATAAAGTATTATTATGAAAAGTAAACTCTAAAAATTCCCTTCTGATCTAAACTGCGTCTAGAGATTATATGCAAAAGAGGTATTGTCAAATACTTTATGTGTTATCCAATGAAATAATTTGTACTTTTATGTATAGCGAGTAAGCATGAAAGCAATTAAGTCCCAATTTTCAATTTTGATATTTAGTATTTTTTCAGCAATTATAGCAATTTGCAGTGTCCAGAGATTATTTGCAAGAACTAGAATTTAGTATTATGGCTCGTAAAAAAGAACTAACAATGAATGAAAAGAACTATATAATAAAAAAAATTAGCAAAGAAAAGTCTTCGCTTCAAATTTCTAAGGACTTGAAAAGGGATCATCGAAAAATCAAGAAAATATGTCAAATGGGAATTCAACCAAGGAAAAAAAAAGTTTCAGGCCGAATTCAGGAATTTAACAAAGCAAGATCTATCACCCAAATGCATCAAGTGCATTCATATTTGAGGCCGCTGAAGCTCCTATGGGGTCAAGGGAAACAAGGTGTGAAGTATTAAGGAAGTTTGCTGATGTAAAAAATCAACTTATGAAACCCATTTTAACAAAAAACATAAGGAAAGAAGATTGCAGTGGGCAAAAAAATACATGAAAACTGATTTCAGTAAAGTGTTTTTTACAGATGAATCAAGCATCACCCTCGATGGGCCCGATGGATGGTCTTGGGGATGGGTTTGCAAGCAACATAATTCAAGAAAATTTTTTAAACGCTAACAAGGTGTTGGTGGGATCATAATATAAGCTAGGATTATTGGTAATGAGCTCATGGGTCCATTTAAATTGAAAGACGGGGTTAAAATGGATTCCAAAAATTACTGATTTTCTAGAGCAATATTTCTTTGAATGACATTATAACCAGTCCTTAGCCAAGCGTAGATCTATGATCTTTATGCAAGACAATGCACCAAGTCATGCATCAAAGTTTACTAAACCCGAGTTGAAAGAAAAGGGATTTGTTGAAAATTCTCTCTCATGGACTGGCCTTCAAATAGCTGTGACTTGAATCCCACTGAGAATCTGTGGAGCATCCTCAAGAAAGATATTTATTCTATTGGAAGGCAACAGCAAGTGTGACCTCTGGGAGGAGGTTAAAGTTGCTGCAAACAACTTATCAGCTGCTAAAATTGCAAATCTAACATCAGATATTGACAATAGGCTGCTAAGAGTTATTGAAAAAAAAGGAGCATTTGTGCAATAAAGTTTAGAAGTTTCTTATTTTTTGTTAATATGTCTTTTATTTTTAAAATAAAAGGTTTTTTTATGTTTTTCCTTTAAGAAATTGACGAATTTGTTCTAAAATCTTTTCATATCATTTTTTTTACATTAGTTACACAAGGTATAATAATGTAAAAGTATCAAAATAAATAGTTGCAAATAAACTACTGACAGTCAAATTAGTCTGTTTTGTTAACTTAGTAAAAATTTTCAAACCAAAAACAATAGTTTTCTCTATCACTATATATCCAAGTTAATAATATGGAGTAGAATCTAAACAACATCATTATAAAACTTTTAACATTAAAGACGCAACTCTTTATATCAATTCATAACTTACATATAATCTCTAGACACAGTTTATACACCAATTTCTATTTAATAAATGTTGATAATAAAACCATATTTTTATCTAATCTATATGCTTTTATTACAATCCTAACACTGTAGACTTTGGCTGTTTGGTCAGTTCCACTGTGGGAAGTGACAGCAGCAAATATTTTCACATTATCTTCAGTTGCACAAAATTAGATAAATGCCTTTTCACTTTCACTGACAACTTTTCTTCAGTTTGCTGTACATTTGACACATGATATTTTTTATTGTTGCTTTCTATTTGTTTTTTTCAATCAGAATTCAGAATTAAAAAAAATGGAAAATTACTTTTACCAATTAATGATCAATAATTTTGGGCAGTAACTTTATTTGGAAACAACCAGCTAAACTGTGACATTCTTGGGCCTATGGAAACTGACCCATTTAAAAGGGAATAAAGGACTCGAGTGAGTAGACAGATGAGAAAAAACAAAAAAAAAAAAACAAACAAACCAGCAATGAAAATTATCAATAGTTGCACCAACATCCTCTTCATACAAATAAATGTTTAAAAAAAAATATCTTCGAAAATACAAAATACAAGTTTTATATTTTCTTTATTCAATGAAAGAAGAAAAGCATGCAGCCTTTCTTTGAAAAGTTTCTTTGTCTCTGACCTGGTCCCCTACCCAAATGAGTTGAATGGTTTCAGATACAACCGGGGTCGTCTCCCTTACATAGTGTGTATGGTGCGTGCGGTTTATTTCATTCGTTTTTGTGGTTGTTGAGTAGCAAGCCTACAGACACAATTTCTTTTTTTTTTTAGATGGACTTGTGCATTTGCTGATTTGACACACACTCATACACACACCTCACTACAATCCAGAACATTTTTTTTAAATTTTTGCTTTTTATTTATATATTTATTATTATTATTTTTTTTAACAAGAGAATGACAGACAGACAGATACGTAAACAGACAGACATGACAAATACAGCCAAGAATAGAGAAGAAATCCAACAAAACAGAGCAAGATGTTAAATAAAATATTTCTAAGAGAAAGAATAAATGGGATGAAAAAATCATTTTAAATATTGTTTGAAAGTAATTCTTGTATTTAATTTACTTTCATTTACTGCTTGTCCTTTTTTTTTTTCGATTAACCAGCAATAAAGATAATCCACTGATATTTTAATAATTAAAACCAATGTTTAATAATACCAACAATTTGAACAAAATGGTTATTTTAAAAAAGTTTTGTTAATATAGCAGTTTGATTGGAGTTTTTTTTAATAATTCATATAACCTGCCTTGAAAATAGAGAATATTGACTTAAAATTGTATAGAAATATTTCAGCCAATCAAAATTAAGCAATAGAATTCAAATTCTGATAACACGTGCTGTAATCACAGCTTTTTTCTCATGTTATGACTTCCATGCAGCATAATAATGAATGCTTTTTAAGAAAAAAAAAAACAAGAAACGCAGACACCATATTGTGTCAAATAAGAGTTGATGGCTGCTTGCAACCTTGACTAGTCCTGACCCTCCTCAAAGAAATGCAAATAAAAATTGCAATATGCATTTTTTGATGACTATGAGAAGTGCCACTGTCCTTAAGCTAGATTACAGGTTTTTAGAAGTGATCAAGATTCCATCCTTTTTTTATAAAGAGAAATTCATTGGGTAACATGAATATCACAAATCAAATAGTACAATATGAATGTCTGTTTCAGATCATTTTTTTAAGTTGACATATTTTAAGAGATTTCACATCAATTCCATGAGTATAGTTTTTTTTCTGCTTAAATTTTGAATAATTTTCAACTATTTCCATTCTTGGGTTATGATTGTCCGAAAAAGAGTTTAGAAGTTGAAAGCAAACACCAACTGGAATAAAAGGACTTGTCAAACATTTCATAAGAATAAATCATTCTTTGATGTAAGATGAAATCAGATTATAAGAGGGGTTTGTATCATGTGAAATTAGTTTGAGGAAAATAAATCTGTTCTAAAATGCAAAATTTAAACCTGATCCTGCTCAACAGATTTGCTGGTAATTTTTCTCAACATATATCATCCGACTAGTTCTTGGCAAAAAAAACTTCTTCCACACCTAAATAAATAAAATGAATGATTTTGTAGCAAATTTTTTTTTCTTCCAAATTTTTGTTTTATTTGTAAATATCTAATAAAACTGATGACCAAATTCAAATAAATGGGAAGAAATTGTAATGAATCCATTGTGAAGATGAACAACAATGTTCTGAAAAGAGACAATCCTTTGAGAATGGAAGATGGGAATTTGGTGGGGTTCAGTGGACTCATCATGTCCTGGTTTCTGGTACCAATCAAGAGGAGACAGGTCATCTGAATTTGTAGGGGTGGGAGGGTGTTTTTTTTTTTTTTGTTTTTTGTTTTTATTTTTTTTTTTTGTCTGTAGCTTGCACAAAATCAGAACACAGCTAACACCAACCAAATCAGTAGATGAAGCAAATTGTGATGTACTCCAGTTAATTTTCTTTTCTTTTTCTTAAAAAATCCAAAGCTGGAGTAACATTAACAATGAACTGTCACACTGATATTTACAAAAGTCTTATATACACAAGTGACCCTTGACAACATTTTGGTGGTGACACACAAACATAGGTAGGATCTGACCAAGGAATCAGTCAGTTGTTGGCTTTAAGGAGTTGATTGTTTTCATTTTCTTTTATAATGTTTTTTTTTCTTTTGTTTGTTTTTATGGTGAGTTGAAATATTTTGGGAACTTCAGTTTTTTTCAGTAGAATGTTGCTAACAGTAAAGGGACTAGTTTGGCATAGACAGGTGGAAAATATTTCCAAGAAAGGTAAATTCAAACAAGGAAAAATATAAATATAAAAAATAAATAAATGGCATCCTATAAACCCAATGTGTTCGTATTAAATATTTACCTCCAGCAGCAGAAGATGTATGTAAAATGTTGATTCTGTGCTGTCATTTTTATTTTTAGGTATTGTATTAAAATGTATTTTAATCATTATCATAAAAATTGAATTAAAGTACTAAGATGAAATAGTGCATTGCAAGCAAAATAGATAATAGTTTTATCTAGTTAAATAACAGCTGGCTACAAAGCTGGTCAAAGCCTGAAGAAGCTGACGCTAATATCAATTAGCAACTCTACATGAGAAAAGAGTTGTTGGCAAGCACTGTGTGACATGAAAGAGGTAGAATACATTGATAGAGAGGAGGTAACACCAAGGTAATCAAATGGTTTTGTGACAATTGCTCTCTTTTCTCTCTCATTTCAAATGCTGCAAATATGCAGTTTAGTACATCTTCAGGCAAAATGAAAAATGGATTATTTGATGATTAATTTACTTTCAAAGGAGATAAAAATGCATTTTCTTTTATTTTCCCTGTTTTTCTTTCAGTTTTATCATAAAAGTATTTGTGATTTAGAAGAGTTTACATAAATGAAAATCAAAATTACATCCGTTCCCGAGAAACTGCGAAGGAAAGAAGAATCATATAATAATGGCTACAATGAATTCTTATTACAATATTTCAATCAACTAGATACAATTATCAAGAGACAAAAAAGAGTTTCTTATTTTCTTTTCAGTTTGCTCATAAAATAGATTTAGACTCGGGATATACCAAAAGAAAAATATGATAAATTTCTTTTTATACTGATTAGTTAAAATAGAACCACCAGAATTGATCAGTAATTCCCAGAATGACAAAATAAAAAACTTGGTGGAATGTAAAATTTTGCCTTTTTGCAAATGAACCAAACTAAGCAGAAAGGAAGGAAGGAAGGAAGGAAGGAAGGAAGGAAGGAAGGAAGGCGAGATTTAACTGACCACAACTGATCAGAAAACAGCTATTTGAAAGACTTTTTAGTTGAACTTGACCTATATACCATGTTAAAAAATGAATATTTTATCAAAGTATTTTTTTAATTGCCCTTTATAAACTAAATGCAAACAGTTATGTTATCTATTCTCAGAGATATATGCACTAAATAATTGCCAAAAGGCTATGCAGTTTGGTTTTAGGCCTTTGAATCCAGCTTTAAAAATCAATGATTTTTTAATGACAAAATCATATTACCAAGCCATAGCAGGTTTTGGAGAGGAGATGTTTGTTAGAAGACATTTTATGTGAGAATGTGTGACTGCTGCTGCTGCTGCTGGTTGAAGGGTTAATAGGGAAAATGAGAGCCACAAATGAAAACAAGTTTTGGAAAGATAATTAATAGAAAATAGGTGAGAAAATGTTAAGAAAAATCTGGATAATGATAAAAAATAATAATGACAGTTATAATTCTGTTAAATAAAAATAATGATGAATAAGAAAATTGCTTCCAAATATTTATAATGAATTATCATTTTTGAAAAAAAAATGTTTGTCTTTTTTTATTTTTTAATATTTTTAAACTGCATTTTGTTTACAAGCTAACAGAATGAATGATGTATGAAATCCTTTGCTCTCTTTCATATCAGTCTGTTTGTCCATTCAACTTGAAAAGTAAGAAAAACCATTTCAATAAAATGGTAAAAAAATAAAAAAGAAATGAAATTTCTTTCCTTTTTTCTTCCTGCTTCCTTCAATGCTTTATATGAATTTTGACTTATAGGAGGGATTCTTTGGAATATAGGTTGTGTAGGTTTTTTGTGAAGAGTTTCATGTTCCCTAGGGAGGTGCGGCAAGAGAAGCAATAGAGAAATCAAAGAGAGATAAAAGAAAGAAGAAAAAAAATATAACAAATAGTATTTCTAGGAGGATGGATGAGTTCATGCCTCCATCATCTACTTTCCTTCTTCATATGCACACACATCACAAACTCACAATGCTAATTTTTAAGATATTATAAACAAAGTATATTTTAAGACAATAAGGCAAAAAAAGATTTTCAAATAAGATGAAAAATAAAAATAGAGAAATTAGGAAGCAAGTAAAACAAAAACATGTAAGCAAATTTCTTCGCTAGCTTCATCGTCATCCTTTTTTTCGTGAAAAAAATATCCTATTTTTTCTTAAATAATTTAAAAAACTTTGTTTTTTTTCTTAAAAGCTAATATACGCTAATAATAAATACACAAATTATTTGTATTAAAATCTCCAGAGGATTACCCATTAGATTATTTACTATCATTACCTCCTTCCTACCCATCCTAAGATGGATCGTCAGGTCCATAATAATAATTGGAACTGACCATGTTTTTTTTTTTAATATTCAAAAAGCATGAAATCACTGACATTCAGAGGCTGGCACAAGAAAAATCAAGAGATAAAATGGCAAGACAAGGCAGTGAATAATCAGAAAGATAAGAGAAAGTTGATAACAATGTTCAGCAGAGTAGCAACTGTCTACAGAAGAATGAATCTTGAAGATAAACATCTGAAATGCTTTACCAACTCATATTGAATGCTTGACACAAACAATTTGTTTATTTACAAATTTCTGAAAAATCTACACATGGCCATAGTATCAGGTTTTTCCATTGGACTTAAAACACTTCAGCTTGTACAGACTTCCCTGAGAAACCTAAGAGTAGAAAATACCGATTGCTGTGGTAATTATCGATTTTACAAAGTGTACATACTAAAGGAGTAAGGGATCTTGTATTTTACTTACAGAATTGTATTTTTATTCTTCAATAAATTATCTTTATAAAAACTTTAGCTAAAAAGTATTAAAAGTTCAGTTACTGAAGAGATTTGTATATAGAAGAGAAAAAGATATGTACTGATGAGAGGAAGGAAAATTTGAATAAGATTCCTAATTTAGAAATAAATCAAATGAAATAATTAAAAGTATAAATTAAGAAATCAAAACTATTTGAATGGACTTTAAGAAGAAATGCAGTCATTTATATTAGGAAAGAAGTGCTATAATTGAGGAATATTATAAGGAGAAATCAGATGAATTTAAAAAGACAAACATGTTAATGTTGAAAATAAATTTGTTTTTTTATCTTAACATGATAGCATTGATAGATATAGGTAGATTTTTATTGAATTTTGTTTGGAATTTTGAATCAAATGGTTTAAGTTAAGTATATTTTATTTATTAGAAAACAATTTTCTACAGCTATGACATAAGTGGTATATGCTCAATTAATTTAAAGATCTATTAGCTTTTCATGATGAGTCCAAATTAATAATCCTTTTTTATTAAGAATCAAATTCAGTAAAACTTAAGTCTACCAAGAGTTAAAAAGAGTGTCTAATTGTTATTAATGGTAATATTTTTTTCATGAAACAGTTAATGAAATGTAGAATTAAAAAAGAATAAGTATCTTTCTAGTTAAGTAGAAACCACAACATTGGTTAACAGTGTAGATGTATCAGAAATGAGAACTGAGACACTGAATTAAAAAAAATGATGAAATTCGTTAAGTGGATGCTTTGTATATAAAACATGGTGTTGGGCATTCTTGGTTTAAAGAAGAACTGCAGAGATATTTACTAGAAAATTAAAAATTCTTAAATGCAAATCAGTAACAATTTGTTACAGAGCATAAACTTATGTGAAAATATTTTTTTTTATTAATAGGAACAAACTGATTATTTTATGGTCATATTTGTTTTCAGCACCTCAAAATCCAAGAAAGGAAAGGCATTTCATCTCCAAAGCAAGTCAAATGCATATATAATCTGATGAGTATTTAGTGTTTGAATGTGTATCAGCATAAAAATGGAAGCCAAACTATATCCATCCTCTGATTGAAAACAAAAACTAAAATGTCATAATGTTGAGGGTCTATGAAAAAAAAAAAAAAAATTATACATTGAATCAGAAAAGAAAAAAAAAAGTCATATGAAAAATTCTCACTCCTCATTAAAGAATCACGAAAAGACTTTGTAAAGTGCCAGGGTCTTATATGATACTGATTATGGAAAATTACAAAAATGACAAATTTATTATTTAAAAATATTAACCATTTTCTGTTGCTTTTTTTTTTCTTTGTGTAAAGTATTGACATTAAAAAGACTGGACAATCTATAAATTAAAATGAAAAAAAAAACTGATAATCTGCTGAAAAAGAAAATGACAATGGATTCTGGAGGGCATGGCAGATCTTAATGCAGGGATAAGACAGAGGCAACAAGAGAAGCTACAGGGTAGAAAAGGCAAGAGAGAGGTAGAGATAATTATATAATGTTGTCATTATTATAGAGAAATAATGGTAATAGCTAAGAGATCATACAGAGATGTAAGAAGTAAAAAACAATCTTACAGTAAATTACAGTTTCTAAAAAGTATTGCCAACTATACTTGACAGAACTGGACGGATAACTTATTTGTGAAGACAATATAGAGTGGCAGAGATATAAAATAGGTTTGAAGGAGTTACTGAGTTATACAAAACCATCACACAGTCGAACTCTGCATTTTCATAACTTGGTCATTAATCTATAAAATAGATCAAAAGAGCAAATCAAAAGAAAAGAAAATTGATTTTTTGTTTTCTTTTTGGCAAAAGGAATAACATTTTTTAAAAAAGCATTAATAATGGAGATTTTTCCACAATATTTTTGGTAATCATTGAATAAAGAAAAACTTTCATAAAAAAGATGTTAGAAAACAAAAAAGCAACTGAAATCTCAATTAAATTGATTTTTATGTTTTATGTTTGTGGATAAATATTTTTCAAGATTTCAGATTTTGTAGCAGACTCCTCAAAGCAACTGAATGAAAATCTCCATCAAAAAGGTTAGGAAATGTCTAACATCCATTCAGTATTGACAGAATTTCAATGAACTGCAATATTACTGGATTTGTATGTTTAACAGGCCAAATGGTTGAATAGGTTGCAAAATGTATTATTGCTAACTCTACTGGCTAAACAAAACCATTACTACAGCTAGAAATGGATAAAAACATGCACACTAATTTGTCCTCAAAACCATTAAATATTTGATAAGTAAATATGGGAGATATTTAAAGTTTCATGTGCAATAAACAAATATATTTTGAACCTACTATTTAATTAGGTAGAAAATACAAATACAAAAATATGACTAGCATTTAAATATTCTAATCAATCCCAGTATTTCTTTTACTTATTTATAATATATATATATATATATACATCTGTATACACACTTTCTTAACTATCCTAATTAATTTGCAACAGAAAGTTCCCACAAAAATGCTTTGTCTAATTCAGTTCTCTCTTACAGTTGCCATTTAAGTGGCAAAATATATAAGCAGGGTGTGTAGATGGTAAATAAAGATTTGTTATAGATTTGTATATATGCATGCAAATCTGCATGTATTTAAATGACAGAAGAGATACTTGGTGAAAAGTTGAATGGAAGTACATTTTAACAAGGAAGCACATTTCTAATAGATCATGAAACTGCTTCCTAACAGTTTACAAATGAGCAATATCAAAAAGTGAAAAACAAAAATGGAAAATTAGATAAAACAAAATTAGTTCACAAATTCTATAACAAACAAAATATGAGCATTTAAAAAAGAAATCCAAATCCCCTCATGGAAAATATTCTTTTAAACAGAAATCAGTTACATGAGCCTGCTGTACAAGGATACTAACTGCTAACCCAATTAGTTCTTGATTTTTCAAACCTGAAAATCTAATGCAGGTGTGAGGATTACATGGTCTTACTTAATATATAAAAACAAAAATGAAGGTATATGAAAACGTTGAGTATAAATAAAATTTTAAACTTGTCCAAAACTGAACCCTGGTGTTTAAGTATTGATCTAACAAAAAGAAATCGAGAAAAATAAATTGGCACTGTTTTGAATAAATACTGATGAAGAATAGTATAATAGCGAGAAAATATTAAATGCTATCAAATTAGCATTCTAAACTGCCTTTTTTGATGAGTAAAGACAAAAATTTCCAATGCTCAGGTACTGAAATCCAACTCTAAGTAGAAAGAAACTTGCAGACTGAGTTCTTCTCCCATTGAAATTTGTAACACTACCAAGTTATTTGCAGATCAGTTTGACTATCATTTCCAGTTCCTTGCTAATAAATTAAAATCATTGTTCAATCTTCCATTAGTATAAGGTTCAAAGATATTCCAAATACAAATAGTGTGTGGCATTCAGTTAAGTAAGAATAGATAAAAAAGCTATATCCACTAAAAATAATCAACAATCAAGGTAAACATATTTATGCTCGTAGAAGGGAAACAGTTGAATGAGATAAAATCCTTTAGTAGTACATATAAAGTGGAAATAACTTTGAAAGGAAGGCCTTAATTGCAGTGCCGAACCAAAGAGAAGTGGCTGATACCTATAGCTGTTATTATGATAAACTTTACATGCAATGGTTTGCAAACCCAAAGATTTGATAAGGACCAAAATATGATTAATGGAAAAATATATAAAGAAATGAAAGTATTTCTTGTAAACAAAAAAAAAAAAGAAAAAAAGAAAGAAATAATGACAAAAGAATATGTTTAATTATTTTTTAGATATTTGTTGTGTATTTGAAAAGCCTACAAGATGTGTTTGCATGATTTGTAGGTAGGTTTTACTTAAATAGAGAAAAGCAGAAATGAAAAGAAAGTGACAAGTCAAAAAAAAAAAAAAATTTGCCGTACAAGTAAACAATGAGTTTGATGATTTCTTTCAAATTCAGAATTATAAATAAAATTAGGATGGCTGTTTTCTTAAAATCTTTGAGCCAAAACATAAAAAGTTTTTTTTTTTTTCTCCATTCAGACGTAGAGAAAAAACCCCAGAAGCAATGGGATGTGGTAAGACAGATTTGCAGATTAAAAGTAGTCTGAGGTAAATGTAAAAGCTTAGTCAGCCAGTTTCAGCATGGACCCCTCAAAATAATGACCCAAATATTTTATCTCCAGGAAACAACTAACTTTAGAAAACTTTCAAGATTATTCCATGCTCTCAGTTATTAGATATATAATTTAGTTCTTTGTTCTTTTTCTGCTTTAGTCTTTTTTAAGGATTTTAGTTAGGGAGAGAGAGAAAGAAAAGTTTAAAAAAAAAACAAAAAAAACACCACCTGTGAAAAGTGGCTTTCCATGCCGCCTCTCTAGAAAAAAAAAAAAAAAAAAAGAAATCACACCACAATTTCTGCATGCCCTCCCAAAAATAAATATGAAATCCTGTAGTAAATATATTATGTCCTCTTAAAAATAGATCATACAAACATGACACATGCATAAAACAAATATTTTTCTTGTTTTGCTTTTGGTTTTTTTGGTTTTTTTCTCATTTTTGTTTTGATTGGATTATTTTTTTCCCACATTCTCTTTCACCCACAACAATCAGCTTTTGTTTTGTTTAATTTGTACAAGAGTGGTCAAATGACCAGGCAATGGGCAGACCCCAGCATGGCTTTCTCACCCTGCGTGTACTAGGCAGGCTCTACTTTCTTGGTTATGGGGTTCTTCACCAGCGCTATCACAGCTTGCATTGTCGATGCTACATTGATATGGATATGTCCTCTTCACTTACACAACATTTAGGTAAGTTTGTGTCTTTATTTATTTATAGTTTTGTCAGTGTTATGGATGTGTTTTCCTTGCAGCTCAGCAAATGAGCAGGCAGAAGTGGGGGGTGGGGTTGTTAATTAGAAATGCAGTCAGTTGGCACACTCTCCATTCTGGAGAATGCTATGTTCAATGGCCCCACCTAAATAGTTTTTGGTGCTTTCTTTGAGCCTTGTGTCTCGAAGCAGCATCTCACTTGCAACTGACTCTTCCATTAACATCTTTTTGCCCTCATTATAATACTCTTCCTCCTCCTCCTCCTCCTCCTCTTCATCTCTTTCATGTCGAATGTGACAACCAGCACGAATCACATTGTCATTTGTACCATTTTCATTGTCAGTATCAGCTACCCCATTGTTCTTGGTCAGTAGCTGTGCAGGTGGCTTACATGGACTATCTTCCCCTCCACTTCCACTGTGAGAGGGACAGCGACTATTGCTGTTGCTTCTATTGCTATTATTGTTGTTGTTGTTGTTGCTGCTGCTGTTGCTATTATTACTGTTGTTGGTAGTGGTAGTGGTGGTATTGTTATTGTCTTCATCAACCACTACATCATCATCCTCATCAGCCATCACTTCATCATCTTCAGTTTCATTACCGTTACTCTTGTGGCTGCAATTGCCATTGACCTTTTTGTCAAAAGTTTTTGGCTTTAGAGCAGAGTTGTTACTTTTGGGTTTTTGCTGTTGCAGTTCCATCAGTTGTTCAGCAAAGTCTGCCATTCCATACTGCTGGGCGATGCGCAGACCTTCATCAAAAAGAGTGTCTTGCACCAACTTTGTAGCATTCTTTTGAGTAGCAGTATATAAGTCACTTTTGGTAAAATCAAAATAATTTTCTCCATCCTGAGAATCATTGAGTGGTGATGAGCAACCACTAGGAAAATTGGAGGAATCTACAATAAAAAGAAGATGACAGATTAGATGAAGCATTCAACTTTAAAAAAAACTCTTAGAATAGATATAAATTAGAAAATAACAAGGCAAATGAAACTGAGTAAAGCACAAAAGCTAACATTTCAGGCAGTTTTCTTTAGATAATAACTTAAACATATTAATTACTACTACTGCTAATATACAGGGTGTCCGTGTGCACTTTAAAAAAAATTATAACTTTATTTGTATTTGTGATAAAAATAATCTGTAAAAAATGTTATAAAGTTTAATGTACCTAGTTTTAAGTATAGTTATTGAATAATTATTTACCACAAAATTTGCAACAAATTTTGGATAAGTAAACAAATGGATCGGAAGGGGTTGACCATTTCATTGGCCTCCACATTCACCAGATTTGACTCCATCATATTTTTTTTTATGGGGACATGTGTAAACAATTGTATATGCAACCAAATTTAGTTCATTAGAAGATTTGAAAGCTAAAATAACTAATGTGATTTCAGGTATTACTGTAAATCAGTTGGCAAATGTTTTCCGTGAACTGCAAAATCGTATTACCCTTTGTATTGCTAATGATGGAGGACATGTGAAAACTTAAATATAATTTCAATAAAACCTTAAAAAATATAGATTTACTTCTTTCTAATCCTTTTTACAGATTATTTCTAGCACAAATACAAATAAAGTTATAAATTTTTTAAAGTGCACACAAACTTTATGGACACTGTATTATTATTATACCAATTACGTAATAGATAATCGTTATTTTCTTTTGATGCAAATATATAGATGAACTTGTCCCAATATAAAATGGAAATTTGAAATAAATATTTAATACTGTAGAATGTATTATTATTATTATATGGTAAATATTTTGTACCATGTAATAAAAGAAACAACAGATTTTAAAGTAATATTATTTATAACCTGACATTTTTGATGTTCATATATTTTGAGAGCTTGGTTTGTAGAATGCCAATTGATACAATATAGATAAAACAGAATATGAAATTAGTCGTTACATTATTATAATAATATTCGGGAAGAAAATAAAAATACAAAATTTATGAGAAAGACTTAAAAAAAGAGATTTTTTAGGAACTTTAACTATTACAGATAAAATAACTTTAACTTCCTAATTATCAATTTTGCATGAGAATGTCACATTTTTCATTTTCTCACGAGACTGAGTTACATTTAAGACTATGTTTGTTATTAATGATATTTGCAATTTTCAAAATGTTAAACTAATTATTTCAAGTCAAATCAAGCTGAATATGGTTGTTGAGCTTATATTTAGGACTTGCTAAAATTCACTTAAAATTATAGATTTTCTAAAAGTAGATAATAAAATCTTTCAATTTTAAAGAAAATAACTTTCTTATTCATTTTGGAGTCTAGTCTTGTCTTATTAAAGTGTAACCCAATTAAGTGAGAATTAAAGTGTAACCCTATTAACTGAGAATAATTAATTTCTTTAAATAAAAGAGTATTACAATTGGAACACCTATTTGGCAATTTTATCATCCTAAGAGAAACGACACCCAAACTGAGGAAAACAAAAATGTTTTGCATCATCATAAAACCTATTTATTCTTTACTGCATATTTTTATGAACCTCTTTAAAAAAAAATCCCTTATATATCTAATAGGGAAATTTTACTTCACTATTTCACTATTTCCATCCCATAAGTACTCTTAGGGAGCCTACTTCACAGAATACATTCGGCCTGCTAGTAAGCAGAGTCTATATTAAATGTGTCCCTAACCTCATGCTGGAAATACACTAATCAAATCCCCTGCAAGATAGAACATCAGCTATGTAAAAGAGACTCTGCACAAAAATAACTACAAGCTTTCAATGCAACAAAGTATTTTAGGATTTCAGTTATAAATTCATGCTTTCATTGAAATCTAGTACACACACACACACATACAATATAGATTAAGGGTGAATTATAATACTGGCCTAGAATGCAAAATAATCAAATTGTAAAATTTGGGTACTAAATGGATTTGGTTAAAGCAAATAGAGACATATTTATACATTATAGAACTCTTAAAGTATGTGATAATAAGTTAAACTTAGCAGAGCCAAATATTACATTATGTTAACTTTTTCTCTATTTTCCTTTTCCATATTTTCTTTCCCCTTTTCTTTTTCCATTTTATGTATCTATCCCTTTCTTCCCACTCTCATTTAGTGGGTTTCATTTGACGGCTGTCTGGCATGATTTTTTTCTTTTCTTTTCCTCACACCTATCTCTCCTTTAACTCTTTCCCTGTCTACCCAGTTGTTTTTTTTGGGGGGGGGGGGGTCTGTTTAGTGGTGGTGGGGGATCCGTTTTCCCTTTTCCCCACTTACTTTCCTGTAACATGCTTAATTTTTAACTTTTGATTTCTTAACATAGATGTAATCTAAACCCCTCTTATTTATTATCCTTTTCTTCCCTACCCTCTATATTAATGTATAACAAAATCTACTCTCGCTTTTAACACTTTTCTCATTATTATTTCTGATATTATCTTATTTTTTCTTCTTTCATGTAAACTTCTGCGCATGAATTTCTTTTCGAGTATACTTCAGGTAAATGAATTTTCCACTGAAGAAGTGAAGATTTTCCTCACTGAAATGGCCATACATCACATATAATTTTCAGATTTTTATTTGAAATATACATATTTGGCTCTGTAAATAGATAATAATACTATTTACATAGAGCTCTCTACCAGGATCATTTTTAATATTAATGAGATTAATGTTAATAGGATCTGTTTTGGGAATTTACCTACATTTCGTTTTGGATTTAAATATACATATATCATATCAGGACAATTTAAAAATCAAACTAACAAGATTTCAAGTAATGCTTAAGGTTGATCAATAAAATTGTTAATAAAAACTCTAAGTACGACACTATTTTAGAGTATCATAAGAAAGGAATCTCAGAATATTAACATACTTTCTGATTTTGTAATAAATAGCAATATTTTCCTTTTAGAAAAGATCTAAAGGCAAAGTAAAAATAACAACTTGCAAATAAAAATTCTAATTTTTAAACTGTTTTAGCTGAGAGTTATTTTGTTTAGTCATAAAATGGGTACATATTATATTCTACCGAATCTCTTTCACTTTGTAAATTTTAAGCAGTAAAAGAAATTATGATTTAATTCACAAAGCCTACAATCAAAATCATAAAATGCATGTCATGCTTCTAACATGTTAATATATATATATATATCAATATTAAAAGAATATTCTTGTGCATAATCTATATAATATTAAGTAAAAGTAGAGAAATATGTCAGGAAACAATGTTTAAGTCTTTTAATAAGTCAGGCCAACAGAATTCCATATTGCTATGATAGTTGTATAAGACGTTATAATAAAATGCATATTGACATCTTTATGAGAATAACTGCCATCATTTCTCATCCTTTTTACATTTTAAAAACCTTGCTTCCTTTAACAAATGTTGCAGCAACAACATAAAAAAAAATTATCAGGTAAAATACCAATTTACTCTTAGCTGCAAAAACTGATTATACTCCATTTTTTTTCTCATTTCTTTTGTTAAAAAATGTCTTATTAAATTGTTTAAACCTATTTCTCTCTCTGATTTTGCATCATACACACACACACAAACAAGTTTGATAAAAAAGAATCAGCATGGTCTGTCTGTTTTATTTTTTATTGTATTCTTCCAATTTTCAGATAGAGTGCTAAGTATTGCACTGAAAGTCATGGGTAAACTGTCTCGAGTTGATATTTTGTTATTCTTGTTCAAGTACTTTTGGTTTTTACAGTCATTATGAAGAACCGAAGTGGTGTCTGTGTGGCAGTTAAAATTTTTTTGTCTACATCCTGGTATTCTTTGGAAGTCGGACATTTGAAATGGTCTAGTGTGATGTCATGTACCAGCTTTGGGAACAAGGCTACATAAAAGAATGCAATCTATTTTATTTCTTATTTTATTATAATAGTGATAAAATATGTGCACACAATAATTATATCATATGCACTTCAAGATATTTTATTTAATGCGGGCTGTTTATTTTTTATAAGAGTTTCTAGAGTTTTGAATCTTTCCTTGCATTGAGTGCTGTAGAGTATTTTGGTACTATTTACTAGAATTTGCTTTCTGTTGATAGCCGTACTTTGATCATTCATGATGCGTTGATCAATGTGTGCATGTATTACACTGAATTTTGGCAGGTGACAGGTCAATCAAAGAGATAGTGTGGTGCATGGTGTGCCCAATGTAAGTATTTAATGTTGTTGTTTTTATTATTAGTGTCATGGTGGCATCACCCATTCAACGGATTGAACTCTTCCATCTACTACATATACTTCCTCTTACAAGAGGTGAGAGCAGAGGAGCAGGAGAGCGGTAGGTAGAGATAGCCAAGACTGCTACTGTACAACCACTGAAAGTCCCAGTTCGAGGGAGGAATTACTGTATTACTTCCTAACCTGTATTTATTGTTCTACTAACAGAGTTCCAAGTATTTGTATTTTGCTGTGTTTAATATATATATATCGTTATTTTCTATTTTGGTTGTTGTATTATTTCTTGCTGGACTCTTAACCGGGTCCATGACAATTCGTGGCATAAAATAAATAAAAAGCATGCTTTTTTTAAAGCTTCATTTCCAATAGCTATTACACAACATCATGCTAGACCATTTCAAACATCCAGCTTCCCAAATAATACCAACTCTTTTATTTATTTATTTATTTTTCAATTAGAGTAGATAGACTAAACTATCGCCCGGCTCACACTCCACCCATGTCTATTGAACAAGTGAAGAGGCTCATCCCTTGTTCCCTGCTTAGGATGTGGTTTCCGCCTTTCTTTTTTCCAATCTTTTCACTCTTACGTAGCCCCCTGCGCTTCAGTGGCATTACCGCCTTGCTTGGGGTGATATGATTAAAAAAAAAAAGAAAAAAATTTCAATTTTTGTACTTGTTTGATTCTAGTATCTCACACCTGTATTTGTCATTTTGGATTGCTCTTTTTGCTGATGAAAATGGATTCAGTTTTCTTGCTGTTTATTTATAGTTCTTTTTTGTCACTCTCTTCAGCTACCTTCTGTAGGAGGTCTTGTAGTTTCCTTTTCGTGTCTGCAATCAGCACTGTATTATCTGCGTATCTTATGTTGTTCAAATTGTGGCATCCGATTACAAATCCTGGGATAGCATCTAGGGTCCTCAAATAATACCAAGATGCAGACAAATAAATTCTAACTACCACAAAGCTATCAAATCAGCTCTTGATAGTGAATGTGAAAGTCGGAAGTACTTGAACAAAATATAAACTTCGAAGAGTTTATCAACAAGTTTTTGAGGGCAATGCTTAACACCTTATCCAAAACTGAAAAAGTACAATAAAAAATTAGACAGACATATATATATATTTACACACATACACCTGCACACATATGTGTGGGTGTGTGTGAAATGTATGTATGCAAACATGAGTGTATTGGTTTAGCAGTCAACAGAGGTATATGGTACAATATGATTGCATTACCCTGGTCACATAACATACATTATAAAATAGAAAGATCGTAATAAGAGCTCTCTTTCTTTTTATAAATTAATAACAGTCTAATGTAAGGAGAATTGTTGAGTTAATAAAGAAAGATGAACTAATAAATAAAATCATGGTGTATCCATTATTTTATTTTCATTTTCTCTCTCTCTCTGATGCGACTAATAAATATCACAATTACAAAGTTGACATTTTATTGTAAACAATTATGCAATACAGAGAGAGGAAGCAGCACAACTGCATTATTAAAAAGACACCCAGTAACACAATCTCCCCAAAGGACTCTGAAAAGTTGTTATAATATAACAGTGGCAAGTGAAACTTACCCTTTCTGGGCGATTCCTTTATTAGGGACACACCCCGCCCTGCCAAAAAGAAATAGTAACTATGTGCAATACAGCAGAGAGAGAGAAGCACTATCTATCCACATGACAAGAAACAGAAGTGAAAGAAGACAAGCAAACAAGGAAATATTATCACATGATCAGACCAAAAAAAAAAGTTTCAATCAATCTAGATTTTTCAGGCAAGCCCATCTGACTAAAATTTGCACACACACACACACACACACACACAGATATATATATATATATATATATATATATATATATATGAAAAAGAAAAAAAAGGACATGCATCATATGTTTCAACAATAAAGACAAAATAAAGCTTAGCAGAGACACACACACAGATACACGTCTGTCACAAATACATTTCGAGTACACAACCACACAATGTTTTAATTTTGGGGAGTTTCCAGCAGTGTCTAAATGAATATAAACCAACAATTTACAGTACATTAATGCAGTATGAATGAGTCAGTCAGTTGAGTGCCATACATGATACACACTTGGGTGATTATGTCTTAAAAGAGACATAAGTGACTGGGCAAAAGATTTTTCTGCCATAGATTGCCATTACTTTCTGCAGTAGACTGGTTACCAACCAAGGCTACAGAACCCAATCTGTTCTGCTATTTAATCCACAGTTAAAGAGACACAATAGATTAATACCTTTTCCAAGAGTATTTACATGTAAGTGAAACAATGGATTCAACCGGAATTCACTCAGCTGATTTCTTGTTCCGAGCTGATATCCACTGCACCACAATGCACATATCGATGAGACAAGACTAATATGTGCATGAATGTATGATAATATAATAGTACTCACTCATATATATATATATATATATATATATATATAAAATAAATAATTTGCATAGAGTTGTTTTGTTGTTTTCTTTTTATAGCAAATCAACCTCGGTGGGTCATTTACTGCCAACTAAACTTTATTTATTTATTGCTGGTAATACCTTTTTTCTTTCAACAATTTATTGTTTTATATAAGTTTTTGTGTTTAGTAATACATCTTTCTTTTTGAGTATCAAGATTCATTGGGATTTGTTTTTAAGGGCAGGGTCCCCAAGTCCTACCCTTGTTATTTAGCCCATAACCGGAGGGAAGGGACGGATTAATACCTTTCCCAAAGTTACAAGCGCTTAAGTGAATGCAGGGTATTCAACTGGAATTCAAACTCGGCTCACCGATTTCTCTTTCCGAGCCGATATCCACTGCACCACAAATGCACATCCATCACTATATGCTTACAGCACCTGGTATTCCCAAGCGGTCACCCATCTAACTTCTGACCAGGCTCAACGATGCTTAACTTCGGTGATCGAGCAAAAACTGGTGTATTCAATGTGATAAGCTGTAAGCCTAATTTGCATAGAGATTATGGTCTTAATGCAATGGTTCATGTAAAAATGAACAAACATATTTGCAATATTTTTCTTATTTTAATGTCTGGTCGAGTTCACTTGAATTTAATTGAAGAATATATATATATATGCTGGGTGTATCTTGGTAGTAATTTCTCATTTATACAAGTTTGGTTACAGACCAACAAAAGTTCTTTGTTAAGGATTTTTTGTTTATTTCTTTCAATTTTTTGACCATTTTTCCAGTTTCTGATGAAAATTTGAATGTAAATTGTATGGTATTTTAATACTTTTTGGCTTTCATAAATCATTGTCAGAAAGTTTTTGCATTTTTTCTCCTATTTTTTAAATATTGTGTCTTCACACATCACAACAGTAATAATATTGGAGTGAAATTTTTAACATTCATATCTAGAACTGTGCCAAAGGTTTCTTCTTAAGTAAAAACCAGTATTGACACTTTTATACCATTTCGGAAATACCAGGTGAAACCACAAATTTGTCCTAGGTTCACACCTACCTGTTTACCTGCTACAGCCCACATGAAAGCCTTTTTCAAGTTGTACCAGTGTGATAGTTCTACTCACAACAGACGTTTTGTGATTGCTTGTAATAATTATAAATGTGTTCTAAAAAAGGATAAGTCTTTGTTTGCTGACAGAATGAGACACTAACAAGATAGGTTCTTGTGATTACTAATAGCAAAGTACTAGAGGCTTTAATCAACTCCAAATTTGTTAAGCAGCTGACCTTGCAGATTCTTTTTTCAGACAAGCTCTGTGAATTTCGATTCTCTAGGTGAACTATTGATGTGCTAACAGTTATTGCAGACAGAGTCTATAAAGTTTTAGATAAGAACGTTGAAGCCAAGGCTGTTACTTTGGATATCTTTAAGGCATCTGAGGATTTGGCATGCTGAACTAAATCTGATATGTTCGATAAGGTCAAATTAGTAGCTGAATTAGAAAATAACCTTCAATCTTTTGTTAACTGGGGCAAGAAATGACTTGTTAATTTTAATGGCCCTTAAATAATACTGCTCTCTTTTTATCACCTGGGAGAACTTTTCTCAGCATGGATGATGCTAACCTACAAAAGTGTAACTCATTTTACCTTCTTGGGCTAACATTTTCTACTGACATGAAGTAGAATGATTATACTGAATCAATTGCTAGGTTTGCTGCTAGAAAACTTGGTTCACTGTCTTATGTTTGACCTTTTTTCTTAACAGAATCTATATTGAATATTGCTGCAATGTTTTTAGAGATTCTTGACAAAATCTGAAGAATAATCTGTAATGTTATTGATCTTGACCTGGCATCTTGGCTTCAGTCACTTTCCCATTGCTGTCACGGTCCCTGTGTGCATTTCTATGAATATTTTCATTATTTACATTATTCAGACTATTGTCCTCATCTTTGTTGTCATTTGTATGACGTTTTGGCTGTTGTACACTCCGGCCTTCTTCAGGTGCCAGGAATTTCAAACCAAACTCTTTATTACAATCACTAAGATATATCATTTCTTGCATATTAATGTCTCGATTAGAAGTCATGAGTTATCTCCCTCTAACCCTGCAAGTTACTTGTTCACCAATGCTGTAGCCTGGTATCCTTAAGGACACATGGCCCAGTGGATATAGACGTTGGTTAGTTCCTGTGACTTTACCCAAAGAGTTGTGAGTTCAATACCAGGCTATAGCAGTGGTGAACAAGTAACTGGCAGGGTTAGATAACTCATGACTTCCAATTGAGGCATTACTATGCAAGGAATGAGGATGATATACCCCAGTAATTGTAATAAAGGTTTTGGTTCAAAATTCCTAGCACCTGAAGAAGCTGAAGCACACAACAGCCGAAATGTTGTACAAATGGCTGCAAAGATGAGGACAAGTCCGAATAATGTAAATACTGTAAATACTACCTCATCTCAGAAATATAGACAAATAAAATGATCTATTATTAAACGTCGTACAAATGGCAGCAAAGATGAGGACAATAGTCCAAATAATGTAAATATTACCTCATCCCAGAATTATAGACATATATTTTCATGGTAATTGTTCTGATGAGCTATCCTTTACAGATTTCAGTGCAGTACTAGATTAGCAGAATCATCAATTGATAGATACAGCTCTCATGTCGGCAGTTTCTTCTCTCATACTTCCTGCTTGTGTACCTCTCTTCTGACTTCCTACTTTCCAGTCAACTTTTATCTTCGAAAATTTAAATGCAACGTCAATTGTTATTGTCTGTCTTCTTACTGCCTGTTCTTTATTGTTCTTTCTCCTTAATAATGTTTTTCTTTCTTCATATTCTTTCACACTCACTAACATCTTGCATCTAAGTAGCTTTATTGCCTTGCTTGGGGTAAAATGATTAAAAAAAATAAAATTTTATTAATTTTTGGAACAAGCATACTAAATATGTTTCATAACTTAGTAAAAAAATATTCACCTTACAAACCAACAATGAAGATATAATACTTTTAAAAAATGACCCGACACGTCTAGATACAATATTTGAAAAATGTTAAAACCAATGTAACACCAAAAAATGCAAAACTCTTTGACAATAGCTTATGAAAGCCAAAAGTATGCAAATCAAACAATTTAGGTTGAAAGTTTTACAAAAACCAGGAAATACTTCAATTTATAGGAAAATAAACAAAAAATTTTTAACAAAGAACTTTCTTTGGTCTTTAACTTGTATGTGTTTGTGTGTATAAAAAAAAAAAAAAAAAAAAAAAAAAAGTTTGTCAGAGGACAAAACGCATTGGTAAAAAAAGTGTTCCTTTTTTTTGTATATTTTGCACCAAATGCTTTTGTCTGTAGTACTCGTATCTGTTATTGCTCAGAATGATATTCCTTACACAGACAATGTATTTATGTATAAATTAATGTAAAAGCAATAAAAATAAAATCTTCAAATAGGCCAGCATTTTTAATAGCATGTGTAAATGCACACACAATGTAATTATATTTAAATATATTACAGGTGTATGCATATGTAAGTTTTATTGTTTTATTTATTTTTAATTAATATTTTTATAAAAAAAACCTATTTGAACAGATTGATAACGTTTACAATAAGTACAGACAGAATAATACTACACGCACACACATACATACACACACAAAAGAAAGATAAAAGCAGAAGTAACAAATAACTACATCAATTTAACATAAAAATTATAAATTTGCATTCATACACTGAATATGTAAAAGACTGTCAAATAAATTATTCACTGGTGAGACCTGTGTATTCACAACTTGAATCATTTCTAGCAAGCTATGATGAATTCAGATTAATTTCTTCAAATTTTTAAGTGAGAAATTTTCTTTTGTTACAGATATTGTTTATTTTCTAATGTGATTTTGTTTAATGACCTGTCCTTTCAGGAAATGGGTGATCATGGCTCTCCACTGATTCCCTTTTTTATTGACTGTGCATTGCCATGACTTCTTGGAAAAGATAGCAGAATACTTTTCTGCTGATTCTCTCTCTAAGTTTCGGAATTCAAAGAATTCTTTCTTTTACACTGGATTCCACCCAAATTTAGAAAATCCAGTCTTTGCTATTTAATCATTAGATAAGGGGTGGATTCATGTATTTTGCAAGGGTATTAGTGCAAAGACTAGAATTTAAACTTGGATTGCCAATTCTACTTTCTATGCTGATAAAAGGCTAAGCACACATCGCACTCACATTTACATTTAATGCATTCACTTATGAATTTCTTTTCTTTCATCTTTTTATGAATTTACTTATATGACTATTTTTATATTGGCAACCTGTTTTGTAATAAGATGATACTTGTAGATGCGGGCTCTAATCTGAGATAAAAATGTGTATCCTATATAGAATGTATATTTATATCTGTGTATATGTTGCAACACACACACACACAAAGTAATTTGTACAGTATTTCACTGTGGGTATATTTTATTTCAAACAAGATAATATTCATTTGAAGAGAATAAGAACCAAAATAATGCATGAAGAAGTTTTTACAAAAAGAAAAACTGAAATATTTGAGCAAAAATCATCATGAACTAAGTTTGATATATTGTCATAACAGTCAAAAATCTTGTATTTACATAGAAATAAATTAAAATAACTTTAGGCATTAATGTAGTATTTTAAAATTACTATGCTTTGCATTATTACAATAAATCCAAGAGTACCTAAATTAGGTTCCAGAATCCCACCAGTGGCTATCTAGCATCTGTTTACATATTTCATATTGAAATCATACATCATAAAATTTCAAGTTGCTAAGAAATAATTATAAATTATGTACTTATAAATAACCACTTGATAAAATATCAAAAAAGAAATATTTTGCAGAAAAAACACAAAGAGAACTGTGAATAGGAGAAAAGATAGAAAAATGCAGTCAAAACATTGTTAAAAAAGTAAAGATTTTAAAAATATTCATTAAAATATCTTGATTGTTCTCAGCCAATAATAATATTTACGCATTTCCTAAAATTTTCAAACTAAACATACGAAAAAATTGAAAGAAAGAAATGACCAGCTATCTGAAAAGAGGGAGAGCAAGTAAAAAGTAATGCTAGGCTTACATGAATGATTTTGATCCAAGGACGCATAAAAAGAATAAGATATTGAGGTTTACACAAACAGTAGACAGAGGTAGTTAAAGTCAATTCAGAAAGAAAAATGATGAATCAAACACCATTCATACCTGTAGCTTCATCATCATTATATTCTTTGCCATTGTTACCACAACGGACAGCATTCTTCATTTGGTATCTACAACATAAGAAATAAAAGTTACGAAAAAATTAATACCGACATTTTTAGCAGTAAAATTTAGATGAAACTTAAACTGCTCGGAGAAATAAATATTTCAATCAAAAAATAAATTTCAATGAGATTTTTAAAGCAAAAGGCAAAACAGAGTTATTCTTTGCCAAGTATTATTTTTTTAATTCTTTTATAAGAACTACGGATTTTCATTGTTGATAAAGTGAAAATTACATGATAATTACATAAGTGTTTTGTCAAATTTAACAAGTCATGAAATGTAAAAATAAAAATGAATATCATCATAAGTTTTAATCCCTTGTGAGGCATACTTTGAATTATATATAAAGAATTAGATAAAGCGAAAGTCAAGTCCGTGATTGTGATTCTTAAAATGAAAACTTACAAACTGGAGGGCTTATGAATAATTAGACCACATTTGATCAACACTATGTAATGGTAGTGTTAATACAAACTGTCCTCTAATAAAGAAATATTTGGCATTTATCTTTCCAGTAGTTTTCTTTCCTAACCTTTTGTTTGAAGTAGTGTAGAATGTCAATAGATCGTACTAAAGGAGTAAAGAACAAAACAAAAATAAATGCAAAAAATTCCAATAGGGATGAATTTTATAATAGTATATCTGCATTTTTCTATGTATACAAATAATTCAACTTGATATCAAGTGATGTATATCAATGTATAGTAGTATTGTTTTGATAGTACTTGTCATGAAAATTTATTCTTTTAAAATTCAAACTAAATGAATAATTATAGTCCATAAATATTCAGGTAATATTGTAAATTCAGAAATGGATTCATTTCTAAATTTATAACTTTCCTCTCAATGTAATTTTAACTTTGTGTTTCAACCAAATTCTCCACTTGTTGGGATGATTTATTATCATAGGAAATTTAAAATATCTATTTTAAACTTCTATTTAGTTAAGTAGACCATGTTGAAATAATTTCAGACTGGCTGTTTCCTTTCCCATTATAAATTTTATATTATTTCGTGTTTTTCCGAGATTGGGAAAATTCTTCAATTTGACATAATGCAAGACATAAGCAATACATGTTCAATTAAAAATCCTACAAGCATTTAAATTAACATTTTTCCTCTTTCCCAAGGGATATAAATATTTTATAATTTTACTAAGTTGCTTCCCTTATAAAATTTATTACAGGCATTATGGTCAACGGATTTATTAACATTATATATTTTTTAACTATAGCCAAATACTAGGCTTATGAACAGAGAAAATGAGATAAAAGTCAAGGAAATTTGTTTCAATTTTTAAAGACATTAATTTTCTAAGGCTCATTTTGTCATTATGCCACTTGAATTTTCTACACTAGACAAAGCTACATAGAGCTGACAATGAGAGAAACATTTGAATAATTTTGAATTGGTACAATTTTTAAAAAATTGAAATTAGCCAAAATAGTTTGTTTTATGAAAACACTATTTTACTTTATTTAGATAACGCTTTTTTGAATCTTCTCAACTAATTTATTTCGTAATGTAAAATATCAGACGACAACAATTGTTATTAAGGCACACAGCAGAAAATAAGATTGTAACTAATGTTACTGTTGTTTTACATTGTTTGGATTGTTGTCCTTATATTTATTGCCATATTTGCAACGTTTTGGTTGTTGTACGCTCTGACCTTTTTTCTGGGTGATTGGAATTTTGAACTGGACCCTTTATTTCAATCATTGGAGTATATTGTTCTCGATGAGTCATGGTACTTCCGGAAGTCTTAGTTGTCTCCCTTTAACTCAAAGTTAACACTCTAAGTTATTTGTTCCCTGCTCCTCCACGGTCCAGTGGATAAAGCCATTGGTTAGATACAGTGAACTGACCCAAAGAGTTGTGAGTTCAATACCTGGCTACAGCAGTGGTGAACAAATAACTTAGAGAATTAAGTTAAAGAGAGATAACTAAGACATCTGGAAGTGGCATGGCTCATGGAATGAGAACAATATACCCCAGTGATTGAAATAAAGGGTTCAGTTTGAAATTCCAATCACCTGAAAAAGGCCGAAGGGTACAACGACCGAAACATCATGAATATGGCAATAAAGATGAAGACAAAATCTGAACAATGTAAATGAAGTAAATACTACCTCATCTCAGACGTATAGACAAATAATGTTGTTGTGCTTAAAATTAGAGAATTCTATAAAAAAAATTTAATATTTTAAAAAATTATTTACTTTATGAACGCTTCTAAAAAAAAATGTTACTTTTAGAAGCAAAGATTATATTTATTTCTTCAAATGTAAACATATTTTTTTCTAACTTATGACTGAATTTTGACAAGGTAGATAAAAATTTGTTCTATACAGACACAAATTTTAAAAAAAGAAATTCAACAAAAGTATAGCTTATAAATGACAATTTTTAAAATTTGAAAAGTAAGAAAACATAGATGAAATATTCATGAAAATATGTTTTTTAAAATTGTTATACAAATCAAATATTACAGCTTATGTTGTAAATGCAATATACACGGTGATTGAAAAATAACTCCCTTTTATGTATGAATGGCCAGCCAAGGGTCCTGACTAACACCATGCTGTGACTTTTTTCTTTAGCATTCATTAAAGGAGCAAGTGTACAATATCAAGCCAAGATTTTGGAAGAACTTGAAGGGCAAATACATGAAATTATATCTTCCATACCCCAAGAGTTCCTGGGCAGCTTGAGAAGCTGGTAGCGAAATCTCGTGCACACATGCTAGACACTTTCCTCTCATACCTATTTCTGGTAAAAATTATAGTTAATAAATAAATTATAAGTATTTTAAAATGGGGAGTTACTTTTCAAAAAGGTAAGAGTAAATGATGCAGGCTGCTTTGTTCTACTGTTGTAAGGTCGGACAAGATTTAGCCTTATCCAAATTTATAAAAGATTATATTTTCCTGAGAATTAATTGGAACTGAAAATGAAAAAAAATAATTCAGTCTTCACAAATGTATCTATGATATGACTGGTTTCAGTCAGTTAAGTGCCATACGTGATATACGCTTTGGGTATGTCTCAAAAAAAAAACAACTGACTGGGCAGAAGATTATCCTGCAGTAGGTTGTCATTGCTTTCTGCGGTAGACTGGTTGCCAGCCAAAACTATAGAACCTAATCTGTCCTATTATTTAACCCATAACTGGGGGAAGAGGCGGATTACTGCCTTTCCCAAGGGTATTTGTGCGTAAGTGAATGCAAGAAATTCAATTGGAATTCAGACTCGGTTTCCCGATTTGTCATTCCGAGTCGATATCCATTGCACCACTTAGTTTGTTAAAAAACGTGTGATCACAACAGTAAAATGATCAGTAAAAAATCTTGGCAATGACATCTTTATACTTCAACTTTTTCTTCAGGATGGTTTACTGATAAAAAGATATTTTGGCAAATAGATTTTTGGTCATAAAGTGATTGATATTGAGATAGAGCATTAACAGGATTAATGTGGAGAAAATTTTCACTTACCATAACTCTGCTCAGTTAAGTGATAAACTTCTCTACATTAATCTTTATATATATATATATATATATTAGATGTAGTTATAATAAATATTATTTCAAACCAGTTTTGTCGGAGATAACAAACAAGTCATATCTAGTATATATTTTAATGAATTTTTCTTGTTGATGTATTAATTTCTCTGTCTTGATATTAAAGATATATAGGCTCTGTCCATAGTTGATGTAAGATTTTGTTAAGATTCAACTGTCTTAAGTGATTATCAAGAATGAAAAAATTAAATGAAATTCAAAACCTGTTTAGTGACAGTTTGTATCTATGAGGTGATTTTGAATGTCAAATTATGAATGTTTGTGATGTTCTCTGCATGTGAACAAAAAGTTTTGTGGATTCTGAGAATTTAAATACATTTTAGGATTCATATTCCATCATGAGTTAATTTTGTTTATTAATGTTTGTTTTAATTTAATATAGAAATTAAAAGAAATAATACTTACAAAGCAAGTTAAGTAACTAACTAGAAAGATAAAAATGATGTTTTGGAATTTGGTATAATACATATTTCAAACATAGTTATTCCTAGATTTAGATTAAAAGTTATTAGCAGTTTCTTAGTTAATATTAGTAAGGCAAGCCACAATTGCTAGTCTGACATAAAGCAAAGATGCACCATAGAGCTAGAAAGAGGAGGGGAGAAGTAACAGGTATGGAATGAGAAAGACAGAAAAAAAAAAAAAGGAAAATGATGAGTTATCTAAAAGTTTGTTTATGCATCCAAGATAAGATCAGTTAAAAAATGTAGAAGGAAAAAATATCACTGTACATAGCACAGCCTCAGCAAGATTCCAGCAAACAGCAATAACAAAGAGGGATGAGAAACTATTATTGAATCGTATTAAAAGTAAATAAAAGAAAAAGATGTAGAAATTAATTAAAAAAATCAAAAAATAAACAAAAAAAGTCGAACTCAAACTTTGTATCAGAAATATTTTAAAATATTTTTAAACATACTTCTTAGATATATCATTGAAATGACAGAAATTCATTTTAAATACTTTAATATATTTTTCAGTCAAACAGATGGAAATGTTTACATCTTCATGTGTAATGGACTATATTTAGATTACATGTTTTGTTAGTTGTATTTAATTACGTTTAAACATTTAGAGCAGCAATAAAATAATGCTAATTAAGAGCAAATAATTTGTTTAATTCTTTTTATCGTTTAAAACAAAACTAATTAATAAATTCATTTTAAGGATGCAAGATACTTCAATTACTAAAAAAATATTTCCACATACATTTCTGTGATAATATTTATAGTTGAAATTATAAATCAATCTTGTCTGATGTTTGAAAATATGTAACTGTCATAGACAAATTCCTGGGACTTATATCCCTATCTTTGTTGTTTCAGTTACTATAGTTTGTCCAGTGTATTCTCTGGCCTTTCTCAAGTGTACATCACATCCAGTAATTCTCATAAAAGCTCTGAAAAGAATCCTTTATCTCTTTCTCAAATTTAACAAACTTTCACTGCAACTTCAAAACTATAAAGATTTTAAGTGTAGGACAAATCTTTGTTATTGAGATTAGTGAATTACTTTACTTACTGACAAAAATAAAATGAGAATATGATAAGGTATTCTGTTCAGAGATCCTTGACAATTACTGGATGCAAAATAAACCACTAATTGAAATACAGGTATCAAAACAACTGAGATTGATGACTAAGTCAAATAATTCACAAAATAAAACAACCTTATATTTAATGAAACAGAGCAATAAGAAATATGGCACAAAACCCCAAAGTAAATATCAACTTCATCAATTAATCTTTTCAGAGATTCTTCTTCACTTGGGCCTCAGATTAATAGACTTGATAAAATAAGCCCTTAATCTATTCTTGCTTATCAGAATGAATAATTAAAATTCTTATTTAAAACTACTTTGAGAAATGATTGAAAAGAGATCATAGAAAAATCATCCTGTTACTTTGATGTTTATATTAACATTACAAAGATTAACATTACATAAAACGGAAGAAACAAAGGCTAATGTTCAAACCAAATGGAGAATTTTTAATATTTCTTTAAGAGAAATGATGAAAATGAGTGAAAACCTTCAATAATAATAATAGAAAATAAATCTACCAGGCTATAAGATATTAGGAAAATGTTAGCATTTGTTAAAAGAATGCACCCAGGCATGCCAGTCACACTTGTTAATTTTAACTTAAAAAAAAAAAAAAAAAAAAAAAAAAAAAAGGCCAAATTATTTATCAGAAACAATATTCATTGAATACTAATTTAGGATACTTTTAATTAATCATCTATGTCTTATCTTAAAAGAACTATCAAAATCTGAGGTGAAAGTAATGTAATAAATTTAAAAATTTTGATGCAAAAATTAATAGAATCAAACATTACATTTTAGAACACTAATGAATATTATTTTCTAAATCATATATTTGCTATTTTTGTCAAAAGGAGGATCAAATTAGCTTAGTTTTAGGTTGCATAAAAATAATCCTTGAGACACAGTTGCAAATTAATGTTTTGTTTGATCTTTAAGTAAGGAATCCTATGGCAGGGTATAATTTAGTAATGTCTTAAATTCACACATCTGAACTGATAAGAATTTAGGAATAAAATGTGACATTTTTAAGAGAAATAGGGAGGAATTGATAAATTTGTGTTTTGATAATGGCTTTTTTTCTCTTGATCAAGTTGAGGCATTTCAAATCAATAGTCTGAAGATTAACAAAAAATACATGCTTTGAAGCAATACTGATCCAGGCAGATAGTCTGAAAAAAACTTTCTGGATTTTAATATTTCATCTCAAACACAAATTCTTGAATATCATCCATGAGGGACACGTGTTCTTTTAGAGCAATGGGAATTAAGTTGACAGAGAAATAAAAAAATGATACTATCAAATAGTTAAGCTTAATGAATGTTTCAAATAAATTGTTCTATGCTTTTTGCTTTGTTTTACTTATTAAAATTGTCTGATTGCAAAAACCCACATAATCATGGAAACTTGATAGACTTTTGTGCAGGTAACAGTGAGCTTACATGGTGCCAAGGTTCTGGGCAGAAACACAGGATAAGCAAGAATTCAGTGGCTGGCCTCAACATACCGTTCATAGCGGCGCTGCTTTTTGATAATTTCATTCTGCTCGGCCATTAGATGGAGTTGTCGAGATGTGATTAGATCGCGACTTCCCTGCAGCTTCTGCAACAAAATGGTATCACCAGCGTCTTTGGCAGCAGCTAGCTGGGTTTTTATCTCATCTTGTTTCTCTTTCAAGCTAACCATTTCATTGTTTATTGCAGACATTCGTTCCTGAAAGTGAGGAGGGAGGAAAACATGATGCAACCATACATCAGAAGAATTGGTATAAACACGAGTAGATAAAAAAAAAAAAAGAAGGCTGCTAGCAGCTACACATGCAACTCAGTAGCACAAGACACCCCTTTTGACAAATACGATAGAAAGGATATCTGGATTTAAAATAAGAATTAAACTGATTAACTAGATGAAAAATATAATTTGACGAAAATTAGTTACCCAGTTATTTTGAAATAACATAACATTCTGTAAAATGTATAAAAATAAGCTTCTTAAATCTTCAGACTTCCTTCCAAATAATTTGCAATGTAAATTAAAGGATATTAACAAATAAATAAAATACTAAACTATTTTATATTTTTAAGCAAATGTCATTACCATAAAATGTATTTTATTGGACAACAAATAATAAAAAACAATTTTAGTTAGCTACACTTAGTTTTTTGTGTTCTACTACATTAATAGGAGAACGTCCCCACTGCCACCATTAGCTTTTAAATTTTAAAACACCCTCCTGGCTTCTTTATTTATTTATTTTTGTAATATTTCTAGAGACTATGTGCCAGACTATATTCAGTCTCAACAGACAAATAAATATTAGTATGATAAGCATGTACTAAAAAAACAAAACAAATAACCTTTAAACACAGTATTGTCCTACAGATGGGTTTATCATACAACCCAGTTCGAGTTGCTCTTCAAAACAATTTCATTCTCCAACTATAACATCAAACATTGAAAGAGAAGCAGAAGATTTCAGGAAAAGTAATAAATTGTGAGAGCTTTTCCAGACTATTAATTTTAATAAGAAAAAGGGATTTGGAAAAGAAATTAAAGTGTATAATTCAATTTTGAACTTTGCTATTTTTTTATATATCAGACTTGTAACTGAAATTTGTACAATACTTAAGCTTTAAAAGAAATCATTCCCAACAAAAGTGGTAGATATTTCTATAGGACTTTCCTAATAGCTGATTAGCTTAGAATCACTCTTTAATTAATGATTTTCATTGTTTTCTCACTGAAGAGCTTTAACTATTTAAAAGATCAGGTACAAAAGAGGAATTGAAAGATGCCACATTTACTTAGGATTTGAATAATTATAGAAAACCTCAACAATGAGCACTAATATCTGTAATCATTTTTTGAATGGTTAAATTTTTTACTCATCTTGTGTTCATCTTTTTCTTTATCATATAGTTTTAGTGAATAAATTGTTGATAAATTGAACAGTTTTGAAGATAAGAAATCAGTTAAAATAGGAAACAATTATAAAGAACATACAAATGACCCTTTATACACTCAATATCTTATTCTACAGGTAAAGTATATCCATTCATTTTTCTTAATCTTTGTCTACAAATACAAGCTGAAGGCATCAGTTGCAAAGTAATTTAGCAAGGGCAAAGAGACTAAAGTAAACTTAAACCATTTTTTTTTAATCAAGTGCAGTCTTTGATTCTTTACAGGAACTCTATACAAAACAATAATTGTCAAAAGCTTTAAAGCCATTTTTCAATTTCCATACTAAAATCATTGGATATGTAACACATAAAGAGGATTGATTTTAAATGAAATTCAAAAGCAAAATTCTCAAGATAGAAGCCGCAAACAAATACTAATGTTTTTTCTTTCTTTTAGTCTTACAGTGAAGAATTTACACCCTTGAGGCATGTAGAAGATCAGTAGCTCTGCAAAATCCATAACAGGACCCATATTGATTTAAAATCATAGGACAAAACATGGCTTAAAGAATAAAGACGTTTAAAAATGTTGTGAATACCTTTAAGATAGAAAAGATGAGAAGAGGAAGAAAAAAATAAATTTAGTAGATATAAACAAACTATTGGAAGAAATTAGTTGCCAAAGCTGAAAGCTGACATTAAATACAATCCCCACCCAAAAATGATAACACAAAAACACACATGCATATACAAAAGCCAAGCCATTTTTGTTTCCCAAAACCATGAAAAAAATTAAAAGCAACAACAAACGGAAAAATTAAAACAAACAGTAATTGTTTTTTAATAGAAAAAAAAAAAAATGTCAAAATACCAGATAAATAAAAACAAGAATTTCATCACGAGTAGCAAATTTCTAAAATAATAAGTTTTAACAAAAGTTATCTGGAAAAGAAAACAGATATTCTTTTGAAAATGCTCATTATTTAATCTGAACTGAGATTAAATCAAAATGTTTCTTTTAATCTAAATGTTCAGGAATATTTGATTATTAGTGAGACAGAGAGATGACACTATCTTAAAGTCAGGGAAACTACATAACTATGAAAATATATACATGGTAAATTGATGCTAAGGTAAAGTCATCGGCATGCAAAGCAAAATATATTTTAAATGATGTTGATAACAGTGAGTTCCTGAGTTGGGTGCTTACAGTATAGAATATTTATTCTGAGTTTATGAAAATTAAGAATGTACAGAGTTATTTAACATATCAGCATTTATATGGATCATGTAGTACCAAGTACGTTTCTTTTTAGCAAAGAATATTTCTTTTAAAGAAGTAAAAGTAATGCTAAGAGAAAACTAATCCTCTGACACCACATGATCTTTAATCAACAGAGATGGATAAAGTGGTTTCACAAAGTATATTACATTACATTATTACCTTATTTTATATATATATATATATATGTATATATATATATATATATTAGTCATCCACATACAAGCCTGTTTTGCTGTATCACAGCTCATCAGTGTGGCTAGACACATCCACTCGTTTCTGGCCAGGATTGAAACTCAACCGATTTGGTGTCAGTTGGAATCACTACTTCCTAAGCCATAGGCGCATAGAATCAGAGAAGGGAAATTTTAACGTGTTGTATATAAGCAGTATATACACATGCCAGTCACCGAAAGAACTCAATTCATTTCTGAAGAGTCATGCTTAATATATATTTTGAAATTTGTGTATGTATATATGTGTGCATATATTAATCTGTGTATGTGTCTGTTTGCCAGTGTATGTATGTATACTCGTCTATTTGCCCATGTGTGGATGTTTGTAGGTTCATATGCCTGCGTTCGTGTATTTTCCTCGTTTAATATATGAATAACTTTCTAAATCTAATAATTTGTTAAACTTAGAATTTAAAATTTGCAACAAAAATAAAGTGAATCTAATAGTTGATTAATAATGCCGATCTCAATTTAATCAAATATGAACATTAATGCTCCCAAAAATTATTTTTTGAGTCTGCTCACATATTCTTCAAATTAGAAATTACTTTATTCTGATTGGTCCACACTGTCTATGCAACAATGTCTCCCTGATTAAGAGGGTTTGATTTGTTTTTAACCTTTTAAAACCCTTCAACTTGCAATAAACCTCATCACTTGATAAGACACAAGTTGTATTGAAACAAAATAGCTACTTTTGTAGTGATATTATAACATATTCATGTTATAATGTCTGAATATATATATATATATATATATATATATATATATATATATATATATACACACACACACGTATTTTTCATTTTTAAACGAGTTATTTTGCTAACCAGGTTTCTACCATGAGTGGTGTATTCAGGCGATTTTTAATAACTGATTTTACTGTTTCTCTTTTTAAGAACGCTCTTGTAACAATGTTTTATTTGAACTTTCACATGGCAGGGAATTTATGAAAGTGCAATTTTTAAATTAAAACGGATTATAGCCTTTTTTCATTCATGGTTGTATGAACCTAAGAGGTATTTCTTAGTGTGGCTGCATTTAGTCATAATTTCCGTTCTTTCATTTAACAGTTTGTCTTTATTTGGGAATATCACAATTTCTAAGTTTTCTTCTTGGAACAGTCTACATATTTTTCTACCGTTGTAAGGCTTAGCTGTTTTTACAATGCCCCACGTTATGTCTGGGTCTTTTCCATATTTTGATTTCAATTTCCACATGTGTATATATCGCTCATTCAATAATGAATTTGAGCACTATGGCTATTGGGCGTGTATAATGATATACGCGCTAAAAAGTCTGCCTTCTTCTACCAAATGCTCGTAGCCCAGAGGTAGAATCGCTGACTGATGCCAATTCGGTCAGGTTTCAGTCCTGGGTTAAAAAGCAATCAGGGTCTAACCGTACTGATGAGCTGTAATACAGCGAAACAGATCTGTCTGCGGATGACTATACTGTATGCATATATATATATTTTCTAAACATATACTGTTAAATATAAGAGACAATGAATGTCTATTATGTTTAATCATAAGCCGTTCTAAACGTCGTATTTTGGCTTTAATTTCAGTTGAAAATAAAGACAAAAATTCTCCAACATTTGGATAATTTTTTATTAATTTGTTTCTAAGCTTTTGGCTCACATGAGCCATCTTCAGAGAGGTCACCAAGACGATAACACAATAACATCCACCATCACCAACGATTTTATTTTGTGTTGACATAAAACTCCGCTAGGCAACGGCAATAGTTACCAAAAATAACAAACACAGTTTGCAAATTTGCAATGCAGTTCTATGACATCACACCGCGTGATAGCGCAAAATGACAACAGAACCATGTATTCAAATGCAATGTAATATGTTATGGCCAGATTTAAAAGTGATTTTATTAAGTGTGTGTTGTTTGGATTTAATGTACATGGCCTCCAATATCTGAAGGTTCTTTTTATATATATGCACATGAGAACGAGCACTGATGTATACCTTGAACAGAGAAAAATAAATGAAGAAAAAGCAGTGATAGTAGTGAAATTCAAAAAAATTATTATTGTGTGTATATGCTTCGTTCTTGATAGAAAAGAAGAAAAAGTAAAAAGAAAAAAAAAAAGAAATATTAAAAAAAAGTCTTTATGGGTAAGAAAGAAACAACTGCTTACTCCAGATCATGAAAGATCAGGTGAGAAAAACTTTGAACACTCTCAGTCTATGACATAGATCAAAAGAAACAAATCTGAGAAATGTAGATTCGCAATAGAAATTCATGAAAATATAAAAAAGATTGACTTACTTTTTTTTACACACACACACAAATATATTTGCATGGATGCGTATATGTAAATATAAGCACTAAAGTTGAACTCTCTGATCAGGGAATAAGGTATGGACTCATAACCTATATTATAATATATCTAATCTAGAATAAAATTGAGCAGATAGACCCTATCCAGTATGAATATCAAGAAATGATCAACAATTAAGAGTAGATAAGAATAGCTGAACCCTATCCAATATAATGAAAGTGAAGTGGTAGGTTGAAAAAGGAGTCTGTAAATATTATATAATAAACCAAGACAGGATGCCTTTCAGTAGGATCCTTATTTTTCTGTTCAGCAGATAGACTAAATTCTCATGCACAAAAAACAATTGCATACAGATGGTAATTCTGTAAGAAAAAGCTTGGAAATCACTCTTCACAGCAGGCTTTGTATAATTTAATATAAATTTCTTGGATATTAGAAGTACTTCAAGTGAATTTCATGCTAACTTCTATCACATTGCTAATAGAGTTATAAAAAGTATCATTTCCCATAGAGAATAAAATCAAGAAAAATAAGAATTTCTAACAAAATGTTCCATGTTAAAGAGAATCTAACGCTACTGTTGATACTTACACATATGAACACAGGTGAAAAAATACAATGATAATTTTGGTCTTTAATATTATCACAGTTTTAATTTTGAGATAGCATGTTCAACAAACCTCTCGCTGAAGCTTCTCCAATTCTGCATTTACTGATTTGGGGTTAGCTTCAAATTGGCGTTGAAAAGAAGGGTCGTATTTGGATCGCTTTATTGATAAACCATCAGATGAGGCTCTGAAATAGAAAAGAAAAACATAATAAAAGGTTTAAATCCTGCAATTATAACTGAGAATAGTATGGCATAAACAATCACGTCACAATGTGCCAAATCATATTTTCAGATATCTGGACTGAGTGCCTATCTTAAAATTCAGTTTTTTGCAAAAAGTCATTTATTAATTAAAAATATCAAGAGTTTTAATCAGGAGAGGTAAAAGCAAAGAAGATTTAAATAGATATATAAGCAGTGTGCTATAGATATGACTAATTTATGTTTTGTAATTAAGGAGCAGGTTCAAAATTTAATGATAAAAAGAACCCAACAACTTCCAGACTAAGTTATTCAATTAATTATTCCAACATACATGAACATATTGAACTGAGCCAGTAAGTCATATACAAATTCACTTGTGGATAAAACAGCTAAATTCTGTGACATCTCAGAATTCTTGAGATCAGAAGGTTAACATTTTTTTACATTTTTGTGAAATGTTAAATATTTTTCTTCCTTTCTCTTCTAAAGAGTTTCAGTTCTTCTTTTATGTTTTAAGTATTACAAATTTCAAGATGTTACATCACTGAAATTATGGGTATCACCACTTCTGTGTAGATCAGTCAATTTCATTCCATCATATCAACAGATATTATATTTTACAAGACTTCCTAAACTCCCCTTCACTGTCAAAATGGATCTAAAATGCAAAATAAATGCATGTAAATGTAATATATATTTCTGCATTAACTGCAAACTGGTAAATATTTTTGTATACAGCAAGTGTGGTAAAAGCAGTGAAGAAGATTTTTAAATATTTATTAAAAAGATCTGAGCAAAATTTCTTTTTGGCCAATGATCTTTTAGTACCAAATTTGAAAAACCATACAAGATTGCTTTCTTTCATATTTTGAATTCACTGCCTATTTTTTTTGGCTGAGGAGCATGAAAGGGAGCATTAGTGACTTATATTCAAAAAATACTATTCCAAAAAGAAAGCAATAACTCAAGTTTTTCTTTCTCAAGATGACCACCCTAAAAATAAAAAAAAATAACTCTTTATAAGGAAATTGTATGCATTATCATATTAACTTTCAGCCATCAAAATATGATACATATTGATATAAAACATACTTCTCTTCCCATTTGCTCTATTAAAATAAGTTCAGTTAATATATTTATTGCATAAATACTGATATTAAATATTTTTTAGCAAAACATTTGTAAAAAAATTACTTTTGATTGTGAAAGATATTCTATTAATGGATAAAAGAACTTTTCAGAACATTCAGATTATGAAAGTAGACAATTATATTGGCAAAACATGATTTAATGAATGAGAGTCATTTTTAGAAGAAAATATTGTCCCCACTGGGAAGATATATATATATATATATATATATATATATATATATATATATATATATAAATGATGAAAACTGTACAAACAATACAGAATTATTTTCATATGAACTTATTAGATTTACTGCTTTCAAAATAGATTTAAATATAAATCAAATGAAGATTCAAGTCTCAAATTGTGAGGTAAAATATTTTACTTTTGGCAAGCATATAAAGCTAAAAAAAAACCTTTTATCTTAATATGCCAGATCATTTGCCTACATGCATAAATTTACACATCTATAATATAAAAATGAAATTCTAGCCATAGTGATAATTTAGACAATCAATTTCTTTGTTAATGTTGGCCCATTCTTTATTTCATATTTAACTTAAAGCTTCTTACATTTTGATATAACCAAATAAATATGAGCTAATAATGATGATATGCTTGGAAATTATTTTAAAGTATGTAACCTGAATGTAATATTTAATATGTTTATAAATACTAAATTCTCCGTTCCTAGACTAGCCAAAAGTGATATTTATCTTAGTGATCTTGCTCTTGTTTTATAGAAATATCAATTTCATGTTAAGTATATGACAATATTCAATATATTGATATTCATCCACCCAGTTTATTAAAGAAAATACAAGCATAAAACAATTATTTTGAATAAGAAAGAACCACATATATATATATATATATATATATATATATATATATAACTAGACATTTTTAATAGGAGCAGAGAGAAAAGAATACCAAGAAAATTATAAGAGTGTTCTTCTAATAAAATTTTCAAAGCTAATAAAAATTCAGTTATATAAAAATATTTTATCTTGTTTCAGTTTTTAATTTATCATCTAAAAGCTTAATTAATTGTATTCAATATGTGTTTGGATAATGCAGAAAATAAAACAAAATTAATTTACTTGTTATTAGTCAGCTTCTGTACACATTCTTTAATAAACTGGCTCGAAGAATATTTATCTATATTCACACTTATATCAGTAAAAGTATAGTTTAACTTGTTGGATCTTTAGTTGGCATATTAGAAGAAACTATTTCTAAAATTTCTTAAAGCCATTACATTCAAACCTCCAAAACAATTGCGCTTATATACTGGCAAGTAATGACAGATTTGTTTAAAGTTGCAGTAATTCATAGATTCTATTCTTAAAAATAAAGAAAATCATAAGAATTAGTGATTGTGAAAATTTTCATATTCCTTGCCATTCTGCTTTTGCAGTACACTCAAAAAGTCGTCTTTTTGAAAATGGGTTTCCGAACTACCTGGAAATTGTTTTGTGGAATGTGCAGGACATGTAAATAACAAGTTTAAGAATGATAATTTACAGTTTTGTTAAGTCCCATTTGCAAAGAAAAACAACTTAAAAATTTAATGATTATTTTGAGTAATACAAGGGTCATTTTCATTAGCTAGCTATTTAAAATTAATCTACCATAACTTTCTTAGATTAAGTTTAAGATATAATATTCAAGTGACCATTAGATTAATTTTATTCATTGAGAAAGATAGAATAAAAATGTTAACTAAAGACAAAAAATATATGCCTGTATATCTAGAAAATTCTTCAGAAGCAATCTGAGAAGGGATTTCACAATTATTGCAGATATTTCATGCTATTGAAAATATAACTTTTTCTTAAAAAAAGAAACTTTTTTTTTAATATATATTTGCAAAGTTAAGCATTATAATGATTCATAACTTACAAAAATCTCAAGTTATGCAATAAACTTTCATTAGTTTGAAACCAAAAATTGTATTAATAATCTAGACATTACTAAAATGCAATATATTGACAGATCAGAATAACACTTGTTCTTTTGTGATAAAAGTACAATTAGTACCTACAGTGATATAAATGAGGATGAAAATGGTTCTAATGAATGCTATATAAATTTCATTTGTCAGAGTCAAAGATTTTGTAGTTTTGGCCACTACCTGAGATAATGACGTAAATGAGAATCCTGTTTTTGAGCTTTAAGTTAAAAGAGTACAAATAACAAGAAGTGTAAAACATGTAATATGAATAAATAAAACAGCTTATTCTAATGGTCTGTTATATTTGAAAAGAAGCACATTCATTGAAAAAAAATTACATGAAAATGATAATCCTCCAAAAGTGTGAAATATTGAACATTTATCAAACAAGAATAACACTGTGATAAAAAAAAAATCATCTACACTCAACTAAAAAAAAAAACAAAAAAAAAACACATTTTTCTCAGACAGTAAAGGTTATATGATATATATCATTAAATCTTGTCTGAAAAAAATACAAAAAAATGTAGTCTATTTATTTGATAATAAAGAGAATAGATATATTATATACAAAATGTTTTAAGCAACCATTTTTAAGGGACAGAAGAGAGCCTACTAGCATTCCAGTGAGAACAGCAAGGACCTGCTACATGATAGAGAGAAATTGCCTCAAACTAGAAAAATATAATCCATAAAAGATGGTTTCAAAACTTGATCAACTAAAAAGAAAACTGTTAAAGCAGAAGAGAAAAATAGAAAAGAAAAATAGACACAGATTGACCAAGTAAAAAGGCAGCACACACACACACACACACTCTCACACACACACAAACACACACAAAAACATTTTAAAAAGCACATGCAAGAGGGAATGCTGGTTTTACAATTTCACAAACAGAAAAATCATAATCACATCAGATTTGTAAAAACACATCTTTATTTACATATATTACAATAAGTTTGGATGACAATACCCAAGAAAATTCTAGACTGTACACAGATATGTAGGGTGGGGAGATTAGAAGAAAAACGAATATGAACTCTTTCCATGAAGAATATATATTCATGTAAAATTAAAACAATTTTCTTTAATTTGTATTTTTTCAAGAAATATTTTAATTTTGTTTTACACTGTCCATAATTTTGCGCTAAATTTTAAAAAATGAATTTTTATTTTTTAAATTAAATCTTTAATGATGGAAAAAAACAGTTTATGAATTTTGCTTTCATATTTACCATTTTCTTTTTAAGAATTGTTTGAAAAAAGATTGATAATCAGCTGACGATATGTATGTATCAATGTTTGTTTTCTTTTTTTTCCTTTTTATTTTGACAAGTGTATATGTGTAGATGTCAAAAATGTTAAAGTATGTATATGTAATGAATAAGTAATGTCCTGTATTTTCTGTCTGTTCCTGTTGGTTGATGGGTTTGAGATGCTGCACTGGATGCGAGTGTCCCCATTCTGGAAAGGAAGGAGCAGCACCCGTATGCAGCAGGTTGGCAGCAGTACGTCATGCCCCTGTATTTGTTCTAGGCCTGACTAGTTGTGAGGGGGTCAGGAGGATAGCACACATCTACATCCAATGCATGGTAATCACTGTCACGAAGAGGCTGCGAAGAGTGAGCAGGAGACCCTCCCTCTTAAAATGCCCTGGAAGATGCCAGAAAAATCAAACTTCTAAAACCAGACTATGGCACATATGGCAAGCAATTTTAGGAAAAAAAAAAAACAAAAAAGAAAGAAAAAAAAAAAAAACAGATATTAAAGGTTGGCAGAAGACAGAGAAGGATAAATAGATGACACAGAGACAGAAAAGCAACAATGAGAACAAATGAAAAATGATGTAAAAGAGTTGATAAAAAAAAACTTTTAAGATATAAAAAATTAAATATATTTCTGAATGTTTATAATGTTCAAAATTATTTTTCTTCTCTACTAAGCTAACAAAAAAATTCATCACAAAAGCAAGAAAAAGTGATTAAAAAAAAATTAATAACTTAACAACTAATTAAAGATTTTGCTAAAAATCCCCCATCAATAATTATTCACTTTATATTTTGCAAAACTAACTTCAAAAGTTTGAAACAATTATCTAAATATTATGCAGTAATTAATTTAAACCAATTTCTTTGCTTTAGTAGTTTTTATCACAAGGTTTCAATCTGTGTAGACTTGAGCATTCTCGTTTATGTGGTAAAGTAGCCTTCCTGAAAACACTTTATTTATTCTAGGTGATTTATGCTGTTCACATTTCTACAGTTGTTAAATCAAGTATCTGCATGATTAAATTTTCAGAATTTGTTATTTCTTCCACACGACAGGATTAATAGACCCAGGAATTGAATACACAACTTGCCAAAAACTAGCTGTGTTTTGCCAGCACTTTTCTCAATTAAACTAATTCCAGTAGGATACTTAAGTATTATTTTTTGGAGTTGTTAACGGCTGTTCTTTCCTCATTAGTAGTTTTTATATGATGTTGATGATATCTATGCATGATCTACTGAATGGATGCTATGGTGAGTCTATTGCATCTTTCAAAAATCTTTATTTGCCAATGATGTTCTATGTCTATAATAAATCCTAAGGAACATTTCTATGAAGATATCTTGAAAGCTATTCTGAAAAGAAAATGAATACTACCAATCCCTGTAAAATTAAGTTATTAAAAAGACATTTGAAAGTAGCACCCATCCTATGCTCAAAACATCCAGTCAATAGAACAAGTATAAAATCTAAATACTATACAGAAGCAATTTTCATAATTAGGAAATAATATACATTAGATAAAAGCTAAACAAAATCACTATGTGAGGATGCTAAAAGATACGGCTGTTGATAAAACACTGGTAAAGCTTATTAAATGTTCAGTTCAGTTCATATGTCTTATAGAGAAGCAGGCTGAGATCTTAAGCAAGAAGTTTTGAAAAAACAAAAAAAACAAAAACAAAAAAAACAAACAAACATTAAGATGGACACTTGATATGATAGGTAGGCTAGAAAATACATGAGCTGAAATTTTGCAACAAAAATAATACACAAAGAAATCTTTTGTAAATTAATCAATATATAACAGTAGTGGTAAAAAGTCAAGCAAATGTTTTGTAAATAAAAAGAAATTTTACAGTTTACTGAATAATACCTGCTCCCCAAAAATAAATAAACTTTGCAAAGTACAAAGAAATGCAGATGTATAATACATAACACACACAAACACCTGACAGCAAGTTTATATCAACTAGACAAATCTGTATATATGATCAAGATGACAAAGTAAAGAAATAAGAATTCTTTTTTCTGACATAAAAGGAGAACAAACATTTTTTAAACCAGAAAATACAATTCAAAAGAATACGAATATTGCAGTCATGTAGTATAAAGCGTATCAGAAATCTTCTTTCAATTGATTACTTTTTCCAAAACAATAATAATAAAATTGGAATACTCAAAAATTAATTCAATTTCAAGCAAAACTGTACTTTTCTTGTTTTTTTAAATACCTGGAAAATAGAGGGAATCTGTGAGGGATTAGAAACTAAAAAGCTTTATATGAATTTAGTTTAGAATATACAGTTTAATTGAGATACCAAAGAGAAATGAACCTATTGATATTTATGCAGGTAAAGTTGGTTATGCACCAAATTATCCAAAAGTGATGTTACAAGCTCCACTGAAAACCCTGAATACAAGAGTAGACTATCTTGGTAAAAGTAGCTAAAAAATGCCAAACATAAAATCAAAAGGTAATTCAAAATATCCCGACAATAACATCTCATCATTGAAATGTGTCATTGAAACGAAGTCTGCAAACAAAGTTTGCAAGTGTTGAAAGAAAGTTAAAAGTATTATAGGTTATAAAATTTGTAGATGAGGTGAGAGTTTAAAAAAACTCTAAACATTCAAAGACAAATGATTTTAAAAAGGTAACCAATATTTGTTATGTGAAAAATAGCCAGAGGGCAATTTAACATTCATTCTTAAACATTCCTGAACAGTAAAGCAATCTTATTTCCCAATGTTAAAATTTCAACATAATTTTTAAGTTATTGAAATTCTTCCTAAAATAGAAGTCACTCTAAAAACGTGTGACAATACACTTTAACACATTTTAATTATTATTGCAAACAAAGCTGCATAACATCTAAAAATAAAAGCACAAATTAATACCTTTATTTCAGATTCTATGAAAATATTGGTATTTTCCAATCAGCAACACTTGTTTTTGATTTTAGAGTAGTTGAAAGGGGGGATAATGAAAAGTTCTCAGCCTGACCAAGAGATTAAAAAAAATTCTGATGTTTGGTCATTTGGTTAGATTTTGGGAAGTAGGTTGGGTCAAGAACTTTTCAGCTCTCCTTTCAACAGAGTGTGCCTCGTAATTAAGAGCCTATCATAGAGAAAAACAAAGACACTGAATAGAAAAAAATAGTATATTTTTAAAAACCTGTATGCATGTGCAACTTAGAAAATAATGTAAAGAACAGAAAATGGTTATGCAATAAAACTGCACTCAGCCTCAAAGATAGCCTTGATTTAGCCTTAGAAGTGACTTCATGCAGAGCTCAGGTGATTCTCATTCATATTAGCATTTCACGTTCACAATGGCAAATTTCCACCAGTATTATGGAGCCATTAATTGGTCCCCATCTTAACAATATTCCAGACATAGTAGTCTAGGAGATTTAAATCAGGAGCGCTAGAAGGCCACATGTTGAGTGACAGGATTGTGAAAATTCTTGGTCAGATAATCCCAAGTTACATAGGAGGGAGCCGAGTTCTGCTAGTATATGTATGGTCATCTCCTCAATCCAGAGTTTGACCTTTCAGTAACTTGATATAAATAATGGAATTGTTATTGAAGCCCTGTAAGATGATGACGTTACAGGATCCTTGTTTGCACATCAACATCAGGTATGTATCACAGTAGATACATCCATGAACATCGTGCAAAGCCAGCTACCATTCCTCCTGCTCACCTGACCATTTTGAAAAGTTGGTCATTTGTGTTGCTGTGGTTGGCAGCTCCTGACATAAAAATGGTATGCTTTCCATTTCTTGTTCCAGATTGGAAACTGCCATGTTAATGCTCTTGATACATCTGAAAGAGAAATGAGTATGTTGAAATCAGCATATGATGTCTAACATTATGTTAAGGTGTCTTCCATCTATAGCCTGTTAAAGGTATATTCTTGAATATTTGCTGCATCTTGTATGAATATATACTTGTGTGTGTGTGTGTGTGTGTGTGTGTGTGTGTGTGTGTGTGTGTGTGTGTATGTAAAAATTCAAATATAAATAAAAATGTATCTGTAAAAATTATATTCAAAAATTAAAGGTTCTCTCTTATAATTTTTTTATTAATATAAGGGAAGTGAAGAGAGAGAGAAAAATATAAAAATACAGGGAGTTGCATATAAAAGAGTATGTGTAAAGCTAACATTGTTAGTGCATCCTCTGCAGTTTTGAGATACCATACTTCTGCATGTTAGGAATTTATAGTTTGGGATATTATTTCATTAAATGATGATTAAACTAAAAAGCATGAAAAACAAACAAGAAATTCTACTGAGATGTCAGATGTGATCCAGAAAAACTTAGTAGACATAAGAACTACAGAGAAAAATCAGTTGATAATCATCCAAAATATCCATAGGAAAATATATCTAAATGGGCAATTTATTTTATGAATGCGATAAAGTCTTGTGATCAGTATTTGTATTTTATTGATCAAGTCTAATTCTATTCCGGTGCTAATCAACTTCAGAAGACAAAATACAAACGAGTAAAGTGTGAAAGGACTTTGCTACTGAATGAAAACTTAACAAAATAATATCTAATTCACACTTTGGTAGATATTATCATTACCAATAATTCTGATGTTGATAGAATTCTGGAAAATAATAAATACATACAAGAAAGTAGAATGAGAGTGATCATGTGCAAGTCTCTTTCACTTAAACACAATCTTACATGCAACTGTCAAAAAAAAAAAGAAAAAAAAAAAGATTAATTCTCTTCTCCATGAGAACTGATTGGAAAATGAAAATGAAAAGAGAACGTATGCTATATAGATGCCACAGGTATCTAAGAGTTATTAGAAAGGAGCATATGCTGAAGATTGATTAAAAAGTGCACACTAAGCATATCAATTTAACTTTACAACCAATGGATTTATTTGGTTTGACTCTTCAAATAAATTAAAACAAAGAAAAAAAGTTTCAACTTCTGTAATTTACAGAATAAATGAATAAAATGGAGAAAATGAAAGCTTGAACCAAACCAGGTAAAGCATGCTAAAAAACAAAAACAAACAAACAAACAAAAAACAGATTTGCTTAGAGATTTAGATAACACATCACTCAATAAGTCTGGGACCTGACATATAGATGGCCCCACTGATAAAAAAATCCATATGATCTTTATGAAGTACTAACCTTCAAATGGCATGTGACAAAATTTAGGCCCAATTGGATTATTAGTTTACAAATTAGTTATTTAAGTGAAGCTACAGCTGCAAATTTTCAAAACAATGGAAAAATCTGAATTTTGGGTGTTAATAAAGCATTGCTTTCTGATGGAAAAAAATATGGTATCAAAGAAAGAAAAAAATTTAAACTCTTGACAGAACAAAGTATAACATTCAGGTTTCAAGTGTTTACTGTGCAAAAACTTTTTTTTGTTACCTCTATTTGTTAAGTCCAGAAGAAAGTATAATATCTAAGGACAGGTCAATAAAATGATTTCTAGTACAAAGAAAATGCATAGTATAAAAAATGATTTCTAGTATAAAAAATGCATTTTTTTGTTACCTCTTTTTATTTGTTATTTATTACTTAAGTCTAGAAGAAAGTATAATATCAAAGGACAGGTTAATAAAATGATTTCTAAAAAAAAAGATTCATAATAAGAAAACTAACAAATTAATAGTAAATTTACTTCAAACAGAAGGAAGAAGCAATTAATGGTGGTCTTTATATACAAAATAAAGATGGGAATATATGAGCAAATGTGGATGAATAAATACACAAACATACATAAAATCATCATTTAATAAATATACAACACCACATAGTTATAAACAAGAGTGCATATTTATAGATAAATGCAAACATATATGTATGTGTGTGTTTTTGTATGCATGTATATATGAATATGCAACTGTGCCAATATGTGTAAACATTTTATCTGATTATTGCATATGTCATTAAAGATTACATTTAATTGCTTCTTCAGGTTGGACAATGACTCATGTGGATCTAAGAAGATTATTTTAATAGGAAATGTTGTTATACATCCAGAGGCCCCCTAATAACATTAGCCTTCTAAAGTTATTACTATCTAATGATTTCAATTCAAATTCCTCTCTCACTTTTCATTTTTATTTTTTTTCTTTAACACAAAATCGACTGATATGAATCAAGAATACTTTGTATGCAGATGATACGATGGATAAATGAACAAAAATGAAGTATAAAATGTTATGAGAAAATATGTAATGAGGGCTGCTTCCAAGGTTGAAAATGAGTGTAAATTATTAATGCTTTTGTGATAGTTGTAGGGGAGTAGTTTATCCAAATGTTCACTTACTCTGTTTTTAACTATTGTGGCATGCCAGTGATAAGACATTTTGTCAGGATATCTCAAAATATAAATATATAAATGTTTTATATATGTAAATGTTTTTGTAGTTTTTTTGAACTTTGATGCATTGTATTTTGCTTTTTTAAAACTTTGATGCTTATTTTAGAATCAATTATTGTGGTTTATTTTTGGCTGTTAAAGAAAAGATGGAGAAAAATAAATTCAAGTGATTTTATTGTATGAGCTTAAAATATTCTTTGTAATATCAACAAAACATTTCGCCAGTGTACTATCAACAAATGGAACTGTTTAAGAATTGTTTAAAAAATTTTATAATGGGGATAAGAGCATTGAAAATGCAGGGCACAGGCAACCTTCTGAAAATGATTTTTTTTTTTTTTTTTAATCATATCACCCCAAGCAAGGCGATAATGCCACTGATGCGCAGGGGGCTACGTAAGAGTAAAAAGATTGGAAAAGAGAAAGCCAGAAACCACATCCTAAACAGGGAACAAGGGATGAGCCTCTTCACCTGTTCAATAGACGTGGGTGGAGTGTGAACCAGGCAATAGTTTAGTCTATCTACTCCAATTGAAAAAAAAAATAAAGAAAAGAGTGAAAAGATTGGAAAAGAGAAAACCGGAGACCGCATCCTAAACAGGAAACAAAGGATGAGCCTCTTCACCTGTTCAATAGATGTAGGTGGAGTGTGAACCGGGCGATTGTAAGCAATAGAAGGCTATTACTGAAGTAGGTCTATAGAAAACAAAACATGAGTCATTAGACATTTGTATCAAATTTGAAAATTAAAAAAACTTGACAAATGGCTGTCATACAAATTTAATAAAAAAAAAATGCCATTACAAAATCTATTCTCTCCTTCTTTTGTACAAGAAAATAATCTATTTCTTGAACAGCATGTGACATGACAAAATAAAAATATTCAATGACAGCTGATGGTGTTCTGTGCACTACTTGGATTTAAATGATGTACCCAAATGCTTTTCCAAATCAAAATTAAAGTTATCACCGTTTGCTGACTGACAGGGGCAATCATCCACAACAATTCTTGAATCCTGTTGAAATTATGAGACAGAGAGGTATTGCTACAAAATGCGCAAGAATTGCAAAATTCACATTCAACATTAGTCAAATGAAAAGAACCATTTCTCGATGACAACATCTGATTATATATCTGAGAAATGACACCGTAGAAATTGAAAAAACTCTGTGTGTATATATATATATATATATATATATATATAATGGGTTAATTTCAATATGATATATTGCAAATATTTGAGTTATAAGAATATAGCTTCTGAATGATGAACCTATTAAAAAAATAATCATAGGAAGTAGATATTCCCTTCCAGTTTGAAACCTCTTTTATTTACGTATTGACATAGATACCAGCTGGGGCTATGGCAAAAATGTACAGGATAAAATCATGCTTGCAGAATAGTTACAGTTGGCATTAAATCCAAACAAATGTCACATTTAGCATTCTATGAAAGTGATATTCTTGAAGACAATAATAAATGATAAATTTTTATATGAATGCAATAAAAGCTGCAGGTTGATTTAAGTTCTTTATGTAGACATTTTCAAATACAATTGCACATTGTAGCAACAGCTAATTATAGTAACACAACGATGACTATTAACTTAAATTAAAACAAATATGTTCATCATTTATCTTTTTAGCAAAGTCATATGTCTAGGTGTCAAAATTTTGAAATCATTATCAGCTTTTATTATATGCTTTGCTATTCAGATCAGCATGCTCAGTTTGGTTCTTACACTCACAAAATTTGAACCAAACTCTTTATTCAATCCACAGGGTAGATTATTCACATTCTGCTTCCCATGCTTCGAGGATATATGTTGTCATCCATTTTCATTTTTTTTTTCACTTGTCCATTTCTTTCACTGAACCAGAACACAAAATTTTCAGCACTACCAAACCTAAGGAGTGAACTCACAAGTGCCATGAAACAAGATGTGTTTTAATTAATGTTTTAAATCACAAACCCAGGCTTCTTGAATGCTCTAGTGGTGACATTTTGGAATGTTATGCCTAATGTGTGTATGCAGGTAGTAGAATTTAATTATAATCTTATTATTATCTTAACTTTATTCCACAGAAGTTAATGAAAGCCCTTTTGCCTCCCAATATGATCTGCCATTCTGGTTTTGAATGTCTTTCCCCAGAGAACAGCATTTCAAAGTTCTCCCAATCTTACTTTTAGTAAATAGCTGGTGTCTCTTTTGCATAGAATAGAACACACAATCACATTGTGAGTATAACACCCAAGATGAGCATGTATGTCCGAGTAAAAGAAGCACATATAATGATAATTTTAACTTAAAAAATTCTGACAAAAATTATCAACTTTTGCTAGCTAATTATACTTTTTCTGATCCAAAATAATAATTTGACAACATTACTATTAATAAAATACTTTAGTATAAATAAAGATGAAACTGAAAACTAGTGTGGCTTCAGAGTCATCAGAGTTACCACCAACACAGTTTCTGTTCTCAGACAACTGTAAGGAAAGTGTACAGTATAAAACAGGGAGCTGTATTTAGTGTTTGTAAACCTAACTAAACCATTCAACTTTGTAAGCAAAAAAGATCTCTGGCAAATTTTGGAATGACCAGATTTTCCTCCCAAATTCCTCAAAATGATAATCCAGCTCAACAAAGATCAGTGTAGCAAAGTTACAAACAACTACAATCTGTCAAAACACTTCCCCATAGAATTAGAAATCATGGTAACTTGTTTAATCTGTGATGTCTATAGATCCACATCAAGACAATGGAGCAACTCCTCCATGAACTACATGTCAAAGATATTTGAAGCCCAGCAAAGAGAAATACAAATAAAGATGAAAGTCATGTTTGAATTGTTCGGTTTAATGATACAACCGAGAAAAATCATTTAGCCTGAAGTAAAACAAAAACACTTCTATAAATCTTAAGATCATTGGTCGACGTAACTTCATGCAGTTTAGGTTCAACATTGACTTGAACATCTGACTTTTTAAAGAGATTGCTCATTTTCAATAAAAAATAATTTAAGAATTAACAAGTCAAATTTTCTTAAAGATGTCTTATTAGTTTTATGAAGTTAAAGTGTTTTAAAGCTCATAATATCATGAAACAAAAGAATGTTTTTGCATTTAAGTAGTAAAAGTCCCTACATGGGCATAAGATTTTTAAAAATTCCAATTAAATGTTATAAAAAATGCTATCAAAACACACAAATTTCTCCATCAAAGGAATCAAAAGTTAAAATGAGGATGTTAACGAAAACATCATGAGCCACCCTTCTCCAAACAAGAATTTACACCCAATAATAGACTATGGTGCAGCTATTCCTGATACGTTCAGGCTGTTAGCAATTGATCTTTTGTTGTTATATCTTTTCTCCAATTTTGGCAAAATAAAATGCATGTATGTTAATGTTCCAGTATAAGTGTGAGTCATAATATTAATGTACAATTGTTATATTCAGATTAGAAACCTATTTGAAAATATCAGCCATGATTGTAAAAGTGATGGTAGTTGTGATAGCAGATACAGCAGTAGCAGATTCGGCAAAGAAGTAGATTTCTTGCCATGAAAAATCACACCAACAATTGAAATCCTAATGAGCCATAAGACAAAATCTGAACTGGATGAAATATTAATCAAATTTTTCTATCTTGATACTAGATTCTGTCTGTTTCTTTTATAATACTTTTTTCTTCCTCCATCACATGAGTAGGAATAAAATTAGTATATGTCCATGACATTAACCTCATACATTTCTCTTTAATATAAATAGTGTATTTTTGGGAGGGAGGGAAGGATTTCCACACCTTGGACTATATAAGTCAGCTTTTATTTCGTTTCACTCATTTTTGAAATTCATTTTCATTTTTGAAAATTTTTTCAATCTGTAATTTTCTTTATACAAGGTTTTTTTCTTTGTAGCTTATGAATATTTTTTCCCTCCCCTTCTTCACTGGTATAGAATTTTGTAGCACTCATTGAATTAATGGTATAAAAATGATAAATTGATGCAAAAGGAATAAACAAATTAAATAAAAAATAAGAGCAAGGGAAAAGATGGAGGGAGAGCTAAGATAGCGAAGAATGAGTAAGATAAAGTGTAGAGAGAGAGAGAGAGAGAGAGAGAGAGAGAGAGAGAGAGAGAGAGAGAATTCTTCCTCCCAGAACAAACCCAGTAGCAACAACAAATAAATGAATGTACAAAGCCAATATAGAACATTCTAAAATTGTTAAATCAATAAAATTTTATATTCTGGGGAAAATTCCAATTTTTTTTAAACATTGCATACTAAAAGCGAAATTAATACAGTATTTGAATAAATACATGTTTGCAATATGTAATGTAATACATGCTGGCCATGTATAATGTCAGTGTATCCACATTGTATGCTAAACAAAATAAAAAGACTATGTATTACATGTCAGTTGCACATAATTCAAATTGAAATTGGTTGCATGCAGTTGGCCAGAAGAGTAAAAAGGAAAATACTCAAATCAGGTAAAACAAATGGTTTCATGACTAAAGAACAATTTCATAGTTGAAATTCAGGGAGAAGAGCAATATCCATAACTGGCTTGGATGAACTCTTCTGGATAGATATATAAAGAATGAATGATTTCTATGGTCTAATAATCAGAAAAGTTTAGTGACATCTATATAAGTCGTGCAGTATCAATAATTATTTTCCGTTTGCAAGAACAGGGTTTTGTTTATTTGAGAAGTAATACCTAAGTTTTACTCATATATTTATTTACTACAAAAGCATGTAGTTTCTTTCTGTCAAGATTATTGATATAGGTTATACATCAAGTAAATGAGGATTCATTAAAAACAACCTATGAATCAAAAAGCAACATGAATGCATTGCCTTCATTCTAAATGAGACATAGTTGGGTAATCTGCTTTTAAATTGTTCCTTAAACTGATCAGAATGAGAAATTCATATCATAGGAATAACTTAAGATTACTGGATATCAATGTCAAACATAAATTACATTTCAATGCTTTTAAATTTAATTTTCTTGTTGGTAAAACAGTTTCTAAACATTATGTAACACTGGCCATAATTAATTTTGACAATAGTAATTTTTCCATGATTTTACATACTCACAATTACTTAAAAAGAAGTAAGTGATTAAAGAATACTAAAATAAAAAAAAAATAATTAGTGGTTGATTTTCCAATGTCACCAATTAGAATTTGACAAATTAACTATAGCTGTGAATGGAAACATGAACATGTGACATTAACTATCTTGATCCTGTCTTTATGACACCTCAGATCTAGTTCGTTATAGGTGAAGTGAAACTTTCTACTTAAATTAGGAGCCTCAGCTACATAAAAGACAGCCTGTTTAAGAAATTTAAAAAGAAAAACGTTAAAGTGAATTCAAATGAAAGAGTCACACACATGCATTAATTTGAAAAGAACTGCTTGCTTAAACAACAAATGATGTATTAAGTAAGTAAAAATAAAAGTAAATTAATAAGCAAATTGACAGTTCTCTCTATTCAGGTATGACTCATATGGAGCATGGATTTTTCAAATCTTCTACAATAATTATCTACTTACATCATACTAAAGCAAATATATACTGATTGTTAATGCACAAAACAAAGAAATATATTTCAATCCTATAGATTAATATTTCTAAAAACATTTTTTTAATAAGATAAATTTGAAAATAGAATTTCTTTCTCTGCTTTTTTCTTCTTTGCTATTAACAGAATAAATAAATTTTTCAAGGCTTCAACTCTTTTGTGCCAAATGTTTCACTAAATTTTTCTTAGTTTATTCTTTGTTTTTTCATTTTTGCTCAAAATACACAAGTTCCAATTAAAGCCAATGAATGAATAGCAAAATATCCTTACACACACCAATTCAGCTTACACTGAAGAAGAAAAAATTTAAAGGAATCAAAAAAATGAGAGAGAAAAATCAATGAAAATACAACTGCAATATAAGATGTATGTTAAGCTGCAGTAATTTTCTCAATAGTTTCTAAAAATACAGAAATGTAAAAGAAAAGAAAATAGAAAATGTGTGTAAAAAATTTGTAAATTGGAAAAATATTAAAGAATTTTCAAGTTGGATTATTGATATCTTAAAGAGTTACTGAAAAAATGAGAAATTTTAGACTCACTTCCTTTTCTGAATAAATTTTAACTACGTCCATGCAAATCATTATCCTGTTACTGTTGTACAGCAATTTACAGGTTGCTTTTGCAATAATTATTAATAAAAGAGAAGGTTGAGAAAATATTTATCTTGTTTATAATTTTGAGAAGAATCATATCCAACCAGTAATGATGCATTTAGAAAGAAATTTAAGCATTTGAACAATACTGGGATATATTCTTATATATTTCTTCCAAGTGTTACTATCTTTACCCCCTTACAGAATGTCTTTATTTACAGTTTACATTGTTTAGAGAGTTGTCCCCATCTTTGTTGCCATATTCATATTTCAGTCATTGTACGTTCTGTCCTCCTTCAGGTGACTGAAATTTCAAACTGAACCCCTTATTTCGCCCACTAAGGTAGACTGTTGTAGTTCCACAAGTCATGCCTCTTCCAGATATCTCAGTATCAGTTACCTCCCTTTAATTCAACTCTCAAAACTTTCAGTATTTACATTATTCGGACTATTGTCCTCATCTTTGTTGTCATTTGTACAACGTTTCGGCCATTGTATGCTCCGGCCTTCTTCAGGTTCTTGGAATTTCAAACGAAACCCTTTATTACAATCACTGTGGTATATCATCCTCATTCCTTGTGTAAAGCCTCCATTGGAGTTATCATGAATTTGGTTTGAAATTCGTAGCACCTGAAGAAGTCAGCAGCGTACAATGACTGAAACATCATGCAGATGGCAACAAAGACGAAGACAATAGTCCGAATAATATAAATACTACCTAATCTCAGAAATATAGACAAATCTCAAAATTTTGTTCAACTCTGTTGTAGCCAGGTATTGAACTCACAATTCTTTGGGTGAAGTCACTGGATTCAACCAATGCTTGAGGGCAAATTGGCCAGTGGGGAAAAAAAAAAAAAAAAGAAAAAAGAGTACAATGGCAAAAATGTTGTGAATATAGCATTGAAGATAAGGAACAGTCCAGACCATGTAAATAGTATAAATAATTACAATACCTCCTCTCAGAAATATCGACAAATATAGAACGTTTTTAGTATATGTGATCACTTCTCTCACATTCCACTCTCCTGTATTTCTATCAGACACACACAAGTCTAGAACACTCATTCTTATGATAAAATTTCTAGTTTTGAGATGAAGCATCATTATGCTTTTAAGATTTTTCTTTACAAAAGGTTTCTGTTGATAATGTCTTATCTTTCTTTAGTGGTGGTGTTCAAGATTCATCATCATCATCATCATCATCATTTATCCATCACACCCAGATGGTGCATAGGGCAGCAACTTTTTGTTGCTGTTTTTGTAACAAACTGTTTTTTACGGGGCAGGATTGTGAGCCCTGCACCCAACCCCCAAACCTGGAGGACCGGGGGACCATTCTTGGTCCTTATGTTTACAGCACCTCGTATTCCCCAAATGGTCAACCATTTAAGTACTGACCAGGCTCGATGTTGCTTAACTTCGGTGATCGGACAGGAACCAGTGTATTCAACACGATATAGCCGTAGCTGGTGTTCAAGATGACTAAATTAAAAAAAAAGTAAATACAATAAAACCAAGAACAAATTTTTGTTGATAAGTCTCTTTGCAAAACTGCTAAAACAAAACTTGGTTTGTTATAACTTGCTATTAACAGTTATAATATTGTCTCAATTGACTCCAATGGTACACTAACGAACATTCCATCAGAACACTATCAGAACTCTGACACTGAACTCTCTTTGAGTTCTTTATTTAAGACATATTGACTAATGCATTTGTGTTACCATGGATATATTATTCACTTACAACATCCCCAGTTTTGAGATTTTTTTATTTTCTTAAATATTTTATTCTATTACTTAGTATTTACCCCAACTCTTTCTGGCAAGTTCACCACAGACTGAACTTTGTATTCCTTTTGTTTTGAGTCAAGCACTAGTTTCTCCATATGTTTTTTTTTTCTGGTACTCATACTTGTCCATTCAACAAATTCTTGGGGTGTTGGTATGTCAAGGATATCATGCAAAACTTGCATAGGTTGTTTTCTTGTGAGCTCAGTAAACTTTTTCTTTAAATGATTCCAATACCTTTCTTTTGTTTTCCCATTTTTTCTTTTCACCATATAAATAATTTTTCCAATTTGTGACCTTATTACGCTGTCTTTCCACATTTCTTTTCCATTTTGATATATCCTGAAAAACACTTTCTGGCCCATTTTGAAAAAATTTGTGTCTTTCTAGTTATCCATTCACATTCTTTTTTGAACTTGTTGAACATTGATTTAATTTTTCATGTGATTTGGTGTTATCTGGTATACACTCAAGAATTTTTATCGTACTTCTTTACTTATTCGCTTGCTTGCTTGTTTGCTTTTTTCAAAGCTCTCTTAAAAATACCCGCTAAACATTCAACTTGTCCATTTGACCTTGCGTGATACAGCAGGGTAGTAATATGTTCAATCAAGAGCATCTTTCAAAATTCTTTAAATTCATAAACAATGAATTGTGTACTGTTATCCAAGATTATGGCATCCTGAATTCTATATCTTCCAAACAGTTCATGTTAAAAATTCGCTGTAACCAGGAAGTTGGTTTTTTGCATGTACAAATTTCAAGTCACTTAGTAAAGCTATCAGCTCTAACCACATAATGTGATCCATTTATTGACCCTGCAAAATCTATGTGAAGTCTTGATCACAGAGTATCTGTCTTTGGCCAAAGTTGTACTTAAATGGTCAGTAATGTTGCTGCCAGAGTACAACCTCTGCAGGCTTTTACTAATTTTTCACTGTCTTGATCCATTTTGGTCCAGTATACTTAACTTCTCACAAGATATTTCAGCCTTGATATTCCCATTTGTCTATTATGAAATTCATTTATTATCCGCTTTGTAATATGATAAGTATTACTACATTTTCTGCTAACATTGGTACTCTATCAGATAGCAAGTAAATGCTCAAGTCTGGATTTCATTCCAAAAATTGTCTTTTTTACTTTCTTTAGGTCTTGTTCTGCTTTGACTTATTTCTTCCAATGTAATTAGTAGTTCACGTACTACATTGCATAATATATTTTGAATTTTTATTTCACTTTTTGATGCTGGAATTACAGTATCTTCAAGCAGTTCAGTATTTTTTGGTATCAATCTTGAAAAATCATCTGCATGTCTTAATCTTTTGAATTGGTTAGTATCCCTTCCTAAAATCATAATTTAATAAGATAGTACCCCAGTGTTGTAATCTATTCACTGTATGTGGAATATGTAGAAATCTTTTTTTTTTAACCAAAAATTGATAATAGTGGTCTGTGGTCTGTCTGCAAATTTAAAATAATAATCGTTATTAGCTGAATATTCTTTTTCAACTTGTATTTGCAAATACACCTCTGGTAGATCTAGCTTTCCAAAAATTTTTCCACCATTTAATCTTGAAAAAATTCCTCTTGACTTGGTAATGGGCAGTTCTGTGATTCTAAACAGTGGTTTAACTCAGTTGAAAAATTAGCACAAACACATTTTTTTCTTTACATACACTGCTGGTGCTGCTCATTTTGAACAGTTAATTTTTTCAATTAGCCCCCTTTTTTCCAAGTCTGTCTAATTCTTCATTGACTTGATTCAATGATGCGAATGGTACACTATGTTTTGGTTTAAATACTGGTGTTGACACATTTTCAACTTGAAATTTTGTTTTGATTTTATATCACCGACCCAACTCCTCCCACAGAACATCCAGAAAACATTTTTTCAATTCTTCTTTTAAATTTTCTTATTGTTTTTTAAATTGATCACTTGTCCATTTATATTTTTGCAATAAATATCTATAGGTAAATCTCATAACTCAAATAATTTCATTCCGTCAATACCAAATAACTTTGTAGTATTGTCTAAAATATAAGCCTTAGCATTTACATAATTGTTACAAAAAACAAATTGTAAGTCATTTCCCTAATAACCAATAATTTCTCACCTGATACATCATGTGTGATATTTTAAATTCCTTTTTAATATAGGTTTCTAGTTATTTTCCATGTGGCTTCCTTAATAGTTGCATTTTTACATCCACATAATTAATTTTCACACACACAAATTTTCTTTGGTTTTCTGTAATTATTTTTTCTGTCTCAATGATATGTACAAAACTTTTTCTGTGAGAACTTTTCCTTGCTTTAGTTTTACAATGTGACTTTTTATGTTCTACTTTTTCACACTTGTAGCATTTTGAATTCTTAAAGGGACTGTTGTCTCTGAGATGCAACCTTCCACAACTGAAACATGGAATAATTTTTCCTTATCCATTCTTTTGGCTTGTTAATATGCACATTCTTTTTCTTCAATTTCTTTTGTATTGCATCTCAGATTTATGATTCTCAGACATCTGTCCGATATTTCTTGTAGTGTTAGTATTTGATTCTGTTCTAGTTTCATTAGTATTCTAACACATATTTATTTTGCATTAACCTTTGAATAAAAATAAATCCTTTAAGTATATCTGTAATTAGCCTGTTTAATTTGAATCTTTCACACTCCTTGTTAACAATTCCAGTATATAAGACAAAATTTTCAACATTTTTCAGACTCATACACTTCCATTGAGTATTGAATAACAAACTTTTCTTGCTAAAAGATTTAGCCAGAATATTTACCGTTTCATCAAAGCAAATTTACTGGTTTTATCAGATGTACTAAATTACAGTATTTTTCATGTGCTAACTTTCTTAACAAAAGATTTGTTTTTTTACTTGTCTTCCCAGTTACTGCATTCTTCTCTGTAAATTTGCTTGTATCTTCTAAAGTAATAAAGTGAGTTGTATGTGAATTCAGCTATGGCATTTGTCACTGCATTGGGAGTGAAAAAAATTGTGAAATTTTCACCCTTCTGAATTAATTCAATAAATTTTTTGTTGTTTCTGAAGTTCTAACAACTGCTGTTGTTGTTATATTTTTACCACCAGGGCTAAAAATTCTTATATATTAAAGAATATTTTTCTTTTTCATCACACTCCGGAAAAAAAAAAAAAAAAAATTAGACTGCACTAATATTAAAATTAATGCACTTATGTCAATCTGTTTGAATTAAAAACACTTTCCTAATTTTATAGGGAGTAGAATAAGAAAGTAAAGGCTTAGCATGAACTTTATACTGTCAACTCAAAGAAGAAACTATGTAAATATATGAATTGCATATTAAATGAATATTGCATCTATGAAGTTCTTTTATTTTGTAATTTAAAACCCATTGTAATCAACATGAGTTTTAGAAATATCATATTATATGTAAACACACACAATATTATTATGTCTTTTGACATTGAACAATTTTTTAATAATCTTAAGCTTTCTATCTTTTTTATAGTATTATATCTATTTTAATTAAGTCAAATCAAGTTAAATAAAATCTATAAATATAATGTAGTTAAAAAATATGCATTATAATGCTGCATACTGCTGGAAATATGCATGTTTTTGTGTGTGTGTGTATATATATATATATATATATATATATATATATATATATAGATATCACTATTATTGTTATGATAATAGTATACTGCAACTCAAAAGCTATCAAGTTTCAGTGCTCAATGCACCATCACCAGGCAGTGAAATGTGGTTCCGTTAAATATATCAAAGTCAAATATATATTGAGAGGAAATTTAAAATAAAAAATGAAAAATAAAACTAAAAAATATTGGAGTGGGTGGTTATTATAGCTTAAAAAAATTGTGGGTGTAGACCAATGAATACTGGAACATTAGTGAGTGACATATGTATAGACAGCAGGCAGTGTCACTTTTTAAAAAAGAATGGAACAAAAATGTAGCCAATATATTATTCTGGATGCAATGAAATTGAAACTAAAACAATAAAAAAATAAAATATTTGTCTTAAAAAGTTTTGTTAATATAAAAAACAATTTCAATGTAAAGAAATAGACGTAAGGCTAAAATTAATTGTTAAAGGCAAAATTAATTCATTTTAGAGGTAATTGGTAGTGAAAGTAGGCATACACAGTAATGTAACAGTTAATTAAATTTAGGTTTAAAGTACATATAACTAAAAGGGGTATGGTTACAAATTATAGCAAACAGTAAACAGTTTGAGATAATCTTATATATATTCAAGAACAGTTTTCTGCAAAACTTGAATTTAATGATGCTAAAACAAATACAATAGCACTATCAAAATTCTAAATTTTAAAAAAATGTTAATAGGCTGACTATAAGCAATTTCTTTAAAACTCCAGAATCAAAAAAAAAGTCAAAATTTAGTAATTATATTTTTAAGTAACATATTGTTAGTCTCTGTGTCTAGTGGTGTCTTTAAGGAATTAAATTAAAGGAAATGTTTCTGAAAATAATGTTGCCAGTGAATTATAAATGGAGGAGAAAATAGAATGTCCTCGAGTCAGATATACAGGCACTACTAAAATGATAAATACTAAGAGAATTGAAAGATAAAAACAAGTGGATTCATTCATATCAACCCTTTGATAAGCAAAGGTTGAAAAATGGGGAAAAAAAAACCCCAAAGAAATGAGGAAGGATTTTGTAATCTTAGGTGATGATAATGTCTCAGAAGTGATAAAAAATGCAGTTATGGAGGAAAAAAGGTAAGAACACATAAATAATTAATAAATAGTGGATAAAAAAAGTGAAAAAACTAAGAGAAATAAAAATGTTGAAATAGCTCTATCACCACCAATGATATAGTACTGGTAACTGGAGTTAGTGTGTATAAATACAAGCATTTAATTTTTGTAGGTAATAAACTGTACCATGTCTCTACTCTTTCTGAAAGCAAGACACACACACACACACACACAAAGTACAAAAAAGTTCTCAACCTAGCCAAAAAAACGTTCTGGTGTTTAGTTATTTAGGCAGGTGAGAATTAAATAAAAATGATTATGCCACCTGGTAGAAGAAGGTTCATGATAAAAAGGTTGCTTTCAAAAACACTCAGATATAAAATGAAAAACTTAAGTATCCAATGATGTCATGATGTAGATCTTCGAGACCATATCGGTAACAGACATGACTTTACCTGTGACGCGTGTGGGAGGTTTTGCTACTGTTATAGAAAAAATTGAGTCTTAAGTAAAGTTATCATACCAGAGTAGTGGCCAACTATGAAATAGCATTTAATACTGAAGCTATAGGCAGATGGTTAATGTTTATTAATTCGGCCTTGTGTCATACATAACCGAACTCCCTACAACTTACAGATTTATTCATTATCATCAGAAGATTGTTGGCAGGTTGGTTGGTTGCAGAATGTTGTGGATTTGTGTGGAAGAGTGGAAGAATAAAAGTATACATTTTGCATGTTAAAATCGAAATTTGTTAAAAGAAAAGAATAACAAATTGTAGAAGTTAATGTTTAATGAGAGAGTTAAGGATCTCAAGAGTTGTAGAAATGTTCATAGTAGTAACTTGTTGGAAGAAGTAAAGGAAATCAGCACACAAGAAAGAAGCAGAAAGAGAACGAATGTGTGACGTGACCTTATGTCTAGGTCAACTTGAAGTTTTTCCCATTACATTTTAGTGTGTCGTCTTACTGCTCCCAACACTGACAAGCCTTTTATAGCCATTTAGTAATTTTCGCACTGGATCGCTAAGTCTTTTTTTTAGTCTTGCAAATCGCTTCCATTGGTCAGAAAATCATTTTAACATCTATTAATGAAATCTGGTTTAGACTTTTTCTTTAAGCAGGTGGTCAATCCTTTTTCTATTTGGCAAAACCAGGATTTCACACGTCATTGTGAAGATAAAGGTTGCTTTTAATTCTTAATTTCCTATTCACCACAATACTAATGATATCTATCACATTTGTGGAAAGTGTGCAAGTCATCTTTTGGGCTGACACGAAATATAAATGTCCACAAAATAAACCTAAAGGCAAGAAATGTATGAATCTGACATTTGCTAACTTTATGCCAGAGATTTTAAAAGTTTGTTTAGTTTAAAAAGCCATATCTGTTCAAGGCACAGCTGAGTATTTCAATGGTGACTTGTATTGGTCATACACAACATTAATACAAGCTGACATACATAGACAATTTCATTTCTGGATATCAACAACCATTCAAATATATATGGTAGAGTTTTTATGGGAAAAGTTTTAATACTAGTATATAAAAGTGTGCCTAAGTAACTAAACACAAATTTATATATATATTTATTTAAATGGCTATATACCGATGGATGTATAATATGGACAGCCTGATATATTTGTGAGCATACACATACACATGTATGTTCAAGTATAAATATATACAAATTTCAGAATTTAATGAGTGTGTGTGCGTGTGTGTGTGTGAAACAGAGTGAGAGAGAGTGAAAGAAAGAGCATAGATAAAAATAAATGTGTTTGAGTAAAGCAATGACTAAGTGTGGCAAGAATGTCAATTAGAACCAACAATGAGTCAGGCAAACTGGAAATGGTAGAAAACAGAAAGATAGATTTGACTAAAATCCCAACATGGTTTTTAATAAAATTAAACTGTTTTAGTTAAAAGTAGGGAAAGATTCTTTATCTACAGTTTTAAAAGGATGTAAAGGGATTGTTGCTTTTGTTTTGTAGCTGTAAATGTAATGGGAATATAAAACAATTGGGTAGTGAGTAATGTTACAGAATTCACTAGCTATTACTAAAAAGGATATCTGTCTAAGAATATTTGGCTAAAATTTTTAAAAAATTGATAAAAAAGCTTCTTTTTTTTCAAAAGTTAAGATATAAATATGCAGTTAAAATGCTAAAAAAGAAAATAGAGAATTTTTAAAAAAGTAATTAAAATAATGGAAAAAAAAAAAAAATGGTCCAAGGTAATTTTGACATATTGATGTTTATATCAATGATATATTTCTAAGTGTAAGTTACATTTTTATTGTTTTATTTTAATATTTTTGACTTTGAAAAGATTAATGATATTATCAGATTATGAAAATTGTTTTTTTTAGCAAACAAGACTTTTTTTCTATTTACAAAAATGTAGACACAAGAAAGATTTCTGTTAACATATTTATAGGTTGAAAAAAGTAATCACCAAATTAGAGCCATGAAAAAGTTGCATATCAGTAAATCTGATTTTTAAAAGACAAATTTGACAATACAGTGGATTGTAAAGAATATACAAGAATATTTTGATCAAAATGGAACCTTTCTGAGCCTTTCCCAAAGAGTGAAAAAATTTTGAATTCCATATTCAATAGCTGAATTAAAAGGACACTTAAAAAAATGAATTTTAGCTTTTTTTTTTTTTTTTTTTTTTTTATTAAATTCAAAAATGAGTGCTTTTAAATTTATATTAATTTTTGTTTTTCAATTACTGACCTTTTTCTTTATTTACTAGCCGAGGGAATAGTTATAAAGAATAGACAAATTGAGTTCGATTATCAGAAATATACATGACATCAATTTCTGTCACAGTTTATTAATATAAATAAACAGTAGAAAATATAAGTGAAAAAGCAGAGATCTTTAAAGAACTCAGCAAGTTATTCCATATATATAGAAATTGTTAATCATAATGATGGGACATTAAAAGTAAGAATAAATTCACAATATCAGTGACCCAATTATATGCCAATAGGCAACAAATTAGTAGAGATCTTAGTCTTAGTACTAAAATAAAATAATTTTTGTCTGAATTTCTGGTATGAAGAGTTATCATTATTTACACTATTTATATGCAGAATATTGTCCTCATCTTTGTTGTTTTGATCACAAAGTTTCAGCCATTGTGCCCTCTAACCTTCTAAGATGCACCAGATAAATTGGTGGCTTCCCCTATGTTGATAGGGGTCGCAGGTTCGAATCCTACTGAATGACACACATTTTCCTAACAAAACTTATCGTAAATAATCAGGCCAGTAGAAATAAATATACAGTTTGATTAAAAACAGAATATCTACTTAAATACGAGTATCAATTAAAAATAATGTTTAAATTAATAATTTCAATGTGTTGGTTGTTAAACCATTTCGTTAATCTTCAGGATTTTCCGTAACATATATATATATATATATATATATATATATATATATATATATATATATAAAAGATATTAATCCTCTCAAATATTTTAATGCCAGGGATAAACTCGTTTAATATAACCATCATGGTTATTTATTACAACCAACACAAAAAACACAAAACTAGAATTTCCTTTGTAGAATTATTTCAGTTTTTAACCAAAGTTTTGCAGTGTTACTTTGGTATTTGTTTGAAATACCCAGAACATTTCAGATGTTCTATTGTGAGTGAGAGATTTTATATAATTGTGAGGATTTTTTTTCTTTTTTCGTGCCATCAGCAACTGTTTGCATTACTGTTTAATAATGATAGTCTTGTTTGAGTTGAGCATTTCCTAGTAAGCAATGCTTCACATGTCCAATCAATAACAAATTTATACTTTTCCATTGCTACATGAGTATTGTCATTTTCAGTACTATTTATATATCTATCATGCTGATGTACAAGCACCACTAATGTAAGTGCAGTTAAATTATTATGAAAATTCCTGGTTGTTCAACTGTGAATTGGCTTCCATGATTGGCACAATCTATCCTCATTCAGTTTCAATAAAAATCCACTGTGAGGTTTGTTCTGGGTTTGAATTTTGGAACTTTCTGAGCAATCTATAAGACTTGCAAGAATTTGTTCTTTTTCCAAATAGCTGCTTGATTTGGTTGATTATTTCAGCTGAAATGAAGCTAACAGTGAAATCACACAGGAGACACATCAGCTGCTTACAAGGAGTTTTTTTTCTGACATTCTGAATGCAAGTGAAATTCATGATTATGAATGATAAGTGTAACAGGTACCTGGTATTGATAAGGTTCCTGAACATTCTAAATTTGGATGTTTTTTATACGTAGAAAATTTCTTACTGACCTAATATCTTAAATTGCAAACTATCCAGAGCAATTTTTACAGTAAATGAAATCCATAGACTTTGCTTTTATTAAAGTAGATAAAATGGCATTAAAACTGAACCTTCAAATATAGCCCACCAATAATGTTTGCTGCAGCAATAATCTAAAAAATCTATTACCTGAAGAATTCTGACCAAATAAAAACAAAAAGATAAATGAAAACCAAAACAAGCAGTATTTTTAATTAGTCATTTAAAAATTCATATTAAAAAACACCAAGACTTGAGTAATTTATATTTTTAGTTTTTTGGCTATTATGATTTTTTATCTAATTTTTGTCACTTTTAAGTTAAACCCAATACATACTAATTCAAAAGTATAAAATTGAAAATCTTGATCAAGAGTTACACCAATACTTATAATCTTTAGTATAAATTGTAAAGAATCACATTTGACATTCCTTTGTGAGCATGCAAAGGAAAATATTAACCTAACAAAGACAAGAAGAAAAAAAAACACAGACATGCATTTGCACAATGAAAGTGGTCATTTAAAACAGTTTCTAAAATGTACAATCAAGTAGGATGACTCACAAACCAATATGCTACTTTGAAAATAATTCTACAATTATTAAATAATGCAATCTGATGAATTTTTTTATGATTGGCAACGTGATACAACTATATTAGAGGGAATATGTATATGTATGTAGGGATGGCAATAAACAAAATTAATGAAAATATATTTCACATATTTTATATATTGAGAGATAAATACAGACTTAGACACAATTATGTACATGGAACATACATAGGTAATGAAGGAATTATATCAACTAAACACAGGCTAGAAACAGACACAAGTACTTGGAACCTTACCCAGGAATAATTCTACTTCACAAGTAGTTGTAGTATTTCATGCTTTCAAAAAGTGATTTTGAAAATTTTTTGCTTCTAAGTCAAAAAAAAAAAGGGAAAAGAAAAAAAAAAAGGAAAATTTAATGAATTAAAAATTTGAGTGTAACCTGTTGCAGTTGACGGACGGACTTTCGACTGCCCACAGCTGTTTGGGGTTACTGCAAAGACAAAAAATAAAACCCAAAAACTGATTTAGAATTTCATACAAAGAAACATTTCAGTGAAATTTCTTTATTGGGAAACAGTCTGAAATGTGTGTCCGTCGACTACAGGCTGGCACCACTCAATCACACAAAAACAAGCAAGTAGAAGATTGGGCTTTACTATTCAAACAGGAGAAGGAAAATAAGGTGGAAATTAAAAATTAAATATAAAAGAAACAAATTGGAAATAAAGAGTTGAACACAAAGAATTATAAAAAAATTTTCAAAGAAAGAAATAGATAAAAAAACTAAAAAAAATTAAATAAAATGAAAATATATAAAAAAAAAAGAAGCCCAAAATAAATACAAAAACAAGTCTTTCATTCATAATATCATGTCTTCAGAAGTCAAATGTCAATGAAAAGAACAAATTCATGAGAATTAGGATTAAAAAGATAAACAATCCCAAATATATAACTTTTATAATTTACATCTAAAAAGAAATTGAGGGTAAACTTAGCTAGTAAACAATGTACTGAAATCACCTATTGAATGTAGAATAATAAAAAATAATCTCTTAATATGAAAATTATAATGAAAGAAATTAGTAAAAATATTTGTAAAATACAATAAAATATTTTCTTTTAATCACTATAGTAAATCAAGCATTATTTAAAGTATAAGCGTATATAGAAAACTAAAAAACATGTAAGAACATGAAAATATGTTTGGTAGTAATATCCATTTCTAAAAAAATTAGATTACATTAATCTGTATTAAAATGACACATTATGAGCAATAATTTTATGGTACTTTTTATTAATAAAACAATTAAGTTACAATTCTTTCAATGTACAATTTCTTATAATAATTCTTAAAACAGGAAAGAGAAACCATTAAAATAAAAAAGAGCAAAAATGAATGGAGAGTTGTCCCCCTTAAATAATGAACGCCATTTTGTTAATCCTTTACTTTGTGGAAAGTTACTTAGTTTTTTTTAATACATTTCTTAATAAATGAAAAATGTAGCTAAAAACATTTGTTATTAGGTGATATTAGAAGTATTTAGTTACAATTTCAGTAAAAAATAAAAGAGACAATTTTTATAGTAAATTAAAGAGTTTAGAGACTCCTATAATAAAATGTAGTTCCTGTCTTGAATAATGGTAGGTACCAGTGCTGTACACTCAACAAGATACTAAAGCCATTGCATAGATATAACTATCCAGGCATAGTGTTGTGGTGCAGTGGATATTGGCTTGGAACAAGAAATCGGGGAGCCGAGTTCGAATTCCAGTTGAATTCCTTGTATTCACTTATGCGCAAAAACCCTTGGGAAAGGTATTAATCCATCTCTTCCTTCCAGTTATGGGTTAAATAACAAGACAGACTGGGTTCTATAGCCTTGGCTGGTAACCAGTCTACCTCAGAAAGTAGTGGCAACCAGTCAGTCATTTCTCTTTCGAGACATGATCGCCAAAGCATGTATCACATATGGCACTTAACTGACTGACTGATGTTCTGGAAGTGTCCTCAACCTCACTGCGGTTGTTGACTACGCTTGGTAGGAATTTAGTGAAGTCTGTAACATGTCCTATAACATGTTTAAATCTGGTGAATGAAAGGGATAATGGAATACCTGGAATCAAGCTGGGTGTTCTTGGAGCTAGTTTTGTGCCACCCACATACAATGAAGTGCTGCTGAAACAAACTATCATTAACAGGAAACACGGTGAACATATAGAAGAGGTGTAAATAGTCACATGATGCAAAGTTCTCCTTTGCTGGGAAGTTGGTTACAGGTAGTTCCATTCTTGTATTATCTGTGGGCACTTATAATTTGCACATGCCACCGATGTTTATTTGGCATTCACATATTGCTGATATACTCTTTGTTAAAATTATGTGATGAAAACTTAGTGCAGTGTCAAATCTTTCTAGTTCGAACAAACATCCTAAGCTCTAATAGTACTAGATCATGTCTACATTCTATAACTGTCACAGTTACACTACCTCTTTACTTATTACATCATATGTATGTCATCTAGCTGTCCATTTCTACAAGGCACTGGATATAGGAGCCATCCTGTTCATTGATATATCTGATATTCTTTGACACTTCAGTTTATCATGGGCAGCTTTCATTTCTATTTTGTTTAATTTTAGCTTGTTTTTGTTTATTAGTTCTAACACTGAAGATGGAAAAATAAGTCATTTTTTTAGATCAATGATTGATACTCCATAGTCAAGTAGATTTGTTTGTATTGACAGTAATCAAGTCAAAATATTATTTAATGAGGCAGAAGATAGCCAGCATACATAAAATGTCCAAACCAAGTGTTAATAGTCATTTGCATTAGCTTGGTTAAGTTAATCATCTTCATGTATAGCGTCTACATAAATAAATCTACTGGAATATATTTACATGTTTAGACTGATCGTTAAACATATCAAAGATGTTTTGTTTTTTTTATTAAATATTCTAACTGTTGTGGGATCTCCCCTTTATTCTATGATGATGGACTCGACCTGAGTATACATATACTCCTGCCATAATGAGATCCGTTAGAGTTACAGTACGAGTACTGTAATGGTCCGTAAGTTACCGAAAGATACCGAAGTTACACAGAGAATATCGCGTCAGCAGTCATAGTAGCCCTGAGCTCCACTCAGCCAGAATAGTATTACATGGATATACTATTCCCAGCATGGCTTCACTTCAAAGACTTTATATATATATATATATATATATATATATTGTGCACGTATAATGATATGCACTAAAAAGTCTGCCTACTTCCACCGAACGCCCATAGCCCAGGGGTAGAGTCGCCTACTGACTGACGCCATTTCGGTCGGGTTTCAATCCTGGGTAAAAAAGCAATCGGAGTCTAACTGTACTGATGAGCTGTGATACGGCGAAACAGATCTGACTGCGGATGACTATATAAATGTAAACTTATTGCTATACTCGTTTTGAAAAACCCTCCGAGTACATATGCTGAAGGAAAAAATGGTAATAAAAAAAGAACAAGCTAAGCACTTGAACATCAGTCAAAGTATGTAGCCCAAAGAAAGAAACCCGAGATGAGTAACCTAAAACAAAAAAGTGCTCATTACACAAGTAGAGCATACAAATATATATATATTCTTTACTAATCGTATTCCTGGATCACTAACCTACATTCCAGTTTGTATCCTTATGTTTAATATAACCTATTTTTCTATCTCAAATATCTGTTTTGCTGTTCATTATTTTGTGCGGTTCCTTGCCCGGAATCCACAACACTAACAGGTGATGAAAAGTGAATAATTTTTTAGAACAAGTGAAATGAATCAACACTAACAGTACCAACGACTGACTTTTACCCAACAGGTGATGCTATATATAGGAAGGATTGGAAAAGAGTTACTTATAATGAGCTCCTTCCAGAGAAATAAATAATTGATTTGAACAATTACTGGTCCAATTTTGACCATTAGAAAATGGTTATTAACAAAAAGCATTCAAAACTAGGTAATAGAAATCAAGATAACAGTAGATTGTTCCTTCAGAATACAGAAGCAAAACAAAAGATTAAGAGTTGCATGGTTTCAAGAGATATTTTTGAAATAATGTCAACACAAGATAATAAATTACCTGGAGTGACCTTTAGAATACTGATAACCACTTTCTCGCACAACCTGCCTTGCCAATGGAAACAAGTCCTCTCTCCGTGTCAACAGTGCTGGCAAATGATGACATAACTGGGCAGCCGCTTCATTCACTGAGATCTGAAAAAGAAAAAATTAATTTCGAATGAGCAAAAAAAAAAAAAAAAAAAAAAAGTAATAATAATAATAATAAATATTAAAGAAGATTTGGCGGGGGGGGGGTGAAGAAAACAACAAAAGCAGTTTATTACATATTACTGTATTGTATAAAATTATAAAGAATAAACAGACTAAGTAAATTTATTAAAAAAATAACTTATATTGATATTTATTAAGCTTAGCTTAGAACATTACAAGTGTGGAGTGCTCAACAAGAATCAAAACTCACTACAGTAGTAATAATTTTCAAAACCAGCTTGTTAACTATTGATCCATGATAAGGTGTTCAGTGTTATATTTTGTAACATTTATACTTAGCAAAACACAAATTTTTTGAATAGATTATCAAAATGAAACCCACAACCGTGTACTTTATTAATATGCAATGTCATGACTAGAAGAAAAGAACAAGAGTATTTCCAACCAACTATTGCTTTCACAAATCCTAGCATAAAACTAGTTTGATTTGTTATCATTTTCACTAACTTTAAATAGATTTCAACTTATTATATCTTCATATTCCAACTTTTAAAAAATTCATGATATACACAAAGTGAAAACAAATTATCATATAACAATTGTTTTATTATGTAATAGAATTCAATGGAGGCTATTGATTAAGAGGTACAAAAGTGGCTGGGATAATTTGGTTGTTATATAGTTCAAAACAAATTAAAAAATTAGGATTCTGATTAAATTTTTAATTTTTATTTACTTGATTTGATACATTACTTTACCAGAATTTTTACCTAAGACCTGAAGTAAAAGGTTTATTTTTAAGTTATTGATCATATGAGTTTTTCTGAGTATGTGAACAGTCTTCATGAGCACAATCTTTTGTAACTAAGACAGTGAGGTGTTTCTTGTGATTTTCTTAATGTAAATATCAGCGTTCTTTTTATCATCATCATTGGAGAAAACTAATATCAAAATCTGACAGAAGAACTTTTATATATTTGGAAAATTGATGAGGTAGAGAAAGTAATGAATTAAAAATTTTGATAAGTTAATACCTGAATAAGAAAATGTCTTTATAGCGAACAAATAAAATAACATGACACTGCAACTAGAACACAAAAACAATTTAGTTGACAAGCACAAATACAGACTTGTATATTTATCCCAGAATAGAAAACATTTTGGCTGGCTTCATGATAGTTTAGGCCTGATAAGAATTAACACTGGTACTTCTGTGTAATGATATGGTGCACTTAGAACAGTTTTGAAAGGGAGATAAAATGTCAGGATGAAAACAGAGATTAAAGATAAGAAATTTCCAAAGGTTGCAGATTGAATATTAGACCCATTTTTAAGGAAGTTCATTTTGGATCCAGGCAGGTCAGACACCTGACTTACTTTCTGTAAATAAGTATTTCATTACAAATTTAATCTCAATAATCTAAATTTTATAATTGTTAACACATATATTAGGAAAATAATTCAAAAGGGCTAGCAATAATTTAATTTTTTTATCAATCCACTATTTTTCAGCAGCAGTTATCTAAGAAGCATTGAATTTGTTAATTTGACAAGCATTTGTAGAACTTTTTTTATCAGCTGATAGAAACTGTATATTGTATATTTACAAAATATTATAACAAAAGCTTTTATTCTATAATTATAAATAAATTTAAAATATTAGATTCATCATAGATACTACTTGCTTAATTTGAATATTTAATGAAATTTTAAAATTATACATAAAAATTAAAAATATATTAATTTTTAAATAAATGTACTAAATTGCATACATATATGTATATAACGGAAATTAATGAAGATTAACGAAACTGGTTATAAACAACCAACAATTAGAAATGATTTGTTTGAACATTATTTTTGATCGATACTCGTATTTAAGTAGATATTCTATTCATAACCAAACAGTATTACATATTAATTTCTACCGGCCTGATTATTTAGGATACACTTCAAAGCAGAGATGGTTATTACGATGAATTCGAAAACTGTTTATAGGCTTAATTTGACTTTGTTTTAGACTGATCGTCATTCGTGGTCGAGAGGTCTAAGATGCGCCAGTTCACATGGTGTCTTTCCCTATGTGGATAGGGGTCTCAGACTCAAATCCTGCCAAATGACACACATTTTCATAACAAAAATTTATCGTAAATAATCAGACCGGTAGAAATAAATATATAATACTGTTTAATTATAAACAGAATATCTACTTAAATATGAGTATCGATCAAAAATAATGTTCAAACAAATCATTTCAAATATATGTATATGCATGACAAAGTGTGACACTATGATTAGGATACTCAGAAGAGGAAGAGTTGATTTTATCTAATCTAAAGTGTTTCTGCTTTATACGCAGTGGATATTGGTTTTTTAAAGTCTTATTAACTGATCCACTCCCACTGTGACAAAAGAGTAAATGAGTGGATGGGGGCTCTTTGAGACCAAGTGACAACAAAACTGGAGATAGAGTGTATCTGGTTGGTGGTCTATATTAAGAGTCATGCTTAGGACTAGGAAGCCAGTTCTCGTCTGCTCTTAGGGGTGGACAGATTGTTCTTCATGTAATTCCCACGTTGCCCATTCAGCCAAATCTCGGAATTTTTAAGAATCATTTCACCTCAGCTAAAGCGATAATATCAATAACAGACAAGGGTTAACTGAGTGTGAGAGAAAATGAGAAAAAGAAAACATTATTAAGGAGAGAGAACAATGTAAGAACAGGAGTTAAGATAGAAGATAATGATTGACATAGCATTTCAATTTATGTGTGTACGGTAAGAGAGTTGGTAACAGGGAAGAGATGAGCTGTTAACAGAAGTTTCCTCCAGTTCTCAACTATCCACCCACACAGACCAAGCAAGCAAAGCCCTCAAATAAACATCTAAATATGATATTGAAAACAGGGTTAAAGTTTCCATTTCTTGATGTGGCATAAATTTTTATCTTTCATAACTTTGTGAACATGCAGTTATCTTTCCCAAGCTTTCAACACACACTGACACAAATGAAAACACAGTCACAACATGTGGTTGTCATTGGTGAGTCGGTGAAAAGTTGTGCTTCATATTTACACCAGCATAAGCACATTTCTTCACTTAAATCTAGCCTTATTTAATAGCAGAGCATAAATAATTTTGCATTCATCTATATGGAACATATGTCTCATATTAAATTATAGCTTTTCCAGACTATAGAAAACAGGTATTAATCATAAATAAAATAAATTAATCATAAATAAAGCCTCATTTATCTAAACTTATTTATAAATGGAACTTTGTGTGTGTGTCTGTGTGTGTATCCGTTACCTATAGACTCTGAAACTGCTGAACCGATTTTCTTGAAAATTTACACAGTTGTACTATAAGCATCTGCAAGTGTTCTTAGCTAGGTTTTGTGTCAAGGTACCCCCGATAAATATCGAAAATCGATAATCAAAAAAATTGGGGTATAGAAGGAGTGGTCCGATTTTAATCAAATTTGATACACATATAGACAAAGACATAAGAAATGATATTCAGAAGTTTCAAGGTTGCAGTTCTTACAATAGTGCAGAAAATTTGATATCAATACCAGAAAAATCAAAATTTGACTTACATCCATTCATTTTTCTTTCAATCTATGGTTTTGCTTTAACTAGAAACAACTATTGCTTTTTAGACTTTCGTGCCAACGTCCAAAGAGTCTGAGCTCCAGGACCATGGATTAGTTTCAAAGCTTTCATTACACCCGAGCAACGCCGGGCTATACTGCTAGTATTTATAAAAATTAAAAATTGCTTGATTTACAGTGGCAGAAGTTGGCTCTGTGGTGACAATTTCATCATAAACTAGCACAGAAAACAAGCCTGAAAAATACTTCTGGATATTTGTAAAACTTTTCTTTTTCTATTTTCATGAGGAATCATCTATGATATTTAAATATTTATTCCTTCTGATCTTAAAATGATGACTAGTTTTAAATAATGCATAATCACAATTTGCTAATCAACAAAGAGACTATTTTAGACAGTGAAAAAACAGATTTTGCCCTTTTTATATTTAGGTATACTAGCAGGAATACACAGCGTTGCCTCAATAAAAATAACTTCAAATATATCAACACTAAAGATTTAGGTTCATTAACATATTTCTGCTTATACAACATAACAAAAGAAAAATTATACAATTTAAACATGAAAAACTTTATTACTGAAAAATATTCTGATGCCCAAAACAAAACCAATTATACTGACTCTTCATTTGACAGGACTTTTTAGCATCAGTGATTTTTCCATTAGGTGCCAAAATGAAAAGTTTACTTGTGGATACTTCCTGAAAATAACTAATGGCTTAGAATTGGCCATAAAAAAAAACAACTTGAGGCCATTGATCTTGCAAGATTGTCCTTAAACCTGATCACTCATTGGGAATTGAAATAATTTGAATTCAAAGGTAAAATCTATTGAAATTATAGAAACCCTAGGAATAAACACATCTTCCTATTTGTCTACTCAAATTAAGATACTTGCCTTGATGACATGGGAAAAGCTACTTGCTAGCTAGATGAGTTCCACAGCATAACTTTGGAGTGTTAAGATTTCTAAGAAGTATGATGGGTATACAGACTTTTAGTTGAAGCTTGGTGGCAACATTCTTTGAAATAAGAGTGCCTTTAAACACAGAGACACTGGTAATTTATGAAGTTTTGGGTCAGTTTTTGTATTTTACATGTTTCACAAATTTAGAAAAATTGGCAATTTTTATATGAAAACATTTTACAAACAAAATAGAAAAAGTTCTTTTGTTTGGTTGAAAAAAATAAACTTAAATCCAAAATTGGCTTCTACCAACCTTGGAAATCAGTAATACCTATCCTATCATTTTTTTCTACACAGGTTACCACCACATACCAAGTTACATCTAAGGATGTAATTGTTTGGCTTGAATATAGATAATAAAAGCCAAAAACAAATACTACTTCAAGTGACCTTTGAGGCTGAATTTGATCTTATCAACTACCTTACCATTTCTGGGGTCAAAAACATTTTCATTTTTATAACAAACTTAATACCTTAATACATTTTGCTAAAAGTTAATTTGACGAGAAATGGCAAGCTTTGCTCTTGAGAGCTGAAATGACTTCTGAACTCAACTTAACCAAAACTATACTTGAGGTCCTGTTTATCCATGCCAAAAAAAAAATAATTGTTCTTTAGCCAAGAGGTGTGAACAAACTATTAAAACTGATTGTTTTATAGGACAATAACCACAAGCATAAATAAACAAACACAATCCTCAAGTGCAAAAATGTGCACTATATAAGAAGTTCAGTGTTTTAATCAATGAAATAAATGTGTGTAACCAGGTAGATAAAAGAAAATTCATATGAAATAGAAGGCAAAAATATCTTATTTGGTCTAATCATTAATATGAGATGCATTAAAGAATGTGTTGTGTGGTGCAGTGGATATTGGCTCAGAACGCGAAATCAAGAGCCAAGTTCAAATTCCAGTTGAATTCATTGCATTCACTTACACGCAAATACCCTTGGGAAAGGTATTTGTCATTTCTGTTGACCATGTCCACCATAGTTTATAAATATAAAATACAGTGCAGTACATAATCTGTTCAATAAAACAACGTCAAAAATTAACACTCATGAGTCAGACACTACTGAATCGGATTAGATCGCCAATACCCAGGAAAATATAGCCACCTTTTATACACATCACATTGAATATTTTGAGCCTTCTGATTGGTTAACCACTCACGTCTATTGAACAAGTGAAGGGGCTTATCCCTGTTCCCTGTTTAGGACGTGGTTTCCGGATTTCTCTTTTCAAATCTTTTCACTCTTACATAGCCCCCTGTGCATCTGTGGCGTTACCGCCTTGCTTGGGGTGATATGATTTAAAAAAAAAAAAAAACCCTTCTATTAGTGAACTATAAAATGAGTCAGTCTATTGCTGGCTCACCAGAATACAAGGGTACTCAAAAAACTCCAAGTTTCTCCCTCCAGCTATGGGTTAAATAGCAGGACAGGCTGGGTTCTATAGCTTTGGTTAGTAACCAGTCTACTGCATAAGTAATAGCAACCTACTGCAAGAAAATATTCTGCTCAGTCAGTCATGCCTCATTTGAAACATGATCACCGAAGTGTGTACCACATATGGCACTCAACTGACAAACTATAAGTTCTTTTAAAACATTAAGAACAATAAAAGAACAGACTATCAACGATAGTAAAAATGTATTTAACAAGCAGTAAATGTCTTGCTTAAAGATGTCTGTAAAATCAAAGATATTTTTACTAACGTGAATTACTGTCATTGTACACAACTTTATTTCAAAGGAAGTAACTCAGTCACTTAAAAGGGTTTCTAACCTAATGTTCACATTAATTAAGCAGTAGTTGTGCTAGTCATCCTTACTTAATTAATATGAACATTAACTAAGGCACGGGCTGCATAGCAGGACAGACTGGGTTCTATAGTCTTGGTTGTCAATCAGTCTACCACTGAAAGAAACGTCAACCAACTGCGGGAAAATTTTCTGCATAGTCAAGCATTACCCAAAAAAGACTTGATTGCCCAAGTGCATATTATTGTTGGCATTTAACTGTGTTAGTAATTTGTTTTTACTATTATTATTATTTACTCTCTTTTACTCAACACATTTAAATGAATGTTTACACAATATTTTTCATGTTCAATATGTAATATCAAGTTTTATTTCATTTGATTAATGGAGAATGAAGATGATAATTTATTTTGTTTATTCAAATAGTTACACTTCTAAATTGAAAAAACTTAAAAAAAAACAATACAAAAAAACTGTCTTTAAGAAAATTATATTCAATTCCATTGCTTAAATCGTAATTATATATGCTACAGTGATAAATAACTTGTTAAGTCAAGCAACATTAAAAATCTTAAAAAATTCTTTTAATCTTTTCATGCATTGTGGAACAGTTAATAAAATGTTATTCTTTCCTCTCAAATGAAATACTCAGTTTATACTATACTGAAAATATTATAGTAAAAATTATATACATAATAAAATATATAATTATTAAAATAAAAAAAATATGAGGCTTCAAATGATAATATTAAGAATCTTACTTCCTACATGTTATATACATTTCTTCAAAAAAATATCAGAACAGCTTAAAAATAACTGTATAAAAATTTCTAAATATACAATATATGTTAATCAGAAATAAAGAAAATTAAATGAGAGAAATTAAAAAATATTGTCAACAGGCGGGTGATTTTTCTGACAATATTTCAATTAGTAAATGGCTTATTTTACTAATTAGTTCAGATTTGCTTCAGAGCTGAGAAAATTGTTTGAGTGTAAGAATAGAATTACTTCCCTTTATTACATTTGTTGTGGATACCCTACTCTTATTTCAACATAATAACCAAGTTTTACCATTTAATGTATTTTATTACATGCAAACTAGAAATTCTGTATTATTAACAATTATGCTTGTACTTTTCAAATTAACTTATAGATGCATACCTGATTTTTGAAATTCCAAGTTTATTTTTCTTCATTAATTTTACTCTTTGCTGCAACTTTGGTAGAAAGTAGTAAAAATACATAATAGTAAAATTTGTGCTAAAATATTTGATACTTCATTTTGTATAAAATTGACATTAAATTTATTTGCACTCTTTATCAAAACTTACTTCCCTAAATATAAAAAAAGCCACCATTGTATGACACTTAAGATAGAAAAAGATTAAACTTTTGCAATATATGAACTTCCTAAATTACATGTCATAGAAGAGCATTAATTTGCACAATTGCAGCTCAGATATAAGACACATTACTTGTAACTTTTCTCAAACATGCAAAATAATTAGCATGTAGGCTTCTTAGTAATACTGGCCTGTTCGTAAAAGTCATTCATGCCCTATACCCAAATATTTAATACTAACATTTTTTTAATTTTAAAGACACAGAAACATATACATGTAAGAAAAGTAATATTAATTAGATATTATTATGTTCATTTTTATAGCTTTTTAATAAATCTTCATTGTCAAATATAAAATCAGAAATATTCTCTTCAATTTTACTTGATATAATTTTGAAGCTAACATTTTACATTCAAAAACTACAAATTCATTTTAAAGAGAAGATAAAATCTGTTTATATTTAATGTTTTCCCTTTTCTAGAAATGAGTTGTGCAGAAACATTTAATTTGGACCTCATTTATGCTGCTCTATACAGGACCCAAGTACAATTAGTTAAGCCAAGAACTGTTTTGTAATTGAGAAGGGCTTGAACTTTGCATTCAATTACTGAGTGGTGTTCAGTAATACACCACCTAATTCATGCCTGCATATATACAGTCTGAGAAAACCATAACGTAAGTTATATTTCGTTTACTCAAGTGACAGGACTAAAAGAAGGAAAAAAGATTTAGCCAAGTCAGTGCAAGTAAGATGATCAACATCAAAACTGAAATCATTTTTCACTAGATGAAAAACAATATTCATTTCATCATGTATGTGGTAGACAATTTTTTTAAAATCATGAATTTACACAAATACGCTATAACAGAATTTTGAAATCATTACCCATTTCCTTATAGAATCTCTAGAAGCAAGTTTCATTTAAATCACACATTTCTTAGATACAAATATACTGTTTTATTCATTGTTTAAACTGTTGTCCTGAATAAGAGCAGATTGGGAAAATGTTTCAGGTAATTCCAGTTAAGTTTCTTTTTGTATCTAATCTAGCAGGGTGTAACTAATATTAAAGTAAAATTGTGAATGATCTATCTTCAATAATAGTGGGAATGTACAGTTATGTCTTTATTAGAATGTAAGAAAAATCTTAACAAAACTTAAATTAGCAAAATGTTCTTCATATATTAGAAAAAGAATAAAACTAATTAAAAACAGTATTTGGTAAACTGTGAACAGTCTTTCTTGTTTTAAATTTAGATGTCATAATTGACAAATTTTGACAATGGTGAACAAGATAGTTATAAACTTGATAAATATTCATGATACAAATACACTGTCTTGAAAACTAAGTGTATGCCTGTAAGCACTATTGTAATTACATTGACTTGATTAATATGAGCATGTGTGTAATGGAAAAGAAGGAAAGGTTGATAGAAAAAATTGGAAATAAATAATGAATACCATTAAGATCGTTATTAATTTTGACTGGTTTTCTTTCATCTTCAGTTATGATTAGCTACATCATTTGCAGATTATGTGTTTTAGAAAACAGTAGTAGGAGAACAAGAAGTAGAAAAAGATGGTCCAGCAAATGAAACATTAGATCTCAAGTGATTTCATTGTTAAAATACAGACATTTTCTTGTAAATGGATTTTCCCTATTGTTGGTTAATAATAATTCTGTATAAACATCACAAATAGCAGCAGTGATCATTGTGATAGTAGCAGTAAGCTCAATTTTTTAAAAATGGTAATTCCAGTCAAATTGCCCTTGTCAAGCCCATGTTTATAAATGTAATCTGAAAAACGTGACAAACTTAAAATGATTTTTTTCTAATGTAAATATATATATATATATATATATATATATATATATATATATAAAAAGGCAATCTGTGAGTCTGTGTGATACTGTTCTCTATGCACGCCTACATTTTTTAAGCTACGCCATTCAAACTTTCTAGGGACACATATCTACAGGAAAACCAGGTTGACACATACTTTTTGAGTAAGTTCAGCAATTTTCCCTTTCGCACTTTTTGGCCAATAGAGCCGATTGTTTATATTAGCTCCGTAAAACATCTAAGATCTAAGATGGTTGCTAGATTATGTCACAGAAATCAAATCACACGTGTCAAACGTGACTAGAATAATTTTATTAAAAAAAAAGAGCCTTTATATTTAATTTTTATTCTGATGTTTTAAAAATTCATTTGGTCAACAAAATAATGTGAATATTTTCCCCCATAATTTTGAAACAAAAGAAATATTTAAAAAAAAAAAAAAGAAAGAAAAAAAAAAAAAGGATTTTTTCAAACAAAAACAAAATATCTAAAAAAAAAAGTGCCATGGGTTAATTTAATTATTTAAGTCTTATCTTTTTCAGATTTAATATTTCATACCTCAGAAAATAAAATTAAAAAAAATAAAGCTTTTTTTCTTTCAATGGCATCTTCTCCTACTACTAAAATGTTCTGAGTTGCACAGGCAACGCCGGGCTATGATGCTAGTATTAAATAAAAATACATTTAATGTATACAATAAATGCACATTACCCACATTGGAAAAAAAGGAAATTTGCTGTATAATGTTAACTGTAAGAATAGAAATAAATATTTCACTTTTTTTCTAATGTCGCAAAAGTCAATATTTAGTTGTTATATTCAGCATATGTGTATTTCGTTGTTTTTTAATATTGCAACAATAAATATTGGGTTTATTTTACCATTTTTGAGAACTATCAGAAGCTCCATGAAAACAAGTTACAAAAATATTTTTGAAATAAAATTGGGAAATATTTCAATACTCAGATCAACAATTTCTTTATGAAAATAAAAAAAGTAAAACTGCCTTGGTTCTCTTGAAATGAAAGTAGTGAAAACTAAGATCTATTTAAAGAACTGAAATATTTCTTTTTGCAAGAAATATCAACCTTTAAAACTGGGACAAGTTTCTTAAAAAAGGTGTTTTTATTATTCTATTTTTCTTCTTTTGTTGCTGAAATAAGAAAGATGTTACCAAAGTAAAAGGCAGAGGAAGAAAAAAAGAGAGAAGGAAATAGAATGACAGAAAATTAACCTAAAATAGGAAGGAAAAATTGTTAAGATCAAGTGGACATAAGATTTCATCAAAATAGGCTTATATTGTAATGACGAAAAATACAAAGTGATGTTTTACATAAACAGCCTAATATCTCGATCAACAATAATAATAGACAATATGTTGGCATTTTAAATTGGCTAATAAAAAAGCAGAAGAAAAATGTCAAAAAAGTAGAAAAAAAGTAACTTACACGATAACGTGATAGTAAGTTTTTAAACCCCCAAAATATAAAGGATATACCTATTTGATATTATCATAATTTTAGAAAGTGGAAACAGAAGTTAAAGTCTGATTCTTTCAGTTTAGAATATGATACTAACCTGAGTAAGTCATTTATAAATCTGAGTACTATAAAGATATGCAATATCCAAGAACCAAAGAAACATATACCATTATATCTGCTGCTATAGCTTCTTTACTAATCACAGAGCATTCACACTTTGGACTAACTGCAATATCAGTTATTCATTCCTTAAACAATAATTTCAAATATCAGTAAAATAAAAAATATTGAAGGTGTAGCGAATAAGAAATTAAGAATTAAAATCAACATTCTTCACTTTTACAAAGATTCACAATGACGTGTGAAATCCTGGTTTATCCCAAATAGAAAAAGGGTTGACCATTTGCTTAAAGAAAAAGTCGAAACCAAATTTTGCTAGTAGGTTTTAAAATGACTTTTGACTAATGGAAGCAACTTGCAAAACTTACTTGACCTTGGTATCACCAATTTGTAATTTGCGTGTTGAGTTGCTTCTTTTGCTGACAAGCATTTTGTCTTCTTACAGCTGATGTTTAAATCTGAGATTCTTATTGCATCTCAGATTGTAAATTTTGAGCAAACCAAAGCTAAAAATATACAACTGAAATCACTTTTCTGACAGTTCTCTGCTATAAGTAATGAATCCTCTCTGCAAGTACATAATACAAACTGTAAATTAGCTGCACATTAATATATTCAATTACTCAATGTCACCCATATGTGTGTGTCTAGGATATTTTTGAATATATTATATAAGACAAGCTAAAAACAAGAGATTAAAAACTGTCCTAGAGTAGTGAAAAGTTAAGGTTCAAGCAAGCATACTTTTCTTCTCTGTTAAAACATGTTCACCATCCGCCTGTGCATTGAATATGGCTATTCATTTGGGGCTTCGTGACAAAATCCAATAGAGAATCTGCAATGTAATTGACCCCGACCTGTTAGCTCAACTCTAGTCACTTTCGCACTGACCTAATGTGGCTTTCCTCTGTCTCTTCTACAAATGCTTTCATGGCTTCTACTCTGATGAGCTTAGCTCCCTGGTGCCTCCTCTGCACAAATTTACCTGAACTACTAGACTAGTAGCTAGATCACACCCATTGACAGTAAAACTGATCAAATATAACCGCAACTTCTACTCTATCAGCTTTTCCCGCCTGTAGAACTCCCTTCTGTATACTTGCTTACCTGACGGCTACAATCTCTAAGAATTTAAATGCAAGGTCAATTGCCATCTATCTCTTTAACTTGCATCCTTTCCCTGACAATCCTTGTATCATGTTCTTTTCCCCCGTCCACTCTACACTCATGCAGCTCTCTTCACACCATTTTTCTCATCCTTCTCTTACTCATTCTCTGACACCCCCTGTAACTTGTTCTTCTTTCTCATCACTCTCCTCTTATGTAACCCCTTGCACACCAGTGGCAGTACTTGGAGTGAAATGAGTATAAAAAAAAATTCTGCTTTAATCATATAGATAAAAAGTAAAGAAAAACATTTTTAGAACCAGACAAACAAGTTTGCATTCTCTCTCTCTCTCTATTAGGGTTGTGATTTCTATCCTACCTGCCCAATAAAATTTAGCAATGATAAAGATATTAGAAAAATATTACTGTTAGTGTCATCAAAGGTGCGACAAAGAATGTTTATCTTGCAATCATCTATTAATTAAGCACAAAGAATTTAATTCAGTGTCACACTGAAATGCAGTCAAGATGACAATAGAAGATGCAACATGATTAACAGCACATGAACCTTGCCAAGATTGAAAGACAGAAGCTCCTCACTGGTAAATGCTTTATTACCAAAGTAATTAATTTGCTTCCCAAAGCACTCAGTCAAATCACTTCAACTTATTTTTTTCATATTGTTTTGTTTTCACTTTGCTAATCCATCATTTTTTGTGGATTAACTGCTAAAGTTGTTTTATTTAATTTTTAATAGCCACTGAAAGCAAATCTATTTGATCAAGCAATGAGAAAATCACAGCTTCAATTACAAGCAAAATTTTCCTTTTAAAAGAAAGCAGTACATAAACTATGGGAAGGAATTTTTGCATAGCCATTACAAAATCCAGACTATGGTGAAGAATGACTATGGTTCTGTAAAATGCTAATCAGATTGAAAAAGTGTAGTTTTATTTCAATTGCAGAGAATTTCTAGAATGTAAGTTATGCAAAATTTGATTGAGACTGAAGAATTCTTTATATATTCAATAGCACGAGTGTGGGGTTGTTTAGTTGCAATCAGTTCTTTGTATAACAATAGTGAGGTTAAGATTTTACATATTCATACTTGTATACTAATAAAAGAGTAGTAAGCTTATAAATCATTGAGTAAGATTATCTTCATTTTATTTTTCATTAGACGAAGTATTATAAACCATTTTTTTTCTAGCATTTCTTTCATCTTAATTTTTATTTGTTTTTATCACAACTATTCATACTATCAACCTGTATATGTACATACTGTACATACTGGAAATAAAGAATAATACAAATATAAATGAAAACAATAACAAATATGGCGTCAAGTAATATGAAGAATGAATCTATATGGTAAGATCTGATGAAATGAAGAATGAATCTATATGATAAGCTCTGATGAAATGAAGAATGAATCTATATGGTAAGATCTGATGAAATGAAGAATTAATCTATATGATAAGCTCTGATCTTTTGCCAGCAATAAAGCACTTGTATCTCGACAGAACAGCTGATAGTATTAACTAGACTTCCCAAGGTGAAGGAATACAAATTTGTGCTGAAAGCTTGTTCTCTATTTCTGATTCACTGTTTACAAATCACTATAGTTAAGTCTGAATAAGCACTGAAAAGTAATTCAAATTAAAATGAAACCCTTAGCAGTAAAATATATATATATATATATATATATATATATAATGGTTAACTATGTTGTAACAACTTTTCTATTTATTTGTTAATTTTTCTATTCTACACTTGACAGGTTTAATTTCTTGGTGATCACTGGAAAATTATTTTATTAGAAAGAGATGAACAAGTATCAACACATTTGCAGCAAAAGAACGTTACTTTAACAGATTCAATACTTTAAATGATTCAGTCTAATATGTCTCTTGCATCATTTACATTATTTGGATTATTGTCCTCATTTTCATTGCCATTTTCAAAATGTTTCAGCCTTTTCAGAAATTTCAAACTGAACTCTTTATTACGATCACTGGGGTATCTCCTTTTCATCCCTTGTATCTCCCTTTAACTTAACTCTCTAATTTATTTGTTCACCACTGCTGTAGCCTGGTACTGTTTTCATGTACCCTGGATAATTGTTATGTTGTAGGGTACAGATTATACCAATCATTTCCACTTTGTATGTTTGAAATTCCTAGCACCTGAAGAAGGCCAGAGCGTACAACAGCCAAAACATAAAAAATGGTAACAAATCAGAACAATAGTCCGATTAATGTAAATAATGCAAATACTATTTCACCTCAAAAGTATAGACAAATGCATTTTGCATATCAACTGATGAATTACTTCTAATTACTGATTTCTTATTCCTGACATTTTCTGATGCAATATGTAAACACGATTTGAGTCTGATTTCGATGAATAGAGTATTTTAATAAAATATAACTTTATAATACCTGCTATCATCAGAACGAATCAGATTTCTTACTAAAGATCATGTAAACAAGCTAAATCGTATGCCCTGTATTATTAAAGCTGTTTCCATCTGCAGAGTCTACTATCAAACTTACCCGGCAAAGGTTGATAAGCTGTAAAAATCAAATCAATCAAATATTATCAGCTTTTTGATATATAAAATATAGAATTATCTATACATTGCTACAAGGTTTGTTATTATAATTTGGTTTTATCACTATGTTTGACACCATATTTTTCTATTTGCTACCATTTTCTAGGGTGTACTACCGAATATGAGTGGCTTGCCACCAATAAGGCTTGTCTCTTTCTATTTGTTGATGACACAAACCAAACATAAACTCTGGTGACTAGAGATATCCTTCATACATAGCTGGGGCAATGGTATAGCCTGATGTCTATCATAATCTTAAGCCATGCTACCAAACAAAGACATAATAACAGCACATCTGTAGAGAGCCACAGAATAGATAATCCAAAACATGTAATGTTAATGGCAAAAGTAACAAATTTCAATTAGTTTTAAAATAGCTTTTCATTAATTTTTTTATTTCATTTATTTTTTTTTAAGTAAATTAAGCAGACATAAATATGGAAAAGTAAAGAACAGAAATGTAAGAACAAATAAACTCTCTCTCTCTCTCTCTCTCTCTCTCTCTGTTTCTATAGAGAAAATTTGTCTAGTGTATGCAAAAATATTTCTTTCAATGCTTTATTAAAGCAACATAAACTGTCATAGTACATCTTTTTTGACTCATGGACTGAACAGGAAGAGATCATTTGTTTCAATTCAATAAACTTTCAAGCCCTATATTTTTTTATTTTTAATCATATCACCCCGAGCAAGGCAGTAACGCCACTGATGTGCAGGGGGCTACATAGGAGTGAAAAGATTGGAAAAGAGAAAGCCGGAAACTACATCCTAAACAGGGAACAAGGGATGAGCCTCTTCACCTGTTCAATAGTTGTGGGTGGAGTGTGAACCGGGCGATTGTAGTACCAGGAAGAAATTGATGGGAGAGCAAGATTCAGGAGAGCCAACAAAAAGTTGCAGCCACACATCCTCAAATGATATCAAACCCCCCGAAACACCATACAATGAACTCAAATAGCAAACTGGACAATCCATCAGAAAACTTTAATGAACAAATCTCACCCTTCCCAACAACAAGCTGCCCAGCTTCACCTGCAGAAACCATGTATGCACTTTTCCACATAACAAGGTTCGGAAATTAAAGAAAAAATAACACACAAAATTTCATGAAAAATACTTATTAACTTTAGGTACTTTCATTGACACTTAAAGAAGAAAAGTAATAAAAACCTGTTTTCTTAATTTATTTTCATAAATATATGAAAAAGTGGTACAGAAAAATAGAAAGTAAAAAGCTGATACTTGCTATATAAAATATAATGGAATTGTTTTCTTGAAAATATTTGATATCTGATGTTAAAACAAATAGATATTTCTAAAAAAATAGTAATAAAACTATGATGATAGATAATTGTAAATATTCACATACACAGCTTCCCTAGAATCTGCAATGGTTTAAATGCCATCTTCTATCTTCTTGAATCCCATTCATCTTTTATCCCTTCTTCAATACCTAGTCTTTTCTTTCACTGTAATCCCCCTGTGCACTACTGGCAGTCTTGCCTTGCTTGGGGTGAAATGATTAAATAGAAAAAAAAATAAAATAAAAATTTTTGAAGAATTAATGGATTAATTTATTAATCCGAAATTGTTTAGTTACTTAAAATGTTAATTTTAGTGGATATCCATATGAGTAAAGTGTGCTTTAAAGGCAGATAGAATCTTGCTTGGCTATGAAGCTCTTCATAGCTGAGTGGTCAAAAGCATGTTAGATCAAACCACAATTTCTCTTGCAAAGGATACAGGTTTGAATCCTGTTGGAAAGAGCATTTTCTTTAATAAGATCTCTTAAACGTTCAAGCCAGTAGACAAAATAAAAGATGGCTTAAAACAAAACAAAGCATCTACTCAAATATAGGTAGCCACTAAAAATAAAATTTAAAGTAATAAAAATATGTTGGATTAATAAATAAAAATCCATTTATGGTTTAGGGAGTAGGAACTCCAACTGACACCAAATCAATCAAGTTTCGATCCCAGCCAGAAGCAAGTGGATGTGTCTAGCCACACTGATGAGCTGTGATACAGCAAAACTGGCTTATATGTGGATGACTAATATATATATATTTATTTCAAGTAAATAAAAATATTTTGGAATAATAAATAAAAATCTATTAATATTTTATATATATATATATATATATATATATATATATATATATATATATATATAAGAGAGAGAGAGAGAGAGAGAGAGAGAGAGAGAGAGAGAGAGAGAATGCTGCTTTTGAGTAATATACAATACCTTGCAATTTTCCTAAATCTTGATCTTATCTTTAGTTGCAATAAAAATTACAAAATTATAAAGAGTTATCTCCCTCAAACTATTATTTTAAAGATAATTAAATTAGAAATAGTTGATTAAATTTAGTGAACATTTAAAGTGTCTGGAATGTCCTTCAGGTCTTATAAATGAAATTCCAAATTCCAACAGAATTTACAGTGAAGGAAAATATATGGCATATATACATATGTATACACAGTTTCTAACACACATATGTACATAGTTCTAGATTTGTAGTGTGAGAGATACATAAAAGAACTTGTCATATTTTCAATAAGATATACTTAATATACAATATATTTGAGCCTATTTCAACTACAAGCTAAAACAACCATTTCGTTCTTTTCTGTTTATCATTTTATATTATCTTTTGAATTTATTTGTGTCTGCATGAGTATTCAAAAAAAAAAATTCTTTATTTATTATATATATTATAATATTTATATATCATAATCTACCTTCCCACAGACAGACAGATACACAAACATATATAATTATTTAATTCATTCACAGATGCCTCAGGCATAAAGTGGATATAAGAGTCATTTAAAATACAAAATCTACTCTGAAGTCACATGCAATGTGATATTGAGTTGGTAAGTTAACAAGAGACAGAAGTGTTTAAAACTGCATATACCAAGTACACAAAAAAAACATCTAAATGAAAATTCATTAGTTCTAACGAAGTAATGTTTTTGTCCTCACTACAAATATATGCTAATTAATCAACAAATAAATTGTGCTTAAAAAATTTTAAAGTGAATATTTTAATGTTCACAGAATCACACATACAAAGAAAAAAAAATTTTTTTAATTCAAGGAGAAAAATCAGGCAACATTTCTTTCATGAAAATGTTAATTTTACTTTGATGTCTTCAAAAAGATAAAACCTTTATTAATGAAAATATTCAGATCAGTTATATGAGGTACATTTTTTCTAAAGGAAAGGATTGTTAGGCCAAGATCAACCAATAAAATTAATCAGGTTAGTTGCATACTTGAGCATTACAGATTTTACAAGTACAAAAATAACCAATGGTCAGTGAAAAAATCTCATAAGCAAAAATATTAAAAATAGATTTTAATATGTAAATGCCTTTTTTCTGTGGGTTTGTGTACACAATAATACAGCCTTGAACTTAATGTTTTAATTTTTATTAAATTCCACATGAAGGTTAAATGATATAATTATTTTGAATGGTTAGTTTTGATATATTAGCATATTGAAATTAGGTTCTAAGTAATGAAATTATTAAATTTGAAATAATAAACATGATGAATTCTAACAATTAGAAAAAGAAAAAAAGATATTGTACAATTAGTCATATATAAAATGTAAACCTGCTAAGATAACAACTTCAAATGAATAAGATCCTGTTTATTTCATCATTTTTATGCTTTTATTTTAAAATGCAAAAAAGCAGTAGAACCAATTCTTATAGTGGAAAAATCAAGTGATCAACTTGCATAATTAGCTAAAACAAAATACCTAATAACAGAAATATAAAAAAAAGAAAAATATATGTTTATCCAAGATAAATATTTAAACAGTTGACCAGAATCTTTCTTCTCGTGTTCTTAATCAGAAACGGAATCAAAGCAATTATATTACAGAAATATAGCAATTTTAGAGTAGTTTGAGTCTGAAATTATGTATCATCAATTTAAAAATCGTCACTATTAGATCTAATAGATTCCTGCTTTGCTAATACTTGCTAGCAAGTATGTTTTTTTAAGCAAGTGAGGATGGACAGTGGGTTCACTAAGGATAAAAACAATCAAACAGGGGAATAAGCTAAAGCCTCACTTGATTTGTGTCTTCTGTTAGATTTGAATTCAAATTGTTTGCATCCTCTGGCATTTATTATCCCGCAAAAAAAAACAAAAACAAAAAAAAAAACATTCAGAATTTTTAAATGCTAATCACCAAAGCTGCTTGAAATTGAATGAAAGTTTGAAAATCTAGAGAAAAAGTCGAGAGGGAGTAGAACATAATTCAGTTTCAGTTTTATGCATTATGCCAACATTTTAAAGCTAATTTTACTCATACGCCTACAAAATTGTTGCCATGGAAACTACCAGCCATTCTTTAAATTCTTAATGGGTTTCAAAACGGTTTTGATGATGGCTTGCACAAGGCATGTGGCAAGGCAGGGTCTATGACATGGTGCTGAGTAGATAGTGAAGTAGCTAGTGGGAGTGGTATTGGTAATGGTGGTGATAGTGGCCACTATTATGTATGCAAGACAAAATAAAGACAAAAGATATTGTCCAATTTTACCCTGGAAAGAATAACGAATTCATGTAAATTTTCTTTGGAATGTTTTTCTAAAAGTTCTTTCCATTTTCTTTTATACTTATCTTACCAGGTCTATTTTTTCTGAAATATCTATTAGATCTGTTCTTTAATCAATAGCAACATTTTCAGAAAATAAAAACTGACAGAACAAAATAAAAAAACACAACATAAAAAGCAGAAAATATGCATTAGTTCTTAATCAAGAAAAGTAATCAAATTTCAAACAATATTTGCCTGGGAAAATTTTCTGTCATAAATCTTGCTTGTTCGTTTAATTATTGTATGTTTTCTAATGCAGTTGATGAGTACCTCCTACAGGCCCAGGAGTCTGACTGCAGCCGCCCACAAAGCCAACATTAACAATTTCCAGCTTACAAACATTAAATCAAGCCAGTGAACAACATAACTGGATGGTATTACAAAAAAGAAATTCTGCATATAAATTGATTTCACTTAGCCATTAATTTTAAATTATAAGTCTGACAGCAATAAATTTAATAAAACTTTGACATGTATAATTTCATGGCAAGACATAAAAGTTCTGCTTTTGCCAATGAAAAGAGAAAGGAGAAAAGAGAAAAGAAAAAGAAGCTCAACCTAAGAAAGTTAAACAGAAGTAAATAGAGAAGGAAAGGAATATATTCAAAGAAAAATGCCTATATATTATAATATACACAATTTATGCAAACTCATCATTACTTAATGTGTTTACATGTCACAAATTTTATTCAGTTCACTTATAAATCATACTTGACAAGTTATCAGTTACTAATTATTGTATCCCGCACCAGTTTTTAAGCACAGAGAAGATTTATTCTCTTAATTTGTTTTGTTTTTTTTGGGAGGTCATTTTCTTTTTCAACAAAATTCTGAGCAATGATTGGGAAAGAATAAAGGAAAGGAAAAAAATGCCAACGCAATATTAAAATAAGCAAAAAATTAATTACAGAATCCGAAAATAAAAGATGAAAAATGTAGCACTTTTTCTTCATTTTTCAGAATTGAAAAAGCAATTTAAGTTGTGGAGCAAACTAATAATTCTCTTTCCCTGATTCCAGCAAGAATTAAATTAATTTACAACTGTCGATGCCTGCAGAAGTGGAAGACTTGCAAAAGGATAAAAATAAATAAATATGAAACAGAATTTAAAAAAGGAAAAACTAAAACTAAGTTTAAAAAAAAAAAGCATCAATTTTGAAATCTGAAAACTAAAATGAAATAAAAATGGAAATCAAAATTTTAAAAAAGCAAATAAGTAAAGAAGAAAGGGAAAACAGAATATAAAACAAAATAAAGCCATGAATGATATATTGCTGCTTGTAAAGATGATTTAATTTTAACTGCTGCATGAAAATCTATTTTCTATGCAGTTTCTTAGCATCCAAACGTGTTCAGACATATATTGAAAATTCAAGACAGAGAGCAACACTCATTTCTTTAAAAATGAAATATAAATTTAAAAACAAAAAATAGACACACAAAAACAGGAAGAAAAAGGAAAGAGAAATGCTAAATCTGTGAATAGCATGAAAAACATTGGTATCTGCAGTTGCTATAGCTTAGAGAGAAGTAATTTAGCATAATTTGCTCAGTCCAGCTTGATACTGTTAGCATTTATAAAACAGGTGATTTTAATGCCTATCAGCAGTGCACAATATGAACCTAGGGATTATTCAGGCACAATTTTCATTAAATATGATAATCAATGTAGAGAGAAGGGGAAAAAGCAAAATCTACAATAAAAGTACTTTAAATAGATGCTGAAAAGATGAGGCCAATAGGGAGAATGAGAAACAAGAGAATTTTTTTTCTTTAAATTTTAATTTAAGATATCTTCAGTTTTCTCTCCTCCTCCTTAAGATGTTGTTTCTTGAATTACAATTATGAAGTATACACTTTGAAATAGGGGACATGCAGTGACAAATGTACTGACAAAAAGAGAATTTAATTTGTATAAATACATAACTACTTGCCAATGTGGAATAAACAATTAAACCAAACAAAACTAAACAAAGCATAAAGAAAGACAAGCAAGATTAATGTGAAAAATAAGTTTATATTTTGCTAGAAAGGAAAAATTAATGATTTTTTTAATTGAAAAATAACACTTATTCAAATCTTATTGCTTATCTACATGACCATATCATTCATTCAACTTCACACATATACACTTCACACACTAAGTATATTAATATTTAATTGAAAAAAAAAAAAAAAAAAACTTGCATATAAAAAGAGATTAAAAACATTTTAAATTAATCAATGAAACTATATAAAAAATATGAAACCGATAGCAACAAACTGTGCTATCAATTCATAGCTAGAAAAACATGGACACATTTTTCAAGTCAAATCCTGAAGGAGGCTGAGAAAATTTAATGAGCAAAAATTAAGAAATAATATTGCAAGGAGTTTAAGCTTCAAGGATTTTTAAATCCTTACACCATAGAGAATGCTGGATACATGAGGCTAGGTGAAGGCTAGAGTTGTTGGGTGTTGATGGAAATGCAATGAAAGAAAAGGAAGGAAAAAGGATAGAAAAATTTCAAATAAGGCAATCATAAAATCGAAAGAGAAAACTAGAAACAAAAAAAAGATAAAAAATAACAGCTAACCATAAACCAAATGAGGAAAAAATGAATGAAAAAAGAAAAGAAAAAAAAAACGCCCTCCAAAAGGAGCCAATATAGAAGTAAATAAATGTAGAAGTGAATAAATGAAAATTGAATAAATGGGGAAAAAAGTGTGAATGGCTAAAACAATTTAAGAAGACATGTAGAGAGAAGAAAGAGAGAAAGATGGTGGATGCATTCTCACTTAAAGAAAATGCTTACCACAATGTGGAGATAGAAAACAGATAATCAAGCAGATACACACTTGTCGAGATAATTACACAGAGAAATGGAATTGCTTATGAGGTGTTCTCATCCACCTCAAAAGAAATTCAATGAACGTTCCAAGTTAAAAGACAAGAATAGCACAATCTCTCTTTCTCTCTATTGCCAGAAAAAAAAAAATTAAAGTTTTTTTTTTTTTCTGCCAATCTGAAATAGCAAAATATATTTTTAAGCTTTGGTCCTTTGACTCTAATCTAGTTATTTATAAAACAGCAGAGATTTTTAAAATTATGCAAATGGGCTGACCACAATAAAGACGGGGGAGTGACACTATTATGATACAGACAGTCCAACTCTAACAAATCAACCAGTGCCAGTTAAGATGCAAGCATTTCTTGTAGATGAGCCAATTCACTAATCTAAAGTCTACATATCCACCAATTCGCTCAAATTCAAATCAACAGAACTATCAAAAAAACTTTTCCATTAATCAACCTTAATTCCAAATAAACTCTTATGTGCAAAACAGAAACATTCCTATTTAGTCTTAAATCCCGATGAAGTAATCCATTAAAAGGATTGATGAATAGATTTCTTTACTAAAAGACTTGCCTAAAAACTGAATAACGTCTCCTATAGTGACATCTAACTGATGTTACCAATATTTTGACAGATAAGTTCAAAGACTGATTGATAGTAATATTCTTGGGGTTCATAGATGCTACAAGCGCATCAAAAGAACTGACTACCTGTAAAAAATCTAAGTATACAGGATAAACTCAAATAAACAATGTTTACATAAATCTAATTAATCAAAGACTCCATGCCTTATCACATGAAGAATGTCACTAATCTTACCTTGGCAGTTGTTCCATAATGAAAGTGAAAAAAACTTGTGCTATTTAGAAAAAAATGTTGAAATTTTGGCCAACCAGCAGAAATGACAAATAGGAAAAGATCATTTGCATTTTTCTCAAATCGACACATTTATGCTATTAATTTTTAAGTAGAACTTGCTTTTTTTCCCTCAAATCTTTTCAGAGAAACACAAGAGATAAATTTAGTAAAGGAAGCATAATTCAAAAAGAGCAGAGATTGAAAATGTTTTCAAAACAGAAAGTTAATTCAGAATATATATTCTTTACTGTTTATTCAATGGACATAGTTGTTGGACAAGGTCAACAAAGCTATCTCCATACAAATATGAACATGCATAAAATTCAAATACAATGAAGGCATCTTTTCTTGAGATTATCATATAAACAAAACCCAAACAGACAAAACATCAGTTATAGTCATCAATATTTCAACATAAATAATATGAATAGTCAACATCAACTTACAAGGAGAAAAAAAAAAGAGTAGGCAGTGACAATACGAAGCAAAGAAAAGTACAAGAAAAAAAAATGGTTTATTGTTGGATAGGACTACCTGCATAGAGTCTTTCATTCATTTTTACATATAGTACATTTGGAAAATAATAACTTTAAACACAAATCTAAACTAGACTGCTTGGGCAACTATAGCAAGTTCACTTGTTAAAGGAAAAAAAATTTCATAGCACAATCCAAATCCTCAGTATTAGCTTTGTCAGGTATTTAGCCAAAGTCTCCAAAGAACTAGAAGCTCAGTAACAAAATTATTAAATCTCTAAAAGTGATACCACCATTTTGTTGGAATTTCTGAGACAAGGTGATGTTTCTTGATTCATTTGGACCAATTTGCTCATCTTTGTTGTTTTTATTACAATATACCTTCCAGGCTGTTTTTTCAGTAACCTTTAAAAAGTAGTCAGAAAGAATTTTTATCCAAGCTATACAAGCATATTTGTAACATCCAGATCCTTCCTAAAGAATTCTATAATTTCTAACTCCTCAAGTCATCTCAGTGAAGCACATGTACCACTCCCCTTACACTGTGTTTTACAATTTTAAACATTTTATTCTTTATCAATGTAAGAAATACTTACTGGAATTTACAGGCTTATTTGCCAAAAATGGGTGTGTGGTTAAAACGTGAGCATTTTAACCTGGGTTTGAATCTCACTATGTTTGATTTGTCAAGAAGAGGAGTTCTTGATAATATCAGCCTGAAGAGACAATCTTAGCATGTAGTACCATTAAAAAGGGCCTAAAAACCAGATCACAAGTTGACTCAAGCTTTATGATCAAAACTGAATCAACAAAACTGTTTCAAAGCTATCATTTGTTATGATAGTCATTGTGACTATAGATTTGGGCATACTGACTTTGTTCAAATACCGATCATTCTAGATTATGTGCTCTCTCTCTCACACACACACACACACACAGAAACTGTCACTAAGGTATGCACAGTATAGTTACTGTATAAACCACAGACTGGCTGTGTGGGTTTTGAAGAAACGCAAACATGTCTGAGAAGGCATCTGCAATTGGGATTAGCTAGCCATCTAAATGGACTCCACAATCTCCCAAGATTTACAAATGGCTACCATTTGTTGAATGATGGCAACATCTTATGACATAATTAAAATGAAAAGTTGTTCTTTTCTTCATATATAAACAAATGACAGAAACATTCTGAATGCTCAAAGTCTCAAATTAATATCTACATAGTAAGTTTGAAACTTAAAATGTCTTGTAAGGTGGATTTCATGGATAAAGAGAAACATTTTAAGACCTTTAAAGCTTTCAGAAGGTAAAACAATGTTGGAAATTGCAAAAATTATCATCAGGTACCACTGAATCGTGGAGAAATTCATTGAAGATCCTGGTCAACTCAGGAGTAAATTCGATAAATGCATACTGTACCCCATATCAAGAGAGAAGTTATTAAAATCTGTCTTTGTCAAGACATGAAATTTTACACAGGAAGAAAGCACAATATTATGCGTCCTAAATTAAGTAAACATGTGAAACTGATCATCATCTCTTTTTTTTTTTAAAATCTTTATATTGAAGACTGCATGAAATGGGCAACAAAATATATGAAGACTTATTTTTTGACCATTCCTTTCACTACTCGTTGATGAGCTGTACAGATGGAGCAAAAACTGGATGCCTACTAGCAGAAACAAACATTACAGGTTGAGATACAAAGCAAAGTTATCTTGATATTTTGGGGTAGGAATATTAAGTGGTGATGTGGTGAGCTTATGGTAAGTTTCATATGGTTATTTGTGGAGCTGTGGTTCAAGAAGCCAAATGCTTTCAGAAAGAAGATTTTCATGCACAACAATGATCCATCACATTCAGTGAAGAAAACTGATGACTATCTGAATAAAATAGGTTTCAAAGGCATTTATTTGATTAAGTGGTTGGTTCGTTTGACATTAAACAGAATGAAAACTTGTTGAGCATTCTGAAGAAGAAGATTTACATTGGTGGACAGTAATATACCAAGAAGATGAACTTTGGAATGCTATTTCAGAGGATTTGCAGTATGTTTCATATAAAGAAATACAAGGACCCACAAAACCAATGGATAAACAACTTCTAAAATATTTTCAGAAAATGGCACATACAATTCACATTAATGTTGTCTTCATAATTTCATGTCATTGCAATGACATGGTTATCAATTTTTTTCAAACTGTATGTTTTTGTAAGCTATGCAAACATGGTGTAATTATAAATTATAATCAATAAAGTCTTAAATAGGTGCCGTATACATAATGTAGTATCTGGTTGGTTGTAAAAGTGATAAGGATTTTGAATGATGTTTTTTCTGAGTATATATGAACCACTCTTTTTAGAATAGATGATTTAAGTCATTGCTTAGTAAATATATACATCTGTAGGTCATAATACCATTTGATAAATATAAATGATTTACACTTAAGCACATTAATTAATCTGAAAACACTCATGTAGTAGTATCTTTTTTTAAGAGTTACCTGTTCACACAGAAATCAATTTTTTTTACGTAATAATATAATGACTTCTTATAAGTAAATGATATATTACCAGATTACTGATATCTATTCTAAGGGGTGTTGATAGGATCCAGTATCAAGATGGGGTCTAGGACAACTAATGAAGTATCAAATAAAATGAATGATCACTACAAGTTTTAATATAAAGAATGTCCTTTCCATGCTTCAAGGCATATGTATGCCCATGCAGTTTGAATTCAAAATGTTCCATTTCGTAGATTGGTTACCACCCAAAGCTAGGGAGCTCATTCTGCCCTGTAGATAAGGGAGTAGTTGCATTCATTACTTTTACAAAGGACATGAATATAATAAACTCAGCCTGGATTTGAGTAGGTAGCCTAATAGTGGGACAGATTACTGACGATGACCATGCAACCCCATGTAATAAAAATACAAGTTCTAAGTGAGTAAAATTATATAAAAACGAGATTATAATTATGCTCATCTCGAAAACCTTCCTCGAAAACTCTCGAATGAAGAGAAAAATGGTTGTAAAAAAAGAAAGAGCTTAGGGCATGAAAGTTTATCAAAAGTGTTTGGACCGAAATCAGCACAAAACCCAAAGAAAAAACCCGACATGAGTAATCATCTAACAGAAAGCGTTCAATACAAAGGTAGAGCAAACTAAATAGTACCTAATGAGCCAGACGAACCTACCTAGGTTTCACCTAGACGGATCATTGACGATCCTAGGTAGGTTTGTCTGACTCATTAGGTGCTATATATATATATATATATATAATATTTAACTATGACAATTCTCAATATATCATTAATAAACAAGGTAAGTTTTGTCAATATTCATCATTCATGTGATAACATGAATAAATATGGAAATACTTAAAAAGTTAAGAACATTTCTTGTTTGCTTGTGAAAGAACAAGCATGTTATTTAAAATTACTTTCATGCATTCAGTTTTGAATTCCATTTTTATCTAGCATTTATAATAAGTCTGAATAAAGTAATGAATCCTGCCAACAGGTCTAAATATTTTGGATGATTCAATGGCAGCTTGTTCATATTTAATGTATATATATATATCTACAGACATATATTAAACTAATCAAAATTGTCACTGAATGACTAAATTTCAAAATTTGAGTTTTAAACATATAACCAGAACTCAAATCATATATTTACTTACGAACAAGTTATGAATGCCCTGAGTTAAGCAGGATATATCCATTAAGTTTAAATTTACAAAAAAAAACAAAAAAAACAACATCAGTGGCTCTGTGAACAAAGGCATTCTTGCTAGAAAGAATGATGTAGTCAAATAATCTCAAAGTAGTTGCAACAGATTCTTGGTGAGGTTCAACTATACAAATCATATAATTCTGAACACTTCTGAAACTGCTCTTCAACTCTCTTGAGCTACCTTGTGTTCTGCCCTGGTGTTTATGTTTCTTAAAAGTCTCAACCCTACAAAGTTGAGCTGTTGAACTCATCTAGCCGTCAAGCAGCTTTACTCATGTGTCTATGAGGCAACTATCCTAAGTAGAATAGAGAATGTGTTCGTTCAGAAAATCCCCATAATTCCAACATTTCAATTTGCTTGAAGCTCTGCTTTATCATGATTATCAAGTAGGACAAACACTCAAGATCACTGACGTCAACCTGACTATTCTATGTTAGTTGTTCTAAGGAAACCTTTTCATCCTGACAGTAAGAAATAGAAATGTTGTATACCCCAAATCCATGTCTAAATAATTCATTTGTTTTGGGCATTAGAATATTTTTTAGTAACAGTTACATTTTTATAGATAAATAGTGTAAATAACCTTTTGTTGCATTTGTTATGATGAAAGAAGAAATAAATTAAAAACATTTTTCCGTGTTGTTATATTTGCAGTAATATTTTTTTTTATACCAGGCAATGCTTGGAATCCCTGTTTCTCCAACTTGTTATAATAATAATTAATATATTATAAATGAATTTTGCAAGTTGACTCAAAAAGAGTACTAAAATAAGCATGATTTTTTGGTTAGGATGCAAATGATTGATTTTAATTTTATCACATAAACAAATGGTATATATACAAAAGGCATAATCTGTTTTTTTATAACAAAAAGCATAAAATAAAAATATTGAAACAATTTCATTTCAGCTAAATGATCAGATCTGGTCATAGTAAAGAAGAAAATCTGTAACTAGTAAATTTTGCTATTCCAACAGACTGCAGATCCAAATTGAAAGAAAGTGAAAAGCCAGACAAATATCTCGAGCTGACCAAATAAATGAATACATGAAGATTAACAGTTGTGCCAAATATAGTTAGAGGGCTTGGAAGAACCTCAATGACCCTAACAAAAAGAATGGAAAAACTGGAAACCAAAAGATTAAAAACAATCTAGACAACACCACTGTTGACAACAATAGGAATACCAAGGAGACTTGCTGTCACTCACTCTCTTTATTATTATTATTATACAACAGAAATTCAGATATCTCTTGAAGTTTCACTGCAGATTTTATAAGACACCTGATAATCATTTAAAATAAATAGAAACAAATCAATATAAGAAAAAGCATTCTATAGAATAAGATATAAAAATACACAGCCAACCAGAAGTGGGAAAGTTCTAAGATTTACACTTCTGGTTAATAAAGTACACTTCTGTTGCATTGTCAGGCTATACTGAAATACAGCTTCATTGTAAAATTTTCCTACTTTATTTTTTGAAGTCCTGCCCCTCATTTAACATTTATTATACGCATATAGAGTTCAAGGATTATGGGATTGTAAGCTATCCAAGTACTAAATTGATAAATGATTTTGTGGTAACAACCATTAACAAGTTTTAAATAGATTTCAAAGCAATCTCTTTTTCAGGTTGCTAACCAAATTACTTGTATGATCTCTAACATTCATGGTTCTTAATGTGTAAGAAAAGCCTGTATAAATATTGTAGAAAATCATAAGTAGAGTTAGTATTTCATGGTTATTTTTAAAGAAAATGTAAAAGAATGAAAGCATGTACCTACAGTTATCGTTGATATCTAGATAACATTCACCTTAATGTTATAAGCAAAAGTGCGAGAAAACTGTCCATTAAAACAATGTGTTTCTGTCCCATTAATCAGAGGAAGACAAGTGTCCGGTAACTTTTCTCAGTATATCATATATGGTATTTTCATAATATATCTGAATTATCGTTTTTCTTTTCTTCTTATATCTTATTATATATTATGTCTATAAAACTATCTACATATTCAGTAAACTAGTCCGAGTTAATTTTACTGTAGTAATAACAACAAAGATGAGGACAATAGTCCAAATAATGTAAATAGTGTAAATAGTTCAAATAATGTAAATAGTGTAAATACTACCTCATCTTAGAAGTATAGACAAATAAGTTTACTGGTGTTGCATAGCTAAACTTTGAAAATATTTAACAATAAAAAAATCTTTGGCAAAATAATCAAACAGGTAAATTATGCTTTATTTTGTCTAATTGCAGGTGTCCTATTTTGTTTAATTAATCTGCTTAATGTCTAAGGATCAGAAACTTTGGGGTCATAAGTTTTGTTCAAAATTATTTGATAAAAACTTACCTTTCAGCTTAAATTATTTTATATGCCTCTATCTGAATAATTAAATGAGATGTATCTTAAAATGAAAGATTTTGTTCAAAATGAACCCAGTTGCTTATTAACTAGAAATTTAAGTTTGTACAATATTTGAACAAAAATAATTTCTCCACAAAGCTTTTTCCACTGTACAAAAGCAAATACTTTGATGATGTGAATACATTCAGATGAAACAGCTTGACTTTTCTAACAAGTTTTTGTTTCTTAAATACTTCTATTAATAAATACAAATTTAACCTAAAATATTTAAATTAAACAATTACCTCAATGCAAAAAATGTTTTATTGTATTTTTCTTCCTAATATCCTAGTGAATCAAATCAGCTTCATACTTATTTTCTATGTGACAGGAAAATCTAAAGGTCCCTTGGAATAGCTTTTGGAAAGCATCTTTGGCTAACAAATATTAAAATTAAAATCTCATTAGAAACAAAGAAAAGAGGGCTGAATTGTTATGCAATCCTCTTGTATGGCAGTGAAAGTTGGATAATAAAAAGCAACAGAAATGTCGTTCTCCAGAAGGATGATGAGAATACCATAAACTTAACATATGAACAATGAGCAAGTTTTAAGGAATATGGAAACAAAAAAAAATGACACTTGTAATAAGAATCAAAAAGAAAGAGATGAAACTTCTGGGACACAAAATGAGGAAGGGAGACTTTGAGAATTTGACACTCACAGGATATATTGAAGGTAGGATAAGCAAAAGAAAACACTGAGTCACCTAACTACTTAACAAGCTATTGTCGGAACAGGTTCTAGGAGGGATAATAAGGAGGCAGACATTGCTTAGAACTACAATGGATAGGAAATTGTGGAGAGCCATGATTTTCCCATTATTAAGGGACATGATATAATTTATTTTATAGATTTAGGCATAGAACTAGATTGGCAGATAGATCTCATCATTTTACAGTTGAAATTGTTAGATGTAACCATAAGTTCTATGCGGACAGTTTCTTCTCTTGCACTTCTCACTTGTGGAACTCTTTCAGCCACTTGTCAACTTTGATCAAAAGATTTCAATGCAATGCCATCTTGTCTCCTTAATACCTGTTCTTGTATCGTTTTCTTTCCTTAATATTTTTTTCCCCAGTTTCATTCACTCTCATGCATCTTAGTGACTTTATCACCTTGCTTGGAGTAAAATGATTAAAAAACAAAATAAAAGATATATTTCTGCTTGAGTATCTGTTGACAGCTGAAATCAGATAACAATGTTTACTTTTTGTGATAGCTATTGGTCAGATCATTGCAATGTTTTGAATTTTAGAGTGACTTTCATTATAGCTTGTTAGGTAGTGGAATCTATCTTCTACATCAACACTTACTACCTCATTCTCTTCAGGTTAAATCTAATGTAATGACTGCTTACTCTCTTATGCCTACTAGACTTTTCACTATTCACCTAGCTAGCCATTCAGCATTAATTCACTCTTCCACTTATTCCTTTATTCTTAATGCTGCTAAGAAAACAAATCCTCAAAATTCTAACCTTCTTAGTTATGATTGCACAAACAAAAGACAAAAGGTGACAATCTAAACTTATTTATAAATGGAACTTTGCCTGTGTGTGTGTGTGTGTGTGTGTGTAAGTGTATCCGTTACCTATAGACTCCGAAACTACTGAACCTATTTTCTTGAATATTTACACAGTTGTACTGTAAGTGTCTGCGAGTGTTCTTTGCTAACTTTTGTGTTGAGGTACTCCCGATAAATATCGATAATCGAAAAAAATCAAGTTATAGAAGGAGTGGTCCGATTTTAATCAAATTTGATACACCCATAGCCAATGGCATAAGAAACAATATTCAGAAGTTTCAAGGTTGCAGTTCTTACAATAGTGCAGAAAATTTGATATCGATACCAGGAAATCAAAATTTGACTAACATTCATTCATTTTTCTTTCAGTCTACGGTTTCACTTTAACTGGAAACAACTACTGATTTTTAGTCTTTCGTGCCAACATCCAAAGAGTTTGAGCTCCAGGACCATGGATTAGTTTTAAAGCTTTCATTACACCAGAGCAACGCCGGGCTATACTGCTAGTTAATTCTAAATAAACTTCTCTGATTATCTCTCAAAAGAAGACATAGATGTATGATGTAAAAGGACAAGGAACTAGGAGCCTTGCCCAATATACAAGCAAACAGCATTAATTTAATGGCAAGAGGAAAGAAAAAAAAGAAACAAAGATGTTAATTAAAGCTGTTTTAAACATGAAATAAGAAAATGGAAGTGTCCCTACTTTAGATTCCAAACTTAAAAGCATTTCAATGCCAAAATCTAATCTAGCATACCAAGAGAGGGTAATGAGTAGGCTGACAACCCAAACCGCAAGATGTTGCTAGTGCTGCCACCTCTAGCAAATCATATATCAAAGTCACAAAGTTTAAGAAAGAAGATAAAAATAAAGAAAAGAAGTGAGCACTCCACATGTGACACATTTATTTTAAATTAATATCAGATCCAATACTTCTAGCCCCTACCTTTATTCTTCTCCTCCCCTTTTTCCTTCTCCAATGGAGATGATGAACTGTTGAATTTTCTTTTTTTTTCATTTCTTTTCCTCTTTTTTTATTTATTTTTTTAATTAGGTGTGTGTTTGCTTTTATTGTTATTTTCATTTATTTATTTGGACTTTTTTTTTTTTTTTTTTTTTTTACTCACCTCATGTAGTGACATTGGTTTATCATTTTTCCTTTTTGAATCAAACCGCCCATAGATGGCTGCATACTTTCTCAACTCCTCCATCCTATTGGGATCATCAGGTGACATGTTCATTATCATCTGGAGGGAAAGGACAAATAGCTAATTGCACCATGCAGATTACACGAAAATAGAGCAAGTGAAAGAACAACACTTGTACAGACATTCAGATACACTGTTCCACATGCTCACAGATACACCTACACATACATATATCAAAGCAACCCACCCTCACAAAGAAGCTTCCAGAAAGAATGATAGAAAGACAATAGAGAAGAATAAAATGAAAAAAAAATGTTCCATCAAATATTGTATGCATTAATAAATTTTGTAAACTCATCTCTTATTCTCTTAGTTTAATGTTTTTTAAGGAAAGAAATGAACAAATAAACAAACAGGAACAAATGACTAGTAATTTAAAAAAGGCTACATATTCTGTTACCACCATTGGAAAGAGTTCATTAAAATTTCACCATTAACTTCAGAGACTGTAAGGAATAAAGACTAACTCTCAAGAAAGATCAAGCAAAGTGTATTGTCCATATTCTAGTAAACAAACATATCTTAAGATTCGTTGTAACTTTGTATTGTAACTTTAATATTGAACATTTTACAAAGTCAAAACTATCAAAAGAATCCATGAATGCATCACATCGTAATTGTAAGCCCATGTGTTTATTGTTACTACATCTTTTAACAAATGTTTTTAACATCCACTACAAAAATATTTAAGCAATATGAGGAAAAATTTTATACTAAATTTAAATGTAGTTTATAGTATTTATTTGAAACTTTGCTCATTCAGAAGTACTTGCTAATTATTAAGCAGTATCAAACTAGTTAATCTACTATTTTATCAAAAGCCCTATATTTAAAGAGTTCAAACATAACTTATTCTCATGATTTAATATGGCTAGGGAGCAAGACATTTTGATAAAAATTATAATGCATCCCATAAATAACAATTACAATGCTGGTATACCTCAACAGCTGAATAGCACAGGTAGGATTGGTACGACCAGTAAAACAGGTTCTATGCAGAAACAAAGTATACTTTTAGTTTTGCTGAAGCAGTTTTTAGTTATTCTGTTTTTAATATAGTTTTCCATGCAATGTTCCCCTTGCTATAGAAGTAGTAGTAATAACAAATGCTAAATTAGTATATATTACATGTTATATAAAAAAATATTTACCAACTTTAATGTGAAAATCTTATACAAGATGTATAACAATATATGCTAGAAGTGAAAATTTAATTCTCTTTCTAATTTATATTCTGAATTACTGATTCTTTTTTACTCTTCAATATAATACTTCTTTGATAATTCAGGACATTTTGTGATGAAGAAAATTCCCTGAGATCATACTCATTATGTAGGTGATAGAATAGATCCTGAAATAAATTAACAAGTGTATTTTATGGCACAAATCACATATACAAGCTACATCCTTACTACAGCTTAAAATCTTGTATATAAGAAAATTTATAAGTCGAGAATGTAGGAAATTGTAAAGTAAATAATGTAATAAACATGAACCAATAAAGAATAATCAAAAGTGAAACAATTTTTGGGTACATACTCTTAATAGTATAGTTAATTAAAAATATGAAAAAATTACAGGACTGTAAGAAAAATGGCAGATATGATAGGTTAATGTCAACACATGCAAAACAGAGAAACAAGCAAAAACTGTCATTTTGACTGCAATTTTGATTTTGAAGTACAAATTCAGCCAAACTGCCTTTTTATAGGCCATTTTTAGTTTTCTTTCACAAAATCACAAAAATGAATTAAGTGAAATCATTTATTGTTTTCCCTGAATAAAGGGCTTTTATCAAGTGAACTGAATATTTCAACTTGCAAAAATATTTGAAATAGGGTACAAGATGATTTTTTGCTATGATTTAAAAAAAAAAAACAATGTATGTTTATACACTGTTATAAACAGAATCAGAATTAAGTCATGTTCAGGTTAGTAATGTGTCTGTTTAATTAATTAATTAAAGTAGCCTTTTTTACAAGTACAACAGTTAAAGGAAAATGCAGTGCAAAGAAGTCACAGACAATTTCTATTAAAGAGACAACATCCATATCATTTAGAAGTGAAATTTAAAATTAGATTTTTTTTTTAAATTGAGAGAAAAATAAAACTAAGGTGATATATTTTCAAATTGGTGCCTCATATCAGGAAATTCTCTATACTGATGTCTACTTGTATTATATCTCTGTGTTTAATAGCTACGTGTGTGTGTGTGTGTGTGTGTGTGTGTGTGCATATGAGAATTATTATATTAAAACACATTCATGCTCATATACTTCAACCTTTTATTCTACGAGAGTTATAAAACATAATCAAACATTATTTCTTAGAGGATACTAGGCAAAGAACAGAAGGTTTATCAAACTATGTTTCGAATAGTATGAAAATGTATACAATATTTGTTTCTGTTTTTTTTTCATTCCTTTCTTAAAATACATTTTCCTTTTGTGCATGAAGGAATATATTGTACCTTTTAAATAAAATCAAAATTTCATCATTCAATTTTCAATTAGAACACCACTAACATTATGAATTAAAAAAAAAAAAAATCAGGAATTTCATCAAGATACCAGTTGGTTAGAATTAATAATCTAAAAAAATAAAAATAAAATAAAAACAATAAAACAGAAGATTGTCAAAAGTGATCTTTTTTAAGTTTCAAAAAAGGATGAAAATTAGTCGAACAAGTCAAACAGTGAGGGGCAATAACATAACCTTGATTCTCATTTCATTTATAAAGAGAAAAAACAGTATAAAAAATTGAAAAGAAAAAGAGATAAATACAAAGACAAGATAAAAGTTTTAAATAAACTTTATTATTTAGAGTCAAATGAAGTATTCTTTTTTCTTTGAAATTCAAAGTCCAAAATGATGATTAATAGAAAGTGGGAATTTTCTTGTTTTAGCGTGTTTTTCAGAGTCATGGAGAAAGAAAGTTTTTCATATATCAGATTATTTATATACTGTTCAAATTAGCCAGATTTGACTGGAAACAGGAAAAAAATCTGACCCACTCTCCAAAATGGAAATGTTACATTTTTTAAAAGCTTGGATCTAGAATGAATTGCACAGATGTTATGTAAAAAAGAGAGGGACAAGTAGATGAGAAGTGTGTGTAATTAAATTATTGATTTTCTAATAGCTGTTAAAGGTTTGGTCAGTACAAAGGAAAAACTTGGAAAATCATCATTCAAATCATTTTATACAAAATAAAAACTATTTGAAAATATCTTACTTTTCTTTTGTAATATTTAAAGGTATATTCTTTTTCTAAATTCATTTGTAAAGTTAAATCAAAGAAGAAAAAGTAGCTTAAAAAAAGAAAAGCAGTTAGCAAGTGAGTTACCTCTAATAACTATTACTTTAACTAATGGTAAATTATATTAAGTAAAATGAAAAGAAATATTTTACAGGGTCAGGACCTCACCAACTCCAAGGAAATTTGATGATTATTGTAAAATGCTGGAAATTCTCAATAAATCTATGCATTTTTCTTTCTAACAACTAGACACTACAGAAAAAATAGAAAGGATCTGAATGCTAATGTATTTTAAATCAATTACACAATGTGTACAGAAAATAAAAATATGCTGACAAATAAAGTCTTGTATATGATAACATAAAAGGATAAAAAAATTAACTATCAAAAAAGAAGTTTCGAGTTAATGCTGTAAATTAATTGCCAATTCAAACCATGTTTTGCATACTAATACTTTTATTAAAGATGAATTTTCTTGCAACTTTTGTAATTGTTTTCATCTTTGCTATTTTAAAAATTGTATTTGACAATGATATTTTAGCCTAAACTTACCACAAATGCTAAACAAATAAGTGATCATTAAAAAATTGTTTAGCATGTCTCCTAATATCTAGAAAATATGTTAATAAAAACAAATTCAAAAGGACAATAAAAAATAAGAATATTTAGCAGAGTATATATACTTTGTTTTTTAAATATACAATTTTGATTTTCTTATTCTTTAAATCTCACCCAATAATAGGATATGGAACTTATTTCAAAATAAAGCTTGTATAAAGGAAAATAATCTTAACACCATATACATAATCAAAGCTTGCTAAATGAAATTTTAAAATCAATATACAAAAATAAGTATAGATAGTTAAAAATCTAAAAAGAGAAGATCTTGACCTTAATGAAGAGAAAAGAAAAACAATTAGGACAATTATAAATATCAATAGAAGAAATGTCTGTTACTGATATTGACATAAAAAAGCTTGCTTTGTTTTTTAAATTACTGAATAGAGTTCAAAGACATTATTTTTCCACAGATTATTATAAATACTGATAGTTAAACATTAATACTAGATTGTCAAAATTTTATTCTAATTCAAATTTATCCAAGAATTTATTTCTACTACTTTTCAATTAGCATGTTCTCTAAACATAGTCACTTATTCACTCATTGTGTAGTTAAAGTCAAAGAAAATCTCTACAGTCATTGTGAATGTAAAAATAGGTAATCTGTCATACTGTTTGGCTAGTAAAAATTTGTATAAAAACATGATAGAATCAATAAGCAATAAAAATATGTTTAAATGAACAGAGATGATACCTTATACTGTGTGTGTGTGTGTGTGTGTGTGTGTGTGTGTGTGTGTGTGTGTGTGTGTCTGTCTGTCTGTCTCAAATGAGGTTTACCCAGAAAAAAAAAAAATTCCCAGCCAAACTGGGGCTATCTTAAAATGTTACAATAAACTGAAATAAGCCTTTTAGGTGAAGGAAGAACAGAGAAAGTGTAAATCAAATAGAAATCATTTTACTTGAGGAAATATCTTGTAATCCAAGGTTTATTCCACAAACAGAGGAAAAGCAATGGAAGTTGGGGAGGTCAAAAAAGTTCCAACTGATATTTAGATAAGAGATCAAAATTGAGTCATGAAAGCTAATGAAAGAATAGAAAAACTTCAGAAGACAGTAGTCTATCAAAATGAATAATCATTAGGAGTGTTTAAAATTAAATGACAGAGTTAATGTTTACAATCTGGCTTTGTTTTCCTCTGAATTTCTGAAATTAGACAAAGTTTTGGGGTATTTGAAATTCACATGTACAAAATATTACACATCGTAATATGAAATAGCAGATCTACTTAATTTCAAATATTCCAACAAATTGTTATTGATTGACTGCTGTTAAATAATATATAGACTGTTTTACAAGGAATTACTCAACTAAAAATTTAAAGTATAAATTTACTTGTTAAAATTTAATTAGCAAAAATATGATCCTGGTAAACATATCCAGTTGATTAAATAAAACCTAAAATTAATGTTTTATTTGGATAATTAATTAGCAGATTTTGAAAATAGTCCCACAATCTAAAATTGGAAACTTAAATATAATGGCAAAAGTAGCTATAAAAAAGATTAAAAGTTTTCAAGAAAAGGTTTACGCTATCTAGCTTTCCATATTTTTGCTTCTTTTTTTTTTTTAGGTTTAATTCAAAGACATGACAAGAAAGATTTTGTTTTGTTTTCAATTTAGAAATTTGGCTGGCAACACATTTTTTATTCTGTAAGAAGTAAGATCTAAAGATGGAAAATAGAGATATTTTTCTCTGAAATAATTATGATTTTTGTTGGAGAGTGGAACTGTTTAATTGACAAAAATTTACAGATGCACTTTAAGAAGAAATTTTCATAGAATTTCTTGAATATCTCATTCAAAGAAAACAGCTAAAAAACAATTGAAAATAAAGAATAGGAGAAACATATCTGAAACTGAATACAGAAATTATATGGAAAATATTTTCTTCATCTTTGATTATTAGATAATTGTCAAGAATATAAAAGAAAGAAGAGGTTCAGAACTAATTAATATTTATTAACAAGGGAGGCTATGTAGCAATGAAATACTCATCTCAGTAAAAAATATAAGCATATTTTTCATGTACGCTTTTCTTGTGTTATGAATCAGTATTTAGTAAGAAGAGTAGCAATTCAGAGAAGTTATTGGTAACCATTAATTATGAAGGCTACATATTTTAAAAAATAGGAATTAATAGATATATTTAACTCATTGAAATATCAACCTGTAAATGTGCCAAGATTAAGTAACATTTGATGCAAAAAAAAAAAATATATATTAGAAAAGAATATATTTAAAATAATAACAGACCACCTAGCTTAACATAAAATAGGCTGTATTGTAGACATGGCTTAAAAATAGTTTATTTAAAATTTTGTTCTATTCTTCTCTTTTTTTTTTTGTAGTTGTTATTTTGATATTCATTTTTTATAATGATGTCCAAAACTAATATAAGTCCCAAGTTAGAGGAGATCATCCTGAGGATATTTTTGCCATTATAACAATTCATTAGCAGAGACTTTTTCTCTTTTATTTATTTATTTTTTTTTTAATTTCATTTTCTGATTATAATCGATTGATACCTTGAGCAGGTGTGCAATCATTCATCATACTGAAACTAAATCCTCATCCTGCTCTGACAGTGATGTTATCAGATAAATGTTATAGGAAAGAAGCATCTTTTCAAAAAGGATCAGATTTATGTCTTGGAAATGGGCAGCATTTAAGAAAATTGGGTAAGTGATGTTACTGCAAATACTTGAAATCCAAGGGTTGTATGTACAAGAACATACAAATTCTTCTGTTCATAAGCCAAAAAAAATGCAAGCTGTCATCTGGATTGGCCAAATCTTCACTGGAGCTGTTGTCCAGAACTCTTTCAGTTAACATATTTGTTTTGGGTCAGCATAACTACAAGCAAATGCAGCAATGCTTTATTAGAATCATGTAAACTCTTAGATCTGGAAGCATTCAGAGAAAGAAGAGATAGAGACACACATAGATCTCTCACTCTTTCAGTCACATGAGAGCCATCTGGCTACATTCAACTGATGACCTTAGTAAGTCTAATAAATGCCACATTTTAAATTCAGAATGTTGTGACCTGACAGGATTTGGTCCTTGTTGTTTAAGCAACATGCTTAGTTGAATGGGTCTACCAGCAGAGTCAGATGCAGTCACAGTGCTATGCTTTCCTTTAGGTTTTGATGGTCAATTCTTTTTCATAGAAACAAAATTGTTTCAAATCTACCAATTCATTGATTAGTAAAGTTTTTTTGTTTTTTTTTAATACACACACAAAAAATCAGGTAACTGCATCCTTCTCAATGTTATTTTTTTTCTTTTCATCTCCAGCATTCTTGTTGCTTGTGTTGTAAGGTCATCATCATCATCACTTTACAGCTTTGACGAAGGTATATTGGTTTTTGTTCCACCTAGAGAGGTGACCGATCCTGCTAGTTGGGTTTGATACAGCATGATTGGTAGAGAAGTGATGGCTTGGAAGAATAGAGGAACATTTGTTGACGCCTGGGTGAAGCCATCTTGCTCTGGACTTGGTGCTGACTGGAGATCTTCTGGTCCTGTTGACAAAGGTAACATTGACTCCAATCAGTTGGCCTGTTAGCAGGGGAGTTAGCGAAGGAAGCTGAAGGTAAACAGTTTAAAGGCAGATGCCCAGTCAGAAATGGAATACGACTCGAGATGTATTTGCCCAGCACTTAGCTTTATTTCCACTTACTTAAAACAACAAATGGAATCTAGACAACAGTTAAAATATTTAATTAGTTAAATCTTTCCTTTATACACTAAATATAGTTGTCCATGAGTTAGCAACATAATTAAGAGTAACTAGTGCAGCCCCTCCAAGATATGTTTGGCCTGAAAAAGGTCCAAGCAAAGTTCCATATTTATGATAATATTGAACTCTGCAGTTTAAAATTGAGAATGCTCACTTAAGTTTCTTCTTTCATTTACCAAACTCATCCAAAAACATTTTCATAAAATTCTTTTAAAAAAAAATGAAGTTTTTAATGACTGTCAAAAAAGACAAAACAAATGAAGTGAACTGTAATAGTTAAGATCTAGATCTCGAGAACATTTCAAAAAGCCAACTGCAATAAAGGGCTGATGTTATTCTTTTATTAGCATTCTCATTTTAGGGATTTCTTTAATGCTTTTCTTTAAAAAGTTATCTTCAGGTATCATGGCAGAAATCTTTATTCCTAACATGTAACTAGTAAAGTTCTAATACACATATTCAACCGATTTTTAGAAAGGTTGAAAGAGAAATTTGTCAATTACTTGACCAAAGACATATATAAAACAAAAAAGCACTAAGGAATTCTAATCTATAAAACACAAGACCAAAATTCAAGCAGTCATACCTTTTGTATTGAAAGATATAATACCCATTTTACTGCTAGTTTACATGATGTCTTTAAATTGACATTACCATTTTTAAGTTTATATCATTTAGTGTGGCAGTTTTAAATTTATCTTTAAAAAATTTAAACTAGTTTTGGAAATGCAAAATACAAGATATATTAAATAACTTGGCATGTTCTTGATACCTTTATACTAAGGTTAATGTCTATAATATAATTTTAAAACCTTGTTTTAAACACAAATATTTGAAAAGTTAACAATACAAATATATAAGGATTATAAACTTCTATACAGATTTCTATGAATAGACATTCTTCCCAGTATTAGTTTTTAAAATAACTCTGACATGATACCTGATAAGTAGCTAGAAATGTTCCATTTAAAAACAATGGATTTATAAACAAATACAGAAGGATTGATGTTTCAAAATGGAATATTATAGTAAGACTGGTAAGTAATTTATGGTCATATATTTATTATCAACACATAATGGATGATAAGTTAACACAAGATCTCTATGGATGTAAAAAAATAACAGAAATCTTATACAAAGCAAATAAAAACAATATAGCAATTACAAAAATAAACCAAGATATCAATAAACTGGGCATTTTCTTTTTTGATAAGTTAGCAAGTAGAAATTAATTAAAACAGAGAGGCAAACCTTAACTTTTAGCATTCAAATTATTTTGTTTTCCTATATTGCCTAATTGCTTTGCTACATTTATTTGTTGAGTCCATATAATTTCTATTCTTTTCTTTCTCCACATATCTATGTTGTCATATACTGTTTGCAAGGAAAACATCTTAGCAATAAAAATACATTCAATACTTAGAGTTAATAAATTCTTCTACTTGTATTTTCTCAAGCAGCTAAATTAACATCGAAACTAATGCACAGGATTGTGTGTGCGCACACACACACACAAACAAACAGAAATAATATATAAGAGCATTATGAACTAAATTTTATCATACAACATTCCTCCAAGTCCTGAATATTTCATGACAAAAAAGATTTTTAACATAAAAAAGGCAAGGAATTAAGGTAATTTTCTTTTCCAATAGGAAATGTTGCTAGTCATAATTTCTTGAATGGTTAAAAAGACACACAAACGTTTTTAACAGGAAAAAAAAGCAGGAATTTGAAAAAAAAATTAAGTACACTAATTGTTATAGCTATCACTTTTGTGTTGTAAAAAAGTTAGAATTTTCTGACCATAGTAACTTCATTCCAAGACAAAAATAATTGAGTAAAAGTAATCTGAATTGGCAAAGTTGCTTGTTTTGAAATCATGAACAAAGACTTCTTCCCAAATATAGAAATGTTAACTGCATTTTATTTTTGATTTTCCAGAAATTATCAAAAAATTAACTACAAATATCTAACAAACATCCATACAATGGTGTAGACAAAAACAAAAAAAAATTCCCCAACCTGCCAACCAAGTAATTTTAATTAAACTTTGACTGAGATCACCATTAAAATAAAGGCATCATAAACAGCATTAAACAATTCTACATAAGTGTCTTTAGTAATGGAAGGAAAATGAATGAAGAAACAAAGCAGTGTAGTCATTGAAAAGACAATTAAGGGTATATATATATATATATATATATATATATATATATTAAGAAAACAAACAAAAGAAAATAAATTAAGAGAAAAAATGAGACAAACCTGTATTTCTCTGTTAATTTGTTTTTTAAGATTTAATTCTTTTGGTTCAAATCCAGGAGACTCTTTGGCAACCCTGGCAGCAGCTTCAGCAATGGCTATTATTTGACTTTCAACCAGAACTGGTGTGGGTAATGGTGATGAAGAGGAATGTTGTTTCATATTAATGTCAACTGGCTGGAATGACATCAGACAAGATGACTGGTCAGTGAACTGCAATAACAATCAGGGAACAGCATTGTGAACAGAAAGGAAAAAAAAAAGTTGATTTAATTTAAGAAATAGCTTTTTGAAAAATAAATGTTTAAGAAACAAAGAACAAGTCTTGATTTTCAATTAATACTTGCATAAATATTATTGAATAAGTAAACCATATTATACTGTTTACTGTATATATTTGGTCACAATTATCTATATTTTATTTTGACAAAACATTCAGCAGAATTTGAAAGTGTTTTTGAGAATAGAGTTTTTTTGTTAGAGAACTAAAAAAATCAAGTTTGATGTCCTGATTTCTTTACTCCCAATCTTCAAGTTTGTGTTAAACTACCATGACTAACTTTTTTTATTTTGGCTTTTTTACCAACAGACATAAAAAGCCTACAAAGGTAATAATTTTAGAAGAAATCCTTATTTCTTCTGCAGATTAAATTTCTTCCTAATATTGCAGTTGATCAAACATGAGATTATTATTGGTGGGGTTTTTGTTACTTAACACAAGACACTCACCCTCCCATTTTCAGTTACAAAATAGTTTCAAATAAGAATATCTAAAAATAATATTTCTTTGACAAAATTTGCTCATTAACATTTGAAATTATTTTCTAGAAAGCATTCTTAATAATATCCTTTACCACACTATTCCAATGTACATTATAATCATGTTCAAGGAGAGTAAAATGTTTACTTGGTTGATATAATTTTTGAAAAGACCAAAATAGTAGTTATTGATATTCTAGTTCCCTACAAAAAATATCAATATAAAGCTATTTTCCATGTACATACCAAGTTGCCTTCACTAGGTATATAAATGTTATATTCAAATAACAGGCTGCATCTAAATGCAAATTGTTTTTTAATCATTTCATCTCAAGCAAAGCAATAAAAGCCACTAAGATGCAAGGAGTTACTGAGAGTGAAAGAAAAAGAGAAAACAATAAAATAACAATAAAACAGAAAATGCAATTGACACTGCATTAAATCTTTGAAAATCGTGGTTAACGAGAAAGCGGAAAGTCAAAGAGAGTTCCACAAGCAAGAAGTACAAGAGAAGAAACTGTTAGCATAGAACTTATGGTCACATATAGCAAATTTCAGGTACCAAAGTGGAAGCTCCTCAGAACAATTACCACAAAAATATTTATAGAAAAGGCACAGGGAAGCCACACTATGGCAGTGGGAAAGTAACTGAAACCAAAATGTCAGGTCAAGACAGATAATATTGCAGATTCTCCTTTGGATTTTGTTAAGAATCTTTAGCTATATAGCAAAAGCACCAAATGAGAAGTGACAGTGATATTTTTTGTACAAACAAATGGCCAACTTATGAATATATAAGATAGATTCAGGCAAGAAAAATTATTATAGTGAATCAATTTTCCAAGCTGTAAACTTAGAATCAATTCAACATAATCATGTCAGTAGAAAGCATGAAATCAAGAAGACACAGTAAGTTGATCTCCTGAAGGTTAGCATCAGCCATACTGATTAAGGCGAAAAAGATTCCGTAAGATGATTAGAATTTCATTTTGGAGGTGTTAGAATTAACAAGCTATTTCTTGCCCCAGTTAGCAACAGATTGAAGGTTATTTTCAAGATCAGCTAATTTGATTTTTTGAACCACTAAGAGTTACTATTAAAACAGCAAAGATACTACCCAGTCAGGAACTTATTACAGTGGAAAGGTTGTTAATGAAAAAGGGAATGAAGTAGGTCCAAGAATATAGCAATGCAATAAGATCTAGAAGATTGGCTGTTAAAGACAATATTCATTACATGATTTGATAAGAAAGATTCAAATAAAAAAAATTGAATTCTTTGTAATCCTTCAACTTGGGAAGAGGACCAGCATGCCAAATCTTGTCTAATGCCTTCAGAATATTTAAAATATCACTTAACAGAATAGATTTTAATCTCTTCTCATAATTTTCTTTCTCTTGACACTATATATTTGCATTTAGAATAATGTTCTGTTCGAAAAATTTCAAATTTTTCATTATTTATATTTCTCTTTTCCAGACAACTGTAAAATTTTAATTATTCCACAAATTATTACAAAGAAACTTTTCAGTCACTACCAGTCTAGCCTACCTATTACTACTTGATCAAAAACACCATAATAATTACAATAATGTTATTGATTTATATTTTCTTTTTATCAAATAAGATATTCCATGTATAGTTAGCAAATTAGTGCACAAACCAAAGAAAGCCACCTAAATCTATCAGTTACCAAAATTAAGAAATAAGTTTTTCAAATTACATTATCACAATTTTAATTGATGGGCTGCAAGAGAGTGAAGGCTTGAACTCTATTCCTGGATACTTGATTGGTACTAAGTTATCTACTTTATAGATTCCTTGAAAACAGTTGTATCATTACAAAATATTTATATTTTCACTCATCAGTTTATTTATTATAAAAATTATAAAATAAAAAGCAATACAACTAACAAAGCATAATAGCTGCAAAAATATTAACTGTATAAAATTGTTAAGCAGATAACTAATAAAAAATAAAATAATTAATAAACATGACAGAAATAGGTGAAACAATATGTACTAATTTGATTGTATGATGAAAACAAATGTATCATGATACCAAATAAAAATCGATTGCAACAGTATCATCAAAGAAACAATTGTATTGATCAAAATGTGTAATAAAATAACAAATGCAAGATCATAATCATTCTTGTGAAAACATCTGTTTGCATGATTCAAAATATTTAACTATTTATAAAATGCATTTCAAGAAGCATTTAAAAAAAAAAAAAAAATGAGGAACAATGAAAATAGAAAAAATTTGTCCATTCAAAACTACCTCTTAAAGTATAAGTAGAGAAGAGAAATTCCCTACTCAAATATGGAAATGGAATGCCAAACCATATTTTGCTAATTCCAAACTTTTAAAACTAAAATATAACAGTGCACTGTTTTGAAAAAACTACGATTCTTTTTAAAAAAAACATTAAAATAAAAAAATTGCTTTAATATATAAAAAAAATCCCTCAACACTATTTAAAATTTATAAAAGAAACTTAACTCTCATGTACATGATATCATATCATTTGAACTGTTGCTGAAGAAAAGTAAAAATGCTACTAATGCTGTAGAATGACAAAGATATTCACAGGATAGATTTTTTTTCATTATAACATAAATACTTAATTATTTTTATAACGTTTATTCCGAAAGAATTAAGGCAAACATCAAAGATATGAAGAAATAAGACTTTAAAATTTAACATAACATTTATAGTGAATGGTTGAGCAAACCTTAAAAGTGATTGTTCACTAGCTATTTTTGATAATTACTAATCAAAAGGTATCAGAAAAAAAGACAACTTTTCTTTTTACTTAATCACTGAAAATCATTTTAACTTAAAAATGAAAAAAAATTAATTTACATTTTACATTTATACCATGGTGTTTTTTATTAAAAGCCAAGTCACCAAGAACTGAAGACCTATCTCAAATATTGTTCCATCAGGAGTAAAGACTTTTAGTTTGAGTTTGTGGTAGTTTGCTGCCATAGTTAGCTTAAAAAATTAAAAGAAAAATGGAGAGATTAAGAGTATAATTAATTTGGATTGAAATGTTAATCCTCTTTATTTTGGTATATTTTTTTTCTTTACTAAGGTTTTATTACAATATATAATTTGGGGGAACTTTACATCCATCACTCCCCATCCCATTAACAAATGTGTACGAGATGTTATGTGCATTTTGATCATTGAATTAATTATCCACATTAAAACAGTTTTAATGAAAAAAAAATTGAAACTATGAATTCTTAAACAAAAATATGACAAAAAAATAAATATAAAAGTAACTTTATTTTATTGTTTAGCAATAAACTAACTGTTATTATGTTGACTTATTTTGTCATGAATATGTTTTATGATTATAGAAGTAGAAAATCAGAAAATATGCATGATTTAAAAGCAGGGTTAGATTTACTGTTGTGTAAACCATATTCACAATATCTAAAATTATTGGATTAAATTTATTGAATTTAATTCTGACATTTACTTTAAATAGCATTCTTAATAAATCATTTTTTGTTAATTTTGTAGTATAAAATATCCTGTTTAATCCTATTTTATGTTTTCTTTAATGGCAAAATAAACTAAATTCAACATACATTTTTCAAACTACTTTTCAAAATTAAAAACACAAATTACTCATAAAAAATTAAATTTATGAATATATTCATTGTTATAGATAACAATATCAGAAAAAATATTACGTTAACTTTATGGTAACAAATAATAGCATTTTTAAATAAATTTTGAATTGTAAAAACTGAGTTACTGAAGAAAAACTGAAGAAAAAAACTTTAGAAGAAAAGTGTTAAAAATTAACCATAACAAAACTCTTAAAATCAACTTTCTTGGGAGACTTTGTAACATTAGTAATAAGACTAAAAAAATAAGATTAATAGATTATTTCTTTAAATCAAGTAAAATTAAAATGTTACAATTTGGTATATGAAGTGTGTGGTAAAAACTCAACATGCTTTTTTTTATATGTTAGAAACAGAAATCCAGAGAACACAAAAATAACTAATGTTGATTATTAGTGTATTGATTTCATGAATAGAAATTCTGTAGATAAAAATAACTTTCTAATAACAAGACCAAGTTTCCTAAATTACATTTGTTTAGTGAATTTCAACAAAAATTTGTTTTTCCAATGAAAACAAAATATTATAGTAAATTCAAAGGAAATAAAGTAATTAAACCTTATACTTACTTCAATTAAATAAGCTGAAGTTATTACAAAAATAAAAAACTAACATTTCTTAAGCTAACTACAATAGCAGACAACTACAAACTCAACCCAACACTAAAAATTTTCAATCTCAGTAGAACAAGATTTTAGATGGGTCTCCAGTTTTGGGAAAGAGTTGCACTATGACCTGGGCTTTAGTAAAGAATGCTATGATTTATATATGTATAAAAATTAATTCATACAAATGTAAAATGGGCGCCTCAAGCACTTAGGTTGTAATTTAAAATAAGTCATACTTTTTATTTTTGACTTTAAAACAATTTTCAAGTAATTACTGAAAATACTACTCTTCTAAGTACAATTTTAATAGTACATAAACTTAAGTGTCAAAATGCAAAAGCAATCAATGTTAGAAAGGTGGAATTTTCAACATAGTATATGTATATATGTAGGCACATCAGAGGAAAGAATATGTAATTGAGGAAAAGTTATTTTGAAGAAATTTTGTTCAAAGCAATTTCATCACAGTAAAAGTTACCTTGTGTGTAATATACAAAAAGTAATATGAAATAAAGTAACACAGAGAGAAAGTATGTTAAAATGAAAAGTAAATAAAACTACTGGGAAAATGTTCTGATTACAGAGCAACTGCAGAATCTAAAAACATGAAAATGCAAAAAACAACCTGCAACATTAAACAGTTATGACCTATTAAAAAATTGATAAGGGAGGTAAATTCTCATTTTAAAATATTTCACAAAAAAAAGATTAATCTGATTTAATTTTTTTATTAATTCTCTTTTAATGAGATTTTTTAAACGGAAAATTTGTGTTTGATGCATGATAACAAAAACATTGGTCAATAGTTGAAACAATAGTTAAAGTAGTCTGCATCTATAGATGCATAGTAGTAGTATAGTGTAGTGTGGAAGAGAAGCAATTGAGTCATAGACAGTAGAGAGCTTTGTCTCTATAGATGTGCAGTAGCAGTTCAATGTAGCAGAGAAATCAGTCTACAGATATCTAACAATGGTAGGACTAGGCAAGCTCACTTAAGTGAACAGCAGTAGGCCATTTATATCTATCTCTGACAGAGAAATAGAAAAATATAAAGTTATCATTTGCAAGACAGACAGGAAGTTCTATAGAAAAGTTCTATTAATGCCTAATTGTTAGGGCTGTAAGGTTTCATAGCTATAGAATAATATCTGCAGAGTAAACAAGTGAGATCGTTCAAGAGATATAGTAACAGAAGTAGTATAAAGAAAAACGACCTTATTAGATGTGTATCATGAAGTGAAAATTCTAACAGAGATAACGTTTCATCTTGATCTTGAGTACACAATTGTTGATGCATATCCAGTCCTGTTGTACTTCTGTCACCTGGTCTTCTCTCCAGATTTTTAATATTAAACATCTAAAGCCAAATGTACAGCCGTCTTCACATGTGAGTATCTGTGCATACATAAGTGACAGGTTTTCAAAACATGCTTATCCAGGAAACATTCACGAAAAACCATGTTTATCCAGGAAACATCAATAATAATAGTGAACTATTTCGAGATCGGTCATTTTAAATTCTCAAACAAAATAGTGTGGCTTGATGGACTGAAGAGATAAAATGACTAAGTGCATATATTATCTATGAAATAACCATAGGCAATAAGTAGGTTGATATGTATGCATTTGATGTAAAATCTTATGCAAGTATTCCAATACACTTAAGCAGAAAAATTAAATAATGGAAAAGACAGGTATCCAAACCACCGTAAACTAACAATATAAAGAAAGTTTGTTTTTTTTTTCCACATAGATTTAAAGGCAAATATTTCTGTAGCAGATATCTACAAACACATCTCATTAAACTATCTGATCATGTTGGATAACATTTCCCAGTTCCTTACACTAGTACTTGATTTAAACCCACAACTAAATGGGTGTTAAATTGATCTAAGCACAAAGAAAAACAAAAAACAAAAAAACAAAAACAAACAAACAGCTAAAGCCTATAAAGCATTAAAATGCTAAAGAATTTATGATTCGATACAAATTTAAAGAAAATGAAAAAATGATTTGGTAGAAAGAAACAAAGATACAAAGGCCACAGTTGGGAAGTGAAGAAGCTGGAGAACAGAAAGGTCAAGATTATACGCATAATAATTAGTGCTCATGGAAGCATGTAAAAATACTAGCAGCAAATATGAAAAAAACTGGAGATTGGAAAAAGAATTAGAAATGTTCAGACTGCAAAAGTATTGGAATCTGTGAGAATATCAAGAGTGATGGAGATTTGCCATCATTCAGCACCAGCAAAAAGCCCCAAAAGTTTTGTGTGAATATACAAATACATGCATACATGTATGATAATGAGTTGTTTTGAATCAAAATAAAAGTTATAACTTGTTTTAAGTTTTATTTTTCACTTATTTATTATTAAAAATATTTTTAAATTAATAGCAGTAAATCAAAGGATATGGAGACAGAGACAAAAGTTACCAAACTATAGCAACACTAATTGCAACTTGGATTCAGGTCAAATGAGGAAAAGAAAATCAAGTTGGAGAACTGTAGACAAAACACTCACCCCCCCACACAATCTGTATATTTTTTGTTTCTATTTAATACAATAGTGAAAATTAAATATAATCATTGTTGTTGGATGACTCAAAAAAGAATATTTTTAATAAAGAATTAGCTAATTGTACACAAATACAAGAATGAAATTGAACTAATGAAATATAACTCCAGACTAATATAAACTATATATATATATATATATATATATATATATATATACACACACTACATACTACTTTTTCCATTACACCCAATGGTGTGTAGGGCAGCATTTTTGCTGTTTCTGTAACAAACTGTTTTTATGGGGCAAGGTTGTTAGCCCTGTGTCCAACCCCCAAACCTGGAGGAAGGTGATTTTTTTAAGTGTAGCTTAGACATGACAGTCAGTCAGTTTAGTGCCATACGTGATACAAGCATGGGTCAGTCAGTCATGTCTCTTTCGAGACATGACTGACTGGGCAGAAGATTATCCCGCAGTAGGTTGCCATTGCTTTCTGCGGAAGACTGGTTGCCGACCAAGGCTATAGAACCCAATCTGTCCTGCTATTTAACCCATAACTGGAAGGAAGAGACAGACTAATACCTTTCCCAAGGGTATTTGCGCAACACATGGCCGAAAATAGGAGTTACCAGGTGAGGATCAAATTCATGACTCAGATATAATGATTCTAGCGAAATGAGCTTGCTAACCATTACACCATGCTGAGGTACCCAAATATAATTTTAGGTAAACAAAAATAGAAAGTAAAAATAAGACAAACAATCTTACACTTAATTGTACAAAACAAATAAATACTAATACAGAAAAACCCAGTAACAGTTGAAAAAGTTAAAAAATAATAATAAACAATAAATACATAATTTTTCCACTGGGAGTGACAATTTTTAGTTTCAATTTGCATTCTGAATTTAAAGAAAGATTATGTGTTTTGATGAGGCTCAAAAAAATTGAAAGATTTTAAGTTTAATTGAAAAATGCAAATATTGTTAAATATATATTTAATAACACATATGTAATAACACAAATATGTATTACCCATTGTAATAATCTAAAATCTTTTATAAAAGAGATATATATATATATATATATATATATAAAAAGCAAAGAAAAAATGGTGGAAACTGTTCTTTTGATTATCTCTGGCAAAAATTAAGAAAAGAAAATTAAAAAGCAAAAACTCAAACAGTAAATTAAGCATCTGAAAAGAAAGTTTGAGATTATTTTTAGAAGTTATTTAATTGAAAAAAATGTTTAAAAATGATTTTTTCATAATAAGTTAAAATTAAAAGGTGTGTAAATGTTTCATTATAACTAAGTAAAGCTAGAATCTTTAGGATTCACATAAATTTGTCTTCATTTGTGAGAATTTGTCCATTCCTTGAAAAAATAAGTTAAATAAGGAAACAAGAATTCTTTTTGATCATAGCTAATGATCAATGAATATTTTTATTTACTTAGTTTAACCAAAAGGCATAATCATAGTCTAATTAATTATGCTTGCAACCATATACCAGAAGTACATTTAATAACTTTATAACCTTTTCTAAAAAAAAATAACCAGAGGCAAAGTAACCTGGTGAAATTCTTTGCATTTTTTTCAAAAAGAAGCTCATTACTTAAAATATAGCAAGGAATTGATTTAAAGTATTTAAAGATTTTATATATTCTAAGTCACATAAAAGGGAGGGGGGGGCGCAACAGTGAAAATGTAAAATTCTTTATAAAAGAATATCTACAATAAAATAAATAGATACATGCACTAACATGTAGTAGCAAGATTTTACTGTTTCAAAATAGTTAAGCATATATTAAAATATATGAAAACTAGAAATTTGTTCTTATTTAAATCTGTGTTTGATATTTCTTATAATTATCACTAACAGAGAAATTCAGAAAGCAATGACTGTTAGGGGTTTATTTTCTCAATCTCATCTATTATGATTAAACTGTAAAGAAGAGTAAAATTGTGAACAAATACTTCAAGAGGAATCAAGATATCTCAGTACAAAATCAGTTATTTGGCCATAAATCACAAATTTAAGCTTAAAACATTTTTACTTTTTCATAATTTAGAAAGTAACTTCAAGCTACAAATGGACAGGGCCCTCACTTTATAATTGTCACATCTACAAAAAAGTAATGCAAGTTCAACCTATAAGCCCCAACCATAATTCATTTAAGAAGTAGGTATTTTTGTCACTATTCAAGCCCCAAGAAATGGGGATTCCAGTTTAACTCTGAAACTTGTATTTTACCAACTTTGACTTTTTACAAGCAGGAAGCTATGGTCATACTGAGAACTGAATAAAAAAGAAGTAATTTGGTACAATATTATGTATATGGGTCATGTAATGTTCATGTTTGAATTAGTGGATTATAGCTTTATTGAAAACAAAGTGCATCGAGTTACTGTTTTTAGAAACATACCAGTGATAGAAAAAGAATATTATTATCTCAATGACTTATGGAGAAATGAATCCAAAAACAAAGAATTAAAAGAAAGTATTTAGATATTATGTTGTTTTCTGTACTTGCTATTAAACTGGGACTGCAATGGATATTGGCTGTAATGTGATTTTTTTCTGTTTATTTTCCTTTTCAGAGAAACAAATACAGAAAAATGACACATTTAAATACTACAAAAAAAAAAAAAAAAAAAAAATTAACCAAGCCAGTGATTCTTTTGAGGGATTCACACAAATACAGTTATATACAATCTCACATAAAAAAGTCACAACATCATAACAAAAAGTAATAGCAACAACAAAGTGTATGTTCAAAGCAATCTAAATATCATGTTAATGATTAGTATAGCCAAATGGCTGAGCCTGTAACATGTAAATGATAAAAAAAATGTCACTAAAGGAACCATGCTGGGAATAGGCAGTGTCTCACAAAAGCAAAGTGGCTGCATATATACACAAAAGCTGTGAGCAGAAAATGCCAGAAGAAAAATGAAAAGAAATGAAAATACTGAATACATAATGAGACTATCATGCAAGTATTCAGATGCATAGAATTCTTTCAACAAACTTGATGAAATGCTAAGCTTGATTAAAGTACTATCTACTCATGCCATAGAACAAAGCAAGAGACAACATTGCAGTCCCCTGAGGATAATGTTCCCTATTTGGGAAAATTAGGGAAAATTGAATATTTTGAAATATTGCAAACTATATCATTTCAAAAAATAAAATCATCGCAAGAAATGGAAAAAAATGATTGAAGAATGCAGTAAATAATAAACAATATTTTGATTGCATGTATGTGCGTATATACACGCGTGAAAAATGATGTAATTAATATTCAGGAATTTAATTTTTGTTGATAAAGGTCACTTGATTACAAAACTATCAAATTTAGGTAAAGGAAATGGAGCTGGCTGAATATAATTCTACTCAATAAAAATTAGAATGACAGAAATAGATGTTCCATACTAAAAACTTTATTTGATTTGCTTCCAGGACTCACTCTTGAAAATTAATTCTGCAGCATTGTTTTCTCATATAAATTTGAGATTTTATCTAGGCATTTCAAAGAATATCTGAAGGAAAGTGTGTGTGTGTGTGTGTCCATGTGCATTTATGCAGTTGAGTGCAACCTGGCATTGCATCAGGTAACAAACAGTACATACAATAGAAGATAAAACAATAGCCAGGCAAACTGACTGCATCTTTTCTTTGAATAAAAAAAGAATTTCTAATAAAAGCCAAGAAGATCTTTGAAACTGATCAATTGAAATAAGAAATACTCTTGTAGTTGACTCAGTCACAAAAGTGGATAGAGTGGAAAAGGACTAAAAAAAAAAAACTTGATCAAACAATATACAATATGCTATTGGATAGCCACAGTAAGTATAAATAAAAAACAAGCACCATCATTTTAAAATATTTATAATTAAGTAGTTAACTGTTACTAATAGAAGAATCAAATATTGAACACTTAAATAAAAAATTATTTGGCCAACATAGTAAATAAATCAATTGTACTTAACATGGTAACAAAAGAATCTATTTGCATCCTGAGAATTTATAATTACATTGGGGGAGCTGAAAAATTCTCAGTTCGACACACTTCTTAAAAATCAATAATTCAATGACCAAACATAAGAATATTGATTTTGGGAAATGGGTAAAATCAAAAAAACTTCAATATCTCCTTGTACTCCTATTTGCTTAAATTATTTAACAGTTTTTTTTTCTCTCTCTCTGTCTCTCACACACACAATAAAAGTTTCCATAAACATTTAGCAAATGTTGCATATAAAAAAAAATAAAAAAATCTTTAAAAAATCAGTAAATATTTGGGAGGTAATTATTTTAATAAACAATGCAACATCATCAAAACTAGCTGCATGATTTTTCTAATGATTAAAAATGATAAATGAACAGATATTTGGAATGATAACCAAACTATAATTTTAAAAATCAAACACCATTCTGACTGAAAGATATTTAATTTCAGAAAAAGGTTTACTTATATGTTCTAAAATGAAGGGTTAAAGTGCAGAAAGATGCAATGGAGACAATTGGAAATTTGAGCAAGGGATGTACGATGTTGCCTTCACTAAGCTATGTTAAGTGTTAGTTATTAGTTGTTGCTAATAGCCAATATTTAAGCTACTACCTGAAGATGAGTCATTGCATGTTCTAGAGTTCATAACCAACGGTATATCAACATGTCCATTGGATGAAATAGGTTTTCGCATGACAAATCTAGGACTTGAAATGATTTCTTTGACAAATGTAGACAAAACCTAAGTGCTCTTTGAAAATTTCTTGTTCTGTAATGAAAAAAAAAAAAAAAAAAAAAAAGAAGAAAAAAAAAGAATTCCAGGTCAAATTCTTGAAAATTTTTGGATATGTTTAACACACACTCATCAATACACATTTACACTAACATACATATACATCTATACACTAATAAAATAAAATGCATATAAAAATACCAAATCCTACACCTATTCCTTATCCTGAACAATAAAGGCAAATCTAGAAAATATAGAATAAAAAAAATAATGAATAATTACTTTGCCATTTTTTCTGCTTTAGTGCATGAACATAAATATTAATTAAAAATTGCAGAAATGCATTTATTCCGTATGGACTCTTATTCCAAAAAATAAGTTTTTAATTCAGAAGAATGTTTAAGGGATAATTTTCTAATTATTCTGGTGAGGCTAAAAATTAGAAAGATTTTAACTTTCATCTGCATGTATATTTAAATAATTGTTGAGTTTTTATCAGTCATTACAAGACTGTGAATATTTTAATACCATATAAATACTAATGTATTGGCACCTTTAACATAAAGAATCAGTTATAACTCATTCCCTGACAGTTTTCTCTTCCAACTAAGAGATTGCATATTTATTGATATTTTCAATCATTTAGATATTGCAGAGTTTACATGCAGAAAATGATCATGGTAAGTAATAAGCAGGAAAGACTTAACCATTTCTTTAGCATTTGCACTCCAACTGGCTCAGATTAAAGAAAACCATAACACCATTTCAATCACATACAAGATGAAAATATATTTTATAAAAACTGAAAATCAAAAAACATTCCAATTATGCAAAACATTTTGGAGAGAATATTGCAATCAATCATTTGCCAATGAGAAATTGTTGCTTTTTAGAAATTAAGTGAAAATAAATGAAAGACTTGTAACTGTCCTATAACAATCTGTCATGAAAAACTTCTAGAAGGATTCAGTCCCTAGGTTTAAATTAGGTTCATATATCTATTGACTTCACATGATTTCAGATTGACTGAAAAATTTATTAAAAATCTAAATCAGACATCCCAATTCTCTTTCCTCAAATATCCACTCTTGTTATTACAATCAAATTATAACTAAATGTTGCAATGATTTAATTTATTAATGGAGTGGTGCTATTATTGAATTCCATTTCTGACAAAGAAAATCTTCTTTTATTGATTATATTTTAAAACACAATGATTTGGTTATTCTAATTTTGAAAATTTGTTTTGACTTATTTTGATTAGGTGATAGATTAAGTTTTATCCTTTTTGAATCAAAGAAATTCCTACTCTTTAAACTTTTTTTAGTATGTAATTTGTTTTGTTACTAGGAGATTTTTTCTTCTGTAGGATTCAAAAATGTCATAGATTAAAGTCAAATCAACTAAGAATTTAATCAGAAAGTAGACAGTTTTTGCAGAATAAAAAAAAAGAAAATAATTGACTAGTTTGTGAAAACAGTCACAAAATCATGAGACAGTCTTTTATTTTTTTTAAAGAGATGCATAAAAAAAGGAAAGTAAAATAAAAATATTTAAAAAAATATCATCATTATTAATACTAATAATAATACGTTATATAAAAATATTCTAATTAATTTAATGAACTTTAAAAAGAAAAAACAATAAGTGAAACTTAATTTGAGCAGAATAATTTTAAAATAAATGTGTATTTCTAAAAATAGAATCTCTCTCTCTCAATCTGAATTAATTTTATTTTTCAAATTGAGAGGTATCAAATTTATCTTAACTATAAAAAACAAAATATTTAAAAATTATTTGAAAATTCAAAGAAACACTAACAGTATTTTTTAAAATCTTATTGATTCTACATAGATTGGGATTAAAGAGTATATACAACACAGGAATAAAGATATTTTTAAATTTAATTTAGAGAAGATTAGCATAAAATAGAAATAGGCTACAAGGGTTGTAAGCTGTAATTTTGAGGTGGTAGTAGTAGTAGTAGTAGCAGTTGTAATTCCAATAGCAGAAATGGAAGTAAAATTAAACACAGATCATATGGTAAATAATAAGTGTCTTTATGAGTAATAGTAGTAGTAGTAGTAGTAGTGGTAGTAATAGTAGTAGTAGTAGTAGCAATAATTGTAGTAGAAATGGTAGTTGCTAGCATTCATGCACAGGTCTGCTGCTGCTGCTGTTGTCTGCTGTGGCCCTATAGAAAGGGGCTGGGAACCTGTCACTAAAGCATTGGCGCACACCAGTACTAGGCAAAAACATGCTCAGAGCTTACTTTTAGTTGATTTCAAATAAAGTGGTCTGAGTATATATCAATCCATAACATGGGTATGTTATTTTTCCAAGGCCTGAAAGTAGAACGAAAACTAGCTATAGTTTAACCCTTTGGTTTTTTCAATTTAAGATTGGATTTAGACAATAAATATGTTCCAGTAGGTTGGAGAGTGAAAAAATTAATAGGTAATAAAAAATAGTAAGGGTAATGATGATAAATTTCTCTTCAACTGTAGAAAGTTCAAACAACTTTCAAGCTTCTGGAAGACAACTGAATTTTCACAAGTTTGATGAGATACTAGGTGGTAATTTGAAAAGGCAGTTTTAGGATAAGTCAGCTCCAAAAAATTCATAGACTTCAAAACTGAAAGTATTTCCTCAGAAATGTGTGTACCACACAGACACAGGCACACACAAAACAGAATATATCTCAGAATGAGTAGAGATTTTTTTCTTAAATTTGTCTTTTTATATAAACTTTACAGAATTTTATTGGTTTTATTTATTTTTTATTATTTAATTGTTCTTCGGGCGGATTTGGTTTTCTTTACAATAGTTGTTTAATTAAATTTACCAGAAAAAAAAAAAAAGAAAGAAATTGGTGAAGAAAAAAGCATTTTTTTTTTGGCTTATTGTAACAAATTCTGAAAAGAGCAAAAGGATAAAAAAAAAACACTTGTAAAAAGTGAATTAAAATATGAATACAAAAACACACAAAACAAATAGAGGTTCCTTCTTAATTAGAAGAACAGAAATGAGATCCTTGCTTCTAATTAACTTTCATACAAAAAGAGAAGTGGAAGATAATTGATATTTATGGCATGGGCAATTATAGATTTTACAAGTACATAAAGCTCTAGTATATGGCATTTGAGAGACTGGCTGGTTTATCTCAAAGATTAGATTTATGACTGGAATCTTGAGTTTTCCCCAAATGAATCTCTTGCTATTTTCAAATCTTTTTGAACAGCATTTAATATTGATATCCTACAGAAAGCCACAAGGTCTGTAGTCCCAAATTTGAGGAGATTCTTCAGATATTAATAAGCAAAAAAACAAAAAAGACAAAAGAAAACAAAACGTTTTTATCCTTGTTCTTATAAAATGAAGTTTTGAAAACTTAACTATGAGCATAAAACTAATAAGACCATTTGTACTGCTACCAGGAGAGAAATAAAAAAGAAGCCAGTAAAAAGAGGACTAAAAGATGAAGACAAACAGAACATTACTTTGGTAAATTACTTTAATATCAGTTTTACGTTGCTTTTTCTAATATTTCACATACAAATATTATATAACTTCTGGGACCAAATACAAACATTTATTACAACATAACCAAATGATATTCAAATCACTAAGGACGGTATTCTTTTTAAATATTTAATTATCTAGTCCTCAAATGAAAATGCTTAAAAAGAAATTCAACTCTCAAAGATAATCAAATTATTAATGAAGTTCCATGAAGACAATATTTTAAATTTTTTTAAAGTGAAAATGTCAAGACAGAAATTTATAATAAAATGAAGTTGATCGTCACCATTTTACATTAATCTCTACCAAACATATGTTCCCTTAAAACGGAGAGACTGACAGAGAGCACAACATATGTAATAAAAGTTCAAATTCACTAATCGCTGGCAATATAAGTTAAGTGAAATTAAAAAAGTAGATAGCAGAGTCAGAAGAAAGAGTTCAAAATAAAAAAAATAAACACAAGATTATTTGATACTTCAAAATTAATTAAAAATAATTTAGTAGCAGTTTACATTGCTTGTTATCAATAGTTGTGTTATCTATATTTTTTTCTATCTATATATTTATATATTAATAACTGTTATCATTAATATATAAATTGAGGTGAGTAAAAAGTAAAAAAAAAAAGTTTTTAAAATAGAGAAAATTGAGTAAAATGTTGAAACATTGGACCACCTGAATTTTAAAAAGTATATTTACTTTTCTAACCTACTCTTAATTTAATACTATTCAAACAAAAGTAAAGCTTGCTGGGTTGATATCGTGAACTGTCAACAAAATTAATTAGGAATTTCACTTGTCCATTGCAAGTAGACAAAAAAATTTAATCGAAGAAAAGAGAATAAAAAATATTTTTTACTGTTTTATTTAAAGAGATTCTAAAATGAAATAAGAATTTAAAATGAAAACTGAAAAGCAAAATGGAAAAAAATGCAAGATGAAAAAGTAATGTCACCATTATTGCATTTCAAATGAGTATTTTACAACTTTTTATTAGTCTCTAATTCAAAACAAATAGAATTTAATCAAGTGTATAAATTTTTTTTAACTTTAGCATTACTTGCTTATAAAGTAAAAATGAAACAGGCAGAAAAACATGAAATAAATTGTGTCAAAGAATCTAGAAAATGTAAATTAAAAATTAATCAAAATATATATTAAGTTAAAAATATGAAATTTTAAGGATTTTATTTTCAGTTAAACAACATTACATAACAAATTTGCTTTATTAATTAAACTAATAATAAGAGATCTTAAAAAGTATTTATATTCTAGTTTTAAAATGAAATTATTAACTTTCCACATGCTCTTGATGAAGGAAAGCATTCATTTTGTGCAAAAGTGAAAGATTTGGAAAGAAACAGGGAAAAATTAATTTTAAAAAGTGTAAGAGAGGAGGACAAGAAGATAAAAGTGGAATCAAAATTGTACAGGAAATTGAAAGTAACAAAACTCTCACCTGGTCTGTTTCATGCTATGTGACATATTAAACAGATATTGTAGACGAGTTGCTGGATTATAATTTTGAGGTGAAATAGATCGAAAGCCATAAAAAGCCAATAGTTCAAATACTAAGTTTCAATACATAAAGTTTCTTATATAGTAAAAGTGAATCAAACTTTCAGAAATAGACGGACTAATTGCTATTTATCAAAGCATTTGTCTTTCAATTTAATATTACTTTGCATGTTAAACATGCTCTTGTGTGACGAACTGGATTACTTCAAAAAATAAGTGAAAAATAATGCTAATTACTAAATTACTTCATCATAATTGAATCTAACATAAACAATCGGGAAACAACAGGTACCCAAAATTGATTAGACATAATATATCTTGATGTCACTGATAAAAATATTATGTAATAAACACAAGACATACATACAAAAAATATTGATTAAAAGTTATCAGAAGTAACCATTACAATATACTAAACTAAGACTCATTCAGAATATGAAAATAAACATTGTGCGATAACAATGATTTCTAAAAAAAGTTATTCTTGAAATATAACAGTAGCTTGCAGTTACTCATGACTAGAATACTGCAGTGACTTGTACAAAAATAAAATAAAATTGTTTCCAAGGGAAACTAATCAACAAATTTTATAGCAAATCTATAATTGCTTAACAAATGTACTAAAGAAAAAAAAAAGAGCAAGTTATCTTATTAAAATCTCTTGACCTGAAAAACTAAAATAATCAAGGCATTATTTTTCATAAATTGACCACTATATTTTAAACATGCTATAAGATGAAAATTGTTTGAATTATGAAACTTATCAATAAGCATGATATAACATTAAGCACATCTTACTTTTTAGTTACTTGCAACAAGATCATTTCCTGACTTAGCTGATAAGAGAAATAGATGAAAGCCATGAAGAAAATATAAGAAACTAAAAATATAATGCATCTAATAAGATCCAAATAATTTTACTATCAACAAGGTATTTAATTTTGTTGAGAATGTATCTTTTAGGACAGTATAAAAGAAAATTAAAAAGTTAAATAATTCAAAAATACTATTTTTACAGTGACAATGAAAAGTACAATCCATTATGATACAAATGCAACAAGTAGATATTTTACTGGAAAAAACAAAACTATCCTGATTCTGCCACATTACTAGTAGCTACATAATCAAGGATTAATTTAGGCAATGGCATAGTCAACGTTCTATGAACCATAACTGCTTTCCTGTGATTTAAGCAAGCAAAAACAAAAAAGTATATAGCAAACAAATAAAAAGCATGATTGAATTTCTAAAAGTTTTAAAATAATAAAGAATATTTCTAGTAATATATTGTTTGCTGATCTGATAAAGATAAAATTAAAAAATGGAACATCTTTATTTATTTGTATAATCTTTCTGGTACCTTCCAGAAAGATTGTCATAAATATTTCATAAAATTAATGTGTTGATAGCTTTAAAAATGATAGCTATTATTCAAAAGGAAGTCAGAGTGCGTAGGTAAATGTTTTGTTATGGCTCAAATTATAAGAAGTTAACAATGATATTCTCAAAGAAAGAATTCTTTAAAAAGTGTACAAGATTTTAAAAAATACAAAAAACAAACAAACAAACAAATGTATCATAACATAGATGTTTCCAAGAGACTAGTTTTGAATGAGCCAAACTCAGTTAAAAATTCTTTTCAGTTTAAATAAAGCCAGATCAAATCACTCTCCATAAAGATTTAATAAGAGACAATCCCTATACATAGTCCCAGAGTATACTTTATCAAATGAGAAATGTTTCATAAAGTGTTGTTTATTTTCATACTTACAGATTTAAATTGACAGATATTTTTCCAAAATTGCTAAATAAAATCTTCAAAATCATCAAATTTTCTAAAAGTAAAGTTAAAAATTGTGTTTTCCAAAGGAATTATCTTGCAGCCTAATTAAAAAATCAAGTAGAATAAACAAAAATTTTACAGTAATTAAAAATGCCTTTTATATTTGAGGTGCTGAAAAATGCTCAGCCTGATCAAGAAGCTCTTCCAAAAAAAAATAAAAATAAATAAAAACAATATGTTTAGTCATTTGATGAAATTTTGGTAAGTAGGTTGGACTAAGAAATTTTCAGTACTCCATCATACAGATCTATTGGTGTGGTATCTATTTATCTATCAGAATGCATTATCATAGCAAGTCAGCAATATGTGAAAGAGTGAAGCAGTACTGTACAAGTGATTGTAGCAGAAGCAGCCAAATAAAGACAATCAAAGAGGAGCTGCACAAAATCAAAAGCTATTATTAGTGACATCTGTTTCAAATACATTTGAAATACTTTCTTTTTGTCATTCTACTTTTTATGTCAATATGGGGTTACATTTTATTTTCTGGGGATCTAAAATAATGCAAAATTCTTTATTTTCATAATTTCTTTGATAAAAAATAATTTGACAATAGTAAAATGGAAAAATTTACTAAATGATAATGCTGTTGGATTTTAGCAGATTAGAATCCCACCCACCTTCTTAAGATTGTATCAGTGAAATTGCTAAGAGTCAGGGATGTATTCTTTCATAGAATCTATTCTCTACATGTGGAAGTTACTAAGGAGTGCATTTTTTTTTTCAGTAATAGAAAGCTGAACTTTAAATGGATTAAAAACTATCTTAAATTCACATACTGTTAAATTGTGATGTTTCTGTATTGTGCTTTCCATCAGAAACTGCCAACGTGCAAAGGAGACAGCACATTTTATATGTAGCATTGTCTAGCATTTCAAATGTCCAATAAAGTTGACAGAAGCACAGAGATAAAAAAAATATTTTTTAGAATAAATAAACATAATAGTATGAAGAAAAAATGAAGCAAACACTAGGAAATTTTGTTATTCTAGAATTGTTCAAGTTTACTTGTCTAAATATTCATTGATCAAAAGAATAGTTAAATCTAAAATGCTTTGCCAATCTTCCAAGTTAATATTTATAAAATTTCTTAAAAAAGGAAAGCAATACAAGAAATATAAATGTGGAAGACAAAAGAAAAATTGTGGATAGAATGGATGGAAGAGAAAGAGAAAACCAAGAGAATTTAAATAATGCAGACATTTTCATAAATCCATATTTCTATATCCACTTAATGAAGAGCCAATTGTTCACATGTCAAAACCAGAAGAAAAAGAGAAAAGAACTGAATAATAAATACAAGATTAATAAAATATATAATGAATAAAAATCACGAAATTACATTTGCCAGCTATAATATTTCCTATATAAGGCTTTTATCAGAAAACAGGAAAGCAGAAGTGTCAAATTTTTATAAAAATTTTCAAAAAGTGTCATTACTCAGATAAACATCATTAGAAATGCCAATGGTTTATGAATCTATGCTGATATCAGATTGTAGATAATGCCTTAGGTTAAAGTTACTGGTATTTGTCGTAAAATATTAAATACTGTTAACAGTAACAAGTTTGAGGACACTTAAGAGTAGCAAGAGACGAAGTTACATTATTAACAAAAATATCTAAGTTGAAGATAAGTGTAGAAATACTTAAAAATGTTATAAAATTATTGATAATAATTTCATTAAGAACTTAAAGTTTTCATGTGTTTATACATTTATATATAAGACTTCCAAAGAGGAAAAGAAATTGAAATACATTTTGAAAGTATAAAGTATGGTACTGGTGGTTTAAATTGCAGTTAAAAACTTGCTATTCTAATGAATCGTCACAACTTGTCTGCATGCTATATCAAACATTAATACTCTCATTTTCCTTGTGAAGAAAAAAAAACAAAATCTGTCTGAAATTATTCAGAAGTTGAGCACAACAGAAAGAAGTGTGTACATTAGTGCACATACACAGTAACATTAAATGATTATTGTTATTAATATGATAATGGTACAAACAAATTTTATACATTTCATTTCCTGTCAGAAACTATTTGCATTATCTCCATTTCATGAGGGTTTGCCTAGCAGTATTGAATTCACTGCATTTGATTGTAAGATTGTACTAAAGAAGAGTTAAGATGTAACTTTTTGTTTTGTAGTTGTTTAAAGAATTATGAACATAAATGTCATAAAGAACTTTATACACTTTCAAGAAAAATTTGGCCCAAGATGATTATTTTTCTCTTCTGATGATCACGAAAGGAATGAAGCATTCATTCATCAATAAGATTATAGATTTTCCTTACTGAAAACATTTACTTCTCAAATCAAAATACTCTTTGTCAAATAGATTTTACAAATTTTAACAAAAATTAAATAAGAAAACATTTTAAAATCAGATTAGCATTTTATTATCTATGTACAAACACATAATTCATTCCCAAATTTTCCATTTTCATTGCTGCTTCAATATGTTTAATTTTATGCTAATCTTGATTTTTGTGACGGTTTATGTTGTAGATTCCTTCAAGATTTTTTAGCAGAAGGCCACTGATAAAAATATAATTTGCTGGTTTTTAATAAATATTTTACAGATGTGCATAGATATACTGTCCCATTATACAGAAAAATGCAAAAGTATTTCACCAATTGGACTGAACCATATATATATATATATATATATATATATATATATACACACACTCACTCTCTCGCTCTCACACACACACACACACACACACACTTGGTTTTTATTTTGTTTTACCTCATAACTTCAACGGGTTACTTATTGCCAACAAGATTCTTAGGATAGATTCAGATAAATAAAATATGCATTCTTTGTTAAAAATCAGCTTGTAGATCAGGGTTCATTGACATATTTTTATAAAGAGGGATTTTGTTGAGAGTCAAATGTATTGATGGTAATTTTTAAAATTAATTTTATACTTCCATAGTGTTTTGACCCTAGTTTGGGAGTTACTATTTATCCATATTTGGGACCATAATAGGTGTTATCACCCTGGATCAGGGTGGCTCTGGGAACAACAGCAATAAGGTGGTCCTATGCTCCCATTGTGTGTTGAGGTCGGATTTAGTTTCTCATCATGCCCAGGACAAACATATACAAAGTGCAATGGGTAAATTTTTGCCATCTTATAGTTTTTATTTTCTGTATGCACACTGTTTGATTTTGTTGATTGCACAGTATAGTAGGGTCAGTTGGGCAATGTCTCTGAGAAAAATAGGAACATGACCCAATTCAGTCTGCCAGTCATATGGAAATGACATGCTGTACTGCTTCATGCCAGAAGCTCCACGTGTCTGGGTGTCCATCTGAGTACAGTGCAGAGCATTTGGAAAATGTTGGATGAGTCTAACCGAAAAGCTGTTTGAAGTGATCATTAGTGAAATGATGCCTTTATTCATCTTCCCACAGGGTCTCTGGCTCTGAGATAGTGCAGCACTCAGTCAAGAGGTTTGATGCTGAAAGACCCTATGATGGCAAGAAAACTCTGCATCATGTCTTGCAAACAGGAAAACCCAACCATGTTTGTCAGAATTTCAGCAACTACATTGGCACCTAAGTTCCCAAAGGACAAACCATTTGATTTGATAATTATGTGTGGAGTGCAGTTGAGCGAATGACCAACAAACCTCTTTGTAACACCAAAGATGAACTAAAGGATTGGATTATGGCAGCAATAACCAAATTAAACAAGGAAACCTTTCAGAAGAGTTGCAGGAGATTCCAAAGTCATCTGGAGGCTGTGGATGTAGCCAATGGCGATTTTATTGAATAAATTTACTTTTGAGTATTTTGAAATATTTTCAACTAATTTCAAAAACATATATGGTTTAAAATGAGATGTCAGTGTTATCTTTCTTTCTATATAAATTAGAGAACAATATACCCATGGCACACTATGTGTGTGTATATATATATATATATATATACACACACACTTGAGTATTTGCAGGAGAAATGTCCGAGACCCATATTGAATGTCAAATGGGAAAGCAGAACTCCTGACACTGATGTCCTAGTCAGAGCTAAATGTCAAAGTATAGAGGCTCTTGTAACATCTTCCCAAATGTAACAGACAGAACACATAAATCAAATGAAGGAAAGTAGAATCCTGAAACAATTGTTTCATGGTGATCTGAGTATAGGAAAAAAAACAATCACAAACCAAGGAAAAGATGCAAAGACTGTATCAGAACAAACTAAGCTGGAGTTTGACCCTAGATAAAACTGGATGGATAAACCAAATTAGAGACAGTTGTCAACTTTTCGTAGAATGTCATCTGGAACTCAAACAGCTGAAGTGGTAACTTTGAATGGATAACAACCACAACCTTGATGAGGGAATCATGTGATTTCTGTCAGCGAATACTTCTTTCAAAGGCTGGCTGGGTAAATCATGTGAGGACACATAAAGAAAAACTGCCCTTGACATTCCCCAGACAGAGTGTGTGACAAGATATGCAAAGCCAGCTTCGGACTGAAAAGGCACATGATGGTAGACAAGAATCAGATACAGCAGTGTGAATCCAACAAGGTTGTGGCAGGCACATTGTTCATCTGTCACTTGTGTATTAAACCATGCAAATCTGTAGATAGCCTGGCAAGTTAACCTTTGGGATCATGCATAAGAGAGAGATATGAAATGAGGAGTGAACGTGATTATGCAACCATCATCTATGAAGATGCGGCAAATCATTATATATATATGTGTGTGTGTGTGGATATAAATAAGTATATAATATATATACATACAGATACACCCTGATATATAAATATTTATTGCGTGCAAATGGAACAGTGCTCAATATAATATGGCTGAGCTATAAAGTATATATAATTAAATATATATAGTATCCTATGTATAAAGCACGACTCAGAGTTTCATGCATTGCACAATCATCAGGTGCATACATAACAACATACACACACACACACATATATATATATATATCCTCCCAATTATGATAAGGCTATTGTTCATCTATTTGTGTGTCTGTATGAAACAAATATATATATATATATATATATATATATATTTGTTTCATACAGACACACAAATAGATGAACAATAGCCTAATCATATATATATATATATATCCTCCCAATTATGATAAGGCTATTGTTCATCTATTTGTGTGTCTGTATGAAACAAATATATATATATATATATATATATATATATATATATATATTTGTCCTCCTGTCATGCTCATGGAAAAAAAGACAACAGCGAGGCAGCATTGAGCGAGGCAGCCTCTGTTTAGTTTACTGCTAGTTATGTTGATTCAACACCCACAGAGCCCACCTGTGGTTTATACTGCAACTATGCTGAGTGGACCTTAGTTACAGTTTCTAGGAGAGGGCATATTATCTAGCATGAACAACAGTCCAAACAAGGCCAGGGTGGTCAAACCCTCGGTCACAATGAATTGTAGCTTTGAGTTAGAATCAACCAACAGTGGCTTCTCAGAGAAAGCTGTCTACTAAATTTCACTCACAAGGCTTGGTCAACCCATGGTCTGGTTTTCAGGCTCTTTCTAAAGATGCCGTATGCTGGAATCTCCTCCTCTAGTCCAATAATATCAAGAAATCACCTTCCTGACAAATCAATCATGATGAGATTTGAACCCAGGCTTCATGATCAGAAAGCGAACGTTATAACCACTCAGCCACATGCTCATATATATATATATATATATATATTTTTTTTTTTAATCAAATCACCCCAAGCAAGGAAGTACCACCACTGATGCACAGGGAGCTATATAAGAAAGTAAAAGTTTAGACAGGAGGAGTGAAGAGAAAGACAAACCAGTTACAAGAGGTGTCAGAGAAAAGGCAAGAGAAGGTTGGGAACACAGGTGTGAAGAAAGTTGCAAAGGTAGAGAGAAAGGAAAATAACAAGATACACAAGGATGATGTAGAAAAAACAAAGGAAGCACCAGAATCAAGTGGATAAGAGGTGGGAATTATCATTCCATTTAAATTTCAGGAGGTTGTAGCCTCAGGAAAGCAAGTATATGAAAGGGAGTTCCACAGGTAGGAAGTGCAAGAAAAGAAGCTGTTGGAGTAGAATTGTTGGCTGCATTTGGTAGGTTTAACTGTAAAAGGGTGGGACTGTGTTGCCAGTCTAGTTGCTTGAGTAAATTCTTGTGGAGGGGGCACCAATGACCTAAGTTCATCAGAGCAGATATATACATACATATATATACATGTGTACACACACACATACATGTATGGAGACCGGAATTGTCAAAATTGTAAGGGAAAGAAACCATGAAACATATGACCTTTTAATGTACACACTAAAATTACCATTAAAAAAAAAAAGAAAAAACTTCAAATACACACAAAAAAAGTTATTTAAAAAAAATACAATGACTCGATGATTTGTAATAAACATTTCAATTTTTGATTAGTAAATATAGTTTTCACTTAATAACTTACCAACCTAACATATAGAAATCTTTGAAATATTTTAAAAATATGTTCAAAACTTTATAAATTATTATAACTAAAAAAATGATAACAATTCTTTTAAAATTTCATTATTAAATGAAAAAACTTTTTTTAAGACAATAATGTCCTTACTTTATATTATTTATTAAAGCAATTAAAAGATTATCTAATTAAATAATGTCATAGTTATATTGCATTTATTTTACTATTGAGAGCAAAATTTTGAGAAAAGACCAAATGGTTGAAAAAAATAATAGATGATTTACATTCTCCAATGGGTCCTGCGTTTAACTAATGAAACTAATTTTGCCTACAAAATTTACTTTCCTGAAATTTCATTTATTTATGTGGAGGAGGGTAATAGATGTAAAAAGCGAAAATACGATGTTTAGAATGGCTCATGGTTATATATATATATATATACATATATATAATAATAATAATAATAAATATATATATTATTCTATGCTTTACGCAAGGTTGTGTTTCATGGTTTTTTCAGCAATCATTGGGTGCTTATCATATCATGAAAAATTTTATTAGGTCCTGTTTTGGTTTTGTTTTTTTGTTTTTTAGAAAGATTAATCCATCTCAGTATAATCCGGTGTTTTTTATTTTGAAGAGATACCTTAATCTCCACAAGAACAAAATAATGAGAAATTTACAGGCCTCTACTGAATCGTATGCACACATAGCAATGCTGAAATCAGGTTTTCTTTTTTTATCCACAGGCAGCCATTATGAAATCGAATGAATTTTTGTGCTTGTATGATAATATTTAAGTCCTGGTCACTGATTGGACAGTAGTTGTTAGCTAAGTCTAAGGCGGCTGTCAGTAAATCAACAGTGATAGATGGGTAAAAATTGCAATATCAAACTGAATGAACGTGCATTCGCTTTTGTTAGTTATTTTGGTGAACCATTAGAAAGATTTGACCCAAAGCATTATTGCTGATCTTACACACTCTTTCTAGGATGACTTCATTAATTTTACCAATGTAGTTTTTAGAAGGGTTAAGCAGAAGGTATTGTGGGTTGTTAAGATAGTAGTCTATCTTTTTTCACAGCAATGAATGCTTGCTATTTCTGTAAGATTTTAATTCTGTTGTTTAGTTTAAGTTTGGTAGATATTTTTTTGGCTGTCTTGGGTGATTTTTTTATAATGCTTATGAATATCCCTATGCATGGCTTTAGTGTATGCATCCACATCTACAAAAGAGTAGTTATTCATTTTGTCAGATTTGATAAGTTTATCAAATTTGTTAATAGTGGATACACACAGATATATATTTAATTTATTTGTTTGAACATTATTTTTAATTGATACTTCTATTTGAGTAGATATTCTGTTTTTTAACCAAACAGTATACTGACAGATTTATTTCTACTGGCCAGATTATTTACAATAAATTTTGTTATGAAAATGTGTGTCACGCAGCAAAATTCAATCCTGTGATCCCTATCACCATAAGGGAAGCCATCAATTGCTCTCATGTGTCTTAGATCACTCGATCACAAATGAATCCATAGTCTGAAGTCAAATTAAGCCTTATATAACAGTTTCTGATTCCATGTAAATAACTATCTCTGCTCTGAAATGTATCGTAATGTCAACTAATGTAAACATACAATGTTATGAACAATCCTGATGATTAACAAAATGGTTTTAACAACTGACATATTTATTTGAACATTATTTTTAATCATTAATCACATTTGAGAAGATATTCTGTTTTTAATCAAACAGCATATTTATATATTTATTTCTACCAGCTTGATTATTCACAATAAACTTTGTTATGAAAATGTGAGTCACTCGGTAAGATAAGGCTTGATAAAAGGCTTATATATATATATATATATATATATATATATATATACACACACACACAATATATATACACACACACTGTAATTTTTCATGTGCTGTTACGATTTCATTGGATATACTTTTAGCCAATTTCGAGGATGAATATTATTTTATATGTAACAATGTATGTGATCTTAGGTATGATGTAGAGTAGTAGTATGTGTTATGTACTGAACATGGTAAGCAAGTTGTAGTATGTTTTTTAGTTGATATTATTGAGTGTTGGGTTTTTCTTTTTTAACAATAAAGCCTTTATTATTTTTAGTCTTTTTTTTTGCATGTGGATGATGCTATGATATTTTTGCTAATAACATTTATGTTACTGATAGGCTTTGGTTGGTCTTGGTGTGTGTTTGAATTAGATTGAATTGAACTCCATTCAGAAAGATGCAATGTGGGTTTTCAAGTCAGTTCCGTAGTCGTATAGCGAATATAATTATTTATGATGTTAGGATCAAGAACACAGTTCTGTAAGGGACAAGTGAATTCATAAATAATATTGGTTCATTATAGTCTGGGTCTCGCAGGTGTATTGTTATTTTTTATGAAAAGTTTAGTCGTTTTAAATTTTGTAAAATAGATTGACTTTTTCAGATGTTTTCAAGCAAAGATTTGTCTTGTTTTTGTAGAAGATATTAATGGTATTATTATTATTATTATTATTATTATCAGTGTGTTTGCTGTTGTTTGAAAGAAAAAAGTCTAATGTGGCAATCAACCAAATAATTTGGAAATCCATTGTTGACAAGTATCAGTTTAGAGTTATGAAGTTCTTTGAAGAAAAATGAGTGAAAAGATGAGTTTTCGTAGGATCTCATGAGGAAATTTTTAATGACACCAATTTTATATCTAAAGACATTGACTAATGAAATTAAGGTAACAAAAATTTTTATTGGTGGTATTTTTATATAGAGAAATAATGAAAGTACTATTATGAGACACCACGAGGACATCTAAGAATGGGCATTTACTTTTTTTTTTTTGGCTAAGCTCATATGTGAAGTTATGGACAGAATTGTCTTGAAATGCAGAATTATGATTATTGATTTTGTTTTTGTTCTAAGCAAAAAAGAAAATATCAACTACGTAGCAGATGCATTATATGTGTTTGTTAATTTTTTTAAAAACTGTTTTCTAGGTGGGATATGTAAAAGTAAGAAAAACATAGACAAAGCATCGAAAAAGACTAAAAAAAAAAAACATAGTCGAAAGTGCTCAGATAAACAAAACAGTCAGACAATTTTTTATATAATTGATGCCCTCAGAAGAAAAAATTGCAAGATCACATGAAAAATTACATAAAAACTTAATCACTCCTTGTCTGTCATTTTAAATGAAACATATATAATATATATATATATATATATAGAGAGAGAGAGAGAGAGAGAGAGAGAGAGAGCCACACACACACGTACATTTTTTTATATATAACAGCTGGCCACTCATATTTGAGGATACCCGTCTACCGGTGCGCTAGCTAATCCCCATTCTATACGCCAACTGAGGCACACTTGAGCCGCCCACCCAATTTCACTCACAAGGCTTAGATCAACCCATGGTATGGTTTTTAGGCACTTTCTAAAGGTGCTGCATGTTGGAATCGCCTCCTCCAGATCACCTTCCTAACAAATTGAACATCGTGAGATTCGAACCCGGGTTTCATAGTCAGAAAGCAAACGTCCTAACCACTTGGCCATATATATGCACAAACACACACACACACACACACATACTGCTATGAAAGCTTATAACATAAAACAACCAATTTCAGACGATACATTTAGATATGAGATTGTAAGTAAATTATTAGCCTGCTTCTGTCAGAAATGCATAAATATGTTCTCAATGATGAAATATTAAATTCAGAATTAAGCTTCCCCCATTAATAGCGGTCATAGTTTATACGTCAGCATATGTGCATGTTCATGTTACTAGTTTTTCTGTAAAGCATAGGACATTGAATTACAAGTTTATTGGGATGAATTTAACAAATTATTAAGACTTCTGTTCAATAACATAAAAGGTAATCTAATTTCACATGCTCCTTCTTCAGATAATATACAATTAAATAGAAATGTTTAGTTTGCCTCCAACAAGACAACCAAATAATCATGTTAATATTAACACAACTTTGCAGACAGATTCTTTTAGAATAGTAATCTTTTCATGTACTCCATAAATAATATACCCTTCTAACAAGATAATATCAACTATAAGAGTTAATATGCCTAACATTTCAGGCATCATTAAATGCTTTGTTAGGAACATGTATATGCTGTAAAGGAAAGTTTTATTAGAATATATAATTTAATATCTCCTTATCATATACATCCTATAATAATTTTAACAAAACATTAAAAATTAATAGTGATATTTGGAATAGATTTATATCAAACTGAACTTAAGATATATATATATATTCATCACAGTTAATAAAACAGGGTCCAAAAACTAAAGTGACATTCAACATGATTTTGAAGAAAAACGTCATTACAGAAAATCAATATAAATAATGTGGAAAATAGGAGTATAAAGCTTTAATATGACCACAATCTTATTCTTAAAATATGGAAGGAAACAATAAATTAATTACAGTAATGGCAGATTAAGAATGCTTTTAATAAAAAAGAGTGTTCTCTAAAGAAATTTTGCCAAAAATTGAATTCTGAATTATAACTAATCTTAATAAATGTCTTATAATATTTCCAAGTTGAATTTTTATGAAAATAATTTTGTGCACCAATGTCATTCTCAAATGAAAAATATTGAAAGAATTAAAATAAACGATTTCAAGCAGACCCTTTGCACAAATTAATGTGTTTTGATTTATTTTTCTAAATGTTCCTTATTAATAGAAAAATAGTGATTTACATTCCATTATAATAATCTAGATTGATTTACAGCTAAAGTTTAATGAAAATGTGAAACTAGAGTTAAGTCACTTAAGTATTGAATACTATTATATATATATATATATATATATATATATATACACACACACACACACATACATACACACACACACACTTACACAGGTAAATCAATATATTCATAGTCTAATGGAGAAAAAAGTATTTATTCTTCATAGGTAATATTTATTTTCAACATTATATTTTCATTAGAAATGCACAAAATTTAAGTGTTGAATATTTATCACAGAGATCAATTATTCCATTTAAATTTTAGATAAAAATTGAGCTGTGCCTGGTTTGGGACTAATTGATGCATCCTCAATTGTGTGCGTGTGTGTGTGTGTGTGCATATATAGATATTGAAATTAGTTAATCCTCATTGCAGACACCCACTCAGGCACATTAATTTTTCTTCAACACCTACAGACCCAACTTATGGTTTCTACTGCAACTATGCTTGCTAGACCTTAGTTACAGTTTCTGTAAGAGAATTCATAATCTGACATGATCAACAGTTTGAACATGATCAAAAGGGTTTGTGATTTTGTACTAGTACAGCCATTGATGGTTTCTGAACAGGTTTGTCATACCAAAGTCAACCAATTCTATGGTATTCAAGTACTTCCTAATGATGGACAACATTTAACAAAGAGACTTGAACCTAGATTTCATGGTCAGAAATCGAACATTCAAACTCAGATACATACGCACGCATGCACACAGATTGTTCTAGGTTACATATTCTAAGGGCTCTGAGATAAAAATCTAAAAGTCCTGATTTTATTTTTTGGCTGTGATAGGAATATAAATAAAATCCGGTCTTATCAAAGATTTTCACCTCAGAGACCTTAAAATAAGCATCCTTGAACACCTAGATGAAAAGAAATACACAGAAAACATGTTTAGACTTTTTCACTATCAACATCACTTCATCCTCAATGCTAGAAAACGAGCACATATTTTCACACACACACACTCACACAAGTATGGTGTCTGAGACTCAATTTTGAGAAATGTCATCTAATCTATCCACAAATATGGGCTCCATGGGTATGGCTGCTAAGGTTGTTGTTGTGTATCATTTGCAATAGTTGTTACATAAATGTTGCATAATATATAAGGAATGACTTCTCTGTGAGTGGCATCTGTGATGATTTTTGAGCCTTGCACCATTTAGACAGACTCAATTTTGAGAAATGTCATCTAATCTATCCACAAATATGGGCTCCATGGGTATGGCTGCTAAGGTTGTTGTTGTGTATCATTTGCAATAGTTGTTACATAAATGTTGCATAATATATAAGGAATGACTTCTCTGTGAGTGGCATCTGTGATGATTTTTGAGCCTTGCACCATTTAGACAGACGTAAACATATTCATTACACATTAGATGAAATTCTGTTACAATATTCCCAAGAAAATTAACAGTAAAATCTTCACAAACAGCTCTCTTGAGTTTTTCCTACACAACACAATTCCATTTAAATCTATTACCATTGTGCGTGGCTTTCCTCCAAGATGAACATTCTCAAACTAGGTTTTCCCAGTTAAACCCAGTTTTCCCAGTTAATTGACATGATGTTGCCCTTCAGTGTGAGTCTAAACATGTTTTCACACTCCACCCATGTCTATTGAACAGGTTAAGAGGCTCATCCATTGTTCTCTGTTTAGGATGTGGTCTCTGGTTCTCTCTTTTCTAATCTTTCACTATTACATAGCCCCCTGCATATCAGTGGCGTAACCGCCTTGCTCGGGGTGATACAATTAAAAAAAATGTATATGCCACTAGATACCCAATATATGGCACTGTTGGTGATACTATTCCAGCCTTTTCCTGTATCTCTGGTAAGGGACTCAGGTGACATATACATATAGCAATAAAGACAAACAAAGTATTGTAAGTAAACCTTCAACTTTGTCTCAATCAAAATTCTATACGGAGACCACAGACATTTATCAAGTTGTCCAAAAGGTGTAAATATCTTACTATATTTATATACATATACAACCACTATATACATATATATTTTTTTGTTTAAACATTATTTTTAATGGATACTCATATTTGAGATATTCTGATTTTTTATAATTAAACAATGTATTTATTTATATTTATTGACCTGAAAAATCGAGAAATCTTTTTAGAAAAACAAGAGGGTGCATATATTTCTAACAAGATTTCTTGATTATTCAGTTAAGTAGATATAAATAAATACACTGTTTAATTACAAAAACCAGAGTATCTAGTCAAATATAAGTATACATTAAAAATAATGTTTAGACAAATATGTCAGAGTCAATCAATTATGTAACAGATTTGTTAAAATTTCATATATATTATCCTATGCTTATAGTACAATTCAGAGTTTCACGCATTGTGCAATCATCAGGTGCATATTATGAAGTGACCTTTCTGGGATTGGAATACACACACACACACACACACACACATATGAAAATGGCCAGAGAAGTGGCTGAAAGTGCTTGATATGATAATTATAAAAAAATGTTTGCATTCCTTAACTCCAGCAAAATGAAAAAAATGATAAAATGCTGGAAAAACTAAATAAAAAAAATTAAAATCTTCCTTGTTGGCTGAATTCAACAAAAGATGCTTGAAAGGAAGGTTACTGCCAAAGCATATATATTTGTGTGTGTGTGTGTGTGTGTGTGTGTAGAGCTACTCCTGCCTTTCCAGCACATCTATCTATGAGGTTGGTTAACCAATCCCTGTCATAGATACTGTCTCAGGTAGTTTTGTGTTTGTTCATTCCCCATAGAGTTCATCTATGGTTTATACTGCAACTAAGCTGAGTGGACCTAGCATGTTTAGCAGTTTGAACAACACCAGTATGCTCAAACTCTTAGTCACAAGACATGAATTTGTGCTAGCACAACTATCAAGGGTTTCTGAAAAGTTCTGTCTGCACAATTCCACTTAGAAGGCTTGGGTCAACCCATGGTTTTGTTTTCAGACACTTTTCAAAGGTGCTGCATGCTTGAATTGATACCCCATATCTAACAAATTGGTCATGATGAGATTCAAACCCAGCTCTCGTGATTGGAAAGTGAATGTTCTGGCCACACAGACATGCACAAATATGATGAAATACCGAAAAGTTCTCAACCCAACACATTTACATGTTCAATGTTAGTTTTTTGTATGCAAGTGCTTCTAGGAGTTGAGCTGAGAAATTTTCAGAACCCTCTCATCCATACATTTTACATATGTATATATTTAAAGTATTAATGGATTTATTTTTAATCCAACATACATATTTCTCGTTGGGACATCTACAAATTTATATTTAACAGCTTCAATTTTTCACTTGAAATCTAAACAATAGTAATTTTTTCAAGAATTTTTATCTTTACATTTTTATTGTTAAAACAAATTGTACTGATCATGAGTCTCATGAGTGACTTGAATTAAATGTTATGGGACAAAGCACTTAAAAAATGAATGTAATAAGTGATACATCATTTTAAAAGAACATCTATGTCTTTACTGAAAATTACAATTATCTTTAATCTTGGGATATACTTAACTACCAAAATAAATGCTATTCAGACTAAAATAATATTTGTACTTTAGATGGCATAAAATTTAAAGCTTTTAAGAACCATTTTCTTATATATATTATTCAGGAATTTAGTTAATATATTTTAAAAATTTGATTTTAAGCACAACTGTGCAAATAATGCATATAAAGGACAAATAATTCAGTCATTCTTTCATTTACCCAAATATGTATCATTTTTTTATAAACAAGTTTTTGCTACAAAAATATTTCATAAACCTTGTTAATTACAGTTACAAGTTCCAATCTTTAATTCACACTGGTTTATATATTTCATGGACTAAAATCAAATTATATAAAATTAATTCTATATATCTATGACAGTAAAAAAAAAACAGGTAATATTAGATTAACAAAAAAAAAAAAAGAAAAAGAAAAAAAAGAAAAAGAAAAGAAAAGAAAAGTACTTCTTAAAGTGAAAACTATAGAAAAAAAACTCCAGAAATTGGAGAGAGTTATTTAATACTGAATATGCTCACAAGTATAATTCAATCAAAGTGATTGATTAGAAGACACCAGAAAATGTTAACATTTGCAAGGAATAATTTAACTGTCTTCAGATATTAATTTTAATGGCATATTACAAAGGTTGAGAAAATTATCACAAAACTTAGGACTTTTAAAAATTTGTTGTTCTATATATTTTAAAGTATCTATATTTCTATCTGATTATGCAGAAAATAAAAGATATCATTTCTTCAAGTTTAAATTATTGGAGATTAATTTCTTTTATTTTTATCACTCAGCCTAAGCAGCTGCATCCTTGGAAGCACCGAGATCTTTTTTCAAGTCTTATTCCCCACATAACTGGCAAATTATTTATTATACTATATTTAAATTTTTATGAGGCTTTATAAATTTGATCTCAATTTTTTTATATCATTTAATCCACAACCTAATTTAAGCCAATAAAAAGTACAGAATGCAAAATTTGTTGCACTTGGTATAAGGATTAAAACTGATTTAACAAAAAATATAAAAAGTCTAACAAATGGTCATGGAAAACAACCTGCAATCAACAATGGATCAGAATAGCTCTCACAAGAGTTTTGGACAAATGTCTGTTCTCTTCATTAAAACAATAAGTAAAATAATTTACATTTTCATATTTTTATAGCAAGCTGAAAATAAAAGCCAAGTTGGAAAAGCACACATGCTACAAAATGTATTATTCAGTATTCACACATTTAGAAAACAACAAAAAACATAATGCAAATTCCACATTATAATCTCATTAAAAACTATTTATTTTAAAAATGAGCTCTCAGTATGTAAAATAAATTAACACCTAATGACATTTATATGCAGGCCAAAGAATAATAATCCAGTCTTATAACAAAGATATAGACTAAATCCTGCTGAAAATTTATATTATGAATTATCTGTTGTTTATCACTTGATTGAAATTTTACCAGCAATTCATACACTTAGCAAGGATTTACATAACTAAAATACCTTGTACACTAAAAATAAAAATAAAATTATAAAATAATGACACACTGATTGTTTAATCAGCAGAAAAAAAACAAAAGTAAATCTGAAATCATGTACATAAACAACCATAGATGACAATGCTGCTAAGAGATTTATCAAACATATGCATATAATAAAAAACATACTCCTACCAAGTAGGGTCTATATACCTTACAATTACTTTTAAATGTTTTCATAGATAGCAAATGGCATCAAATATCTAAGTCATAGCCCGTGCAGATAAATACATTAACAAAATTATTCTATATTGGTTATCAGGAAGCTAAACAAAATATTTGCTATTGGTATAGATATAAAAAAAAGTTATGATGGTAATTCCATGCAATGGTAAGTGCAAGTAAGTAGCAATAAGGGCAAATCTGTGAAAAAGACAAGTAATAATTTTTTTTTTTTGTATAATGTAAATTGTAACAAACAAATATCAAGTCTAGTACTAATTATCAATACAAAAAATATGATAATGAACAGGAAGCCAATGAAACTGATTCCATAGCAAAAGCTATAAAGTTACAATAATAACAAAAATTGATTTGAAAACCTAAGGCAATCTTTATCAAATTAAAGAAATCATTATTAGGTCAAAATATAGAATTCATTTTTATGATATTAACCACGTGTAATTCAAAATTGTATGAAATATAGAAATGCATCTTAAACATACTTACTTAAATAATTGCACCATGTATATAATTATTGCAATAAAAGAATAGTTGACTACAAACCTACTGACATCCATTGGAATAAAAAAAATGATTTTTTTTATACCTCACTTATAGCAAATAAAAACAAATCTTTTAAAAGCATCTATCATAGCAAGAAACAAAACGCTGAAGGTAACTCCCAGCTGCAACAGTTATATATAAGAATTAATGGATTTAGTTTAAATATGACAGTTACCTATTATTACTTCAAGCATTATAACTGAAACTAGTATTTGAAATAGATACCCCATCCTTATTTTTATTTTAAACAGTGTATTACACCTATCACTCCACCAATAAAAATGGTGCATCTATTTCAGATACGGGTATCAACTAATAATAAAGTTTGAAGTCTTATATGTATGTATGTATTTTGCAGGTATATGATGGATGTGAGATTTCAAGCAATGCTGTTGTTTGCTCCATTCTCAAATATGAGCAACTCAAAATTGGCTATTTAGTCCTGTCAGGGTCTTACATTCTCTTGTACAGACGTAGCAATGTTGAACATCATTTGCAGTAATTGTTACATAAATATAGCATAACATGTATCTAATAAATAACTTTTCTCTGGGTGTCTTTGATAATTTTTGAGACCTAACCAACCTAGATAGATATGGCCATTTTTATTACACATTAGATCAAATTTTGTAGCAGCTTTTTCAGGGAAAATGTGTGGGATGCCTTGATTGCTTGACTATGTAGGACCTCCTGATCAAACAAAGCAGGAATAGTATTTTTGAACACACACTTCTGATTCTTGAAATATACACATTCGTTCTGTTTAGCAGCCTATCATAAAGAAAAGCAATTTTTTTTAGGAAATGGATTAAATCTGACATATTTTTAATTTATTTGTTTAAGTATGCATTACAAATAATGTTTAAACAAATAAATTACAAATATGCTGAATTTAATCTATTTCCTAAAAAACCTTGTTAGTTTACTTTAGGATACCAAACAAAGCAAATACGTAGGTTTTGAGAATCAAAAATCAAGAGAAATGTGTGTTTAAAAGCACTATTCAGGCTTTGTTTGAAATTATATATATATATATATATATATATATATATATATATATATATATATAAATAAATAAAAAAAAAAATTAAAAAAATCGCCATAGCTCAGAGGTAGAAGCACTATTCAGGCTTTGAAATTATATATATATAATCCCAATAGCTCAGAGGTAGAATTGCCAACTGACGCCAATTCGGTCAGGTTTCAATCCTGGGTAAAAGTAATCAGATGTCTAACCATACTGATGAGTTGTGATACAGCGAAACAGATCTGTCTGTGAATGACTATATATATATATATATATATATATATATGCATGCACAAATACATGCAAATGACCAAGTAATGCCTCCTACAGAAACTACAACAGGTACAGGGAGTAAAAGCACTATTTTTCCACATAAATACCACTCTTAGCTATGCATTTTCAAGGTTCTATTTATTTTGTGATTTTTTAATTGATTGATTGATTGATTTGATATTTACAGCTTAGCAACTCTTTGCAAATTTTTTAAAACCAAAACATGTTTTGGATTGTAAGAATTGTTTTTTTTGAAAGTGAATATTGCATTAACAATTTTTTTAGAATAACAATGATTTTTCCAGTTACAAGGCTTACCACTTAACCCATAGCTGTGGGGAAGAAATGGATTTATGCCTTTCCCAAGTGTACTTGTATGTGAGTGACTGCAATTAACCAGATTGAAATTCAAACTTGGCCCACCAGTTTCACAATCTGAGCCACTATCATTTTGTGGGTTGTAGAGCTGCTGAGAATAGGTCTTGTCACAGATTCACATCAGTGTCCCTATGCTAAAATGCATTACCTAAACACTTACCTATGCTCACATCTACTGGTCTCCATAAATGTTTAGCAGATCCCAGCAAATATCAATGGGATAAATTTTTGTTTTTTTTTTTACAAAGAGGAATTCAATGACACACCTGTTTCATGATATTTCATGTCAGATACAATTTTGCAATATTTCTGTCAGTAACCAAGCAAAAGAATTTATGAGGTTATGACAGGAAGGTGTCATGCTATAAACATCTGCCTCTGAAATTATGGGCAAACGTAATAAAATAAGAGGCATTACTTTTGGTTTTGGAGTAGCTCATATATGTGCATAGGTGTGTGTTGTGGTTGTTTAATTCATAACTTACAAATTCCCTATGGCAGCAAGATAAGTATATTTGCAGCTTAAAATTTTTCAATTTCATTCTCAAGCTATTTTTAACAAATAAAGAAATAAAATACCAATTATTACAAAAAGAGGAAAATTGCAAGGAAAGCAGAAAGAAAGAAATGTCACAAAATAAACTATTTCTGGCCATTTCTGGTAAAATGTTAACCTACAACAGAGAACAAGAAATAGCGGAATGAAAGAATTTATTTGAGTATGATTCAAAGGAGCTGCTTCTTTTGAGTCAAATATATTGACTTAATAATGATACATGTTTGTAAAAAAATTTTTTTATCACACTGAGAGAAAGTTGAAAAAGATTGAGAAATTCTCATAAGTAATGAAGCTTTAAAAAAAAAAAAAGAAAAAAAAAAGAAAGAAAGAAATTACAAAATATTTATGATTATGTTTGTCCAGAATATTTATGATTATGTTTTTGTCCAGGAAAACATGAAAGGGATCCGTTTGTTGTACCCATAATATCACTATTGCTACAATTATATAATAATTGAAAAAGAATCCATTTTTGCCAAAGTGTACATATATGTGCTTATTGTAGCATAAATTGTTTATTTTTGTTATGTGTGTGTGCATCCTTTTTTTTTTTCTTTTTCTTTTCTTGATAAATAACAATAAGAGTTTTATTTTTAAAATTTCATCCTACCTCAACTTTGATGTCAGCCTGGGGTGATGCCCCAGATGAACTGCCTGTATTTGCTGGGCTGATATTGCGTGGAGGAGGATGTGTGGCTGGGTTCCATGTGGGAGCATTCACTATGGGAGGGGTAGAATGCAGACTGGGGTATGTGTTGACAGCACTTTGGTCGCCGCGTACGGATGCACTGATACTGCCGGGAGCTGGACTGGACGAGCCCACTACTGGACCTTGGAATGCAGCTGACCAATGAAACAGAAATGGCAAAAGTTAGGCAGAAATATTTTAGGAAAAATTACTAGGAAAATAGAGGAAATGAATTTGAATGAGTTTATCAAAAATTGATGTATATAGTATCTAATTGCTTTTAAATTTACTGAAAAAGGTTATACTGAAAGTATAAAACTCAAATTTTAACTTAAATTATTTAGCTTGAGCATAAAGTTAAAGTAAAAATAAAAACATTTTAAATCAGCATATTTTCACATGTATATATGCCCATGAATATATTTTTTAAATAACTAAAAAAATAGCAACATCTCTCTGGGTACTTATAACTTACCAGATCATTTTCCATCAAAGGTTATATTATCTAAATAAAAGCTTAAAAATATAGTTCATTAGTTTTATTTTATAACTTATGATATTGTCACTGAAACTACAGAATTTCAAACAGATACACCTCCTATGCATTAAGGAAAAATAATGTCCTTAAAAGTGACCAGGAAAAGAGATTTTCCATCCACTATTATGACTACAAGTTTGCCAATAGAACATCATTTTTTTCTGTCTTTTGTTGCATCAATCATTAATGTCTTAGTTTATGTTTCTTTGACAGTGACAATATTAGCATCAATATTTAAAGAATAATGACAATTTTAGAAGATAGCTTAAGCTATGCAATTAGGGAAGAAGAAAGGATATTCTGAACATTAACTCTGTAGTATTCTAAAACCATTAAACAAAAATATGAAACAAAACTTGTGAGGTTTTCATGTGATGTTTACTTCAAACACAACTGAAATATCACTATAATTTGTCAAATATTTTCTAATTCTGAACACAAAAATAGGAATTTATGCACATAATTTATATATTCATTCAAGATATTTACTTGAATTACGCATTAAAACCTGAGATAAAAGAGAAATCTCAATAAATTTACACACATGCACATCTTTAATGTTTGAAAGAAAAATTAAGCATCAGGAAACCGTGTACCAAACACTAGATAACTCAACAGAAAATACATATAAAAAAAACTGAAGTTCATTACAATTACGAGGAAATGTTGACCAAGATATCCCAAATTTTGATGTTAGATCATTTAGTTAGATTTTGAAAAGTGGATCAGACCAGGAACTTTTTTCAAGTCCTCACACTCTTCACAAATATAAAAAATAAATTTCTTCCAAGAAAAGACATGGAGAAGTTATAAATATTTGCCTAAACTGAATAATATTAATATTTTACTAGTTAATTTTTTTTTTTTTACCTTGTTTGTAAGTTCTTCTGACTGTGTTTCTTGCATCATTTCCAACTTACATTTTTTAAATACTATTTTTTCACCAGGCCCAAGAGTCACATAAGGTGTAGGGTTACTGAATGAGGTTGCTGTAAAGGCATAAGAGGAGGAAGTAAAAATGCATACTAGGAAGATAAGTAGGATATAAAATGGTTGACCCTAAACTTGAAGAGGTTAACTTCATAGTAATCAGGAAAGTGTCCTTTCAGGAATTTTTTCTACAAAGTAACAGTTCTTGGAAAAAAGCTGCCTAAGTAAAACTTCCTCTTTACTAATGGAATACTGAAGAAATAAGGATGAGTCAAGCCTGTGTATATGGCAGTGTTAGCTGTAAAGGTCTGAACTAGTGGAGCGAAAAATTTAGTTCATTTGCTGAACTTTAGGCATAAAAGTAGCGATTGAGTAGTGAGAGGCTAATAACATTTTGTCTGTGGGGAAAGGGGTTATAGGGTGGAAAATTATTCAGCACCCACAAGGTTGCATAAATGCTTTTTGTAATTCTATCAAGGCTGGAAAGTGAGGATTAGGCAGATCCAACCCAGACATGGCAGCAATACTCAATTTTTAGTTTGATCTGACTTTTCTAAAGATAGAACAATGGCATTAGAAGTTAAGTACTTTCTGGAGTTGTACACAAAACTGACCATTTTCCCAGCATCTTTAGCAATGGATTATATATAAGAGTTCAATTTGAGGTTTGGAGTGAATTTGTGTCTCAATAAATGTTCAATTCAAGGAACCTTATTAAGAGTATAACCATTCATCATGACTGAAGAAAATTCAGGGTCTGCACAGTAATGACAAAATGTTACTAGCCTGATTTTGGAAGTATTGAATGTTACAAGCTATATTTTCCCCCATTAATAGGTTAGAGAAGAGATCAGCTGCCAAGCTTTAGTCATTCAGGTCTTTTGAAGTACATCCTTAAACAGTGGTATTATATATATATATATATATATATATATATATATATATATATATATATATATATATATATATATATATATATATATATACATAAATATGATATTATAACATATTTATGCTATAAATTCTAAATAGATATTAGTATATTTGTATTGAGCACTTTTTTCAAGAATAGTGTTACTTTGGATACAGAATATTATTCCATCCATACCTACCCTATACTTTATATATATATATATATATTCCTATAGATACGTGTGAGTTTGTGACCCTGGGTTTCATGCTCTTGCGATCATCAGACAAACTGATTAATTTTTTTTAAAATTGGCTATTTGTAGGGTTGTGCATATTGGTGTATTTTGTGGAAGTGGGGAGATAATTGGGAGGAAAATTTGTCATCATGACAAACGCTGACATATATACACACTTGTACACCCATTAACGTACGCAGAGACACACACACATACCTTTCACATATGTGTGTGTATATATATATATATATATATATATATTTATTAATGAACTGAAAAGGTTTTTATATAGATCGCTAATATAAAGCAGAGAGTAGGATCAAGAACAGACTTGAGAGATGCCAGCATTGATCTGATGAGCTTCAAAGGACTGGCTATTAACAACAATTATCACAGATCTGATATTGAAAAGACTCTTCCAGAGATGCAATAGGTGAAGAGTAACCCACTGTGCCACACCCCATATGGCCTTTAAGGTATGAAAGGCAATCACTCTCTTGATGAATTTATATAAACAAATATAAGAGACGAAACATAAGCAAAATGTATAAAGCTAGTCAACCAAGTAAGGTAACTGAAGTGTACCTTGTCAAAAAATCAAGGATAAAATTAGTTATCCAAACACATTTGCTCAGTTGGTATATCTCTTCATCATACAAAGAGAAACAGCAATTTTTAGCAGAGACAGAAATACATTTTTGTTTAATTTTTATAACACTGGTAATATTTAAGTGCTATAGAAATAGAAATTACAAGAAAATGTGGCAGACCTGAAAGAGACTACCACTACCTTTTAAATTTGTTGTTTTTCATTTTTTTTTTACTTTTTTCAGCGCAATCTTATCAGTTACACCCTAAAGTTCCCGACTGACAAAAAGTATTTAAACAATTTTAGGGGGGCTCAGTTTTTCATACAACGTTATAGTAAATCGATCCTCCACTTGGAACCACCGCCAGGGCGACATTACCACCACCTGTAAATTGGTTGATTATCAATTTTTTTTTACTTTTTCAGTGCAATCTCATCAATTAAACCATAAACTTTCGGATTGACAAAAAAAATTTGTAAAAATTTCAACATTTAAACAATTTTGGGGGGAGGGGTCTCAGTTTTTCATACAACCTTATAGTTAATCGAACCTGTGCAATTAATATTTTTGTTTGCGCATATTCAACAACTGAATCCTTTGCGAAATTTTTAAATAAAGGCATTCTTGAAGTTTTCGAGGAAGATGCCATCGCATGAATTGAAGAAAACTTGAAAAAGGCAAAAACAAGAGCAACAACTGGTCAATCACTCCCCAAAAAAACAAAGCAACCCCAATGCGAGTGGTTTCAAAATGGAGGATCAATTTACTATAACGTTGTATGAAAAACTGAGACCCCTCCTAAAATTGTTTAAATATTGAAATTTTTTCAAATTTCTTGATAATCTGAAACTTTATGTAATAACCGATAAGACTGCACTGAACAAAGTAAAAAAAAAAAAAAAAAAAAAAAAAAAAAAAAAAAAAAAATGAAAAACAACAAATTTAAAGATGGTGGTAGTCTCCTTCAGGTCCGCTAAAAACGTATTTCCAAAAACTGATTTTATTGTACATAATTGGAAGAAAAATCCTGATATAAAAAAATAAAACTGAATATCCGAATAATAAATTTAAGATCATTATTACAAGATAAAATACAAAAACTTTAAAATTATATAATATTAAATTCTAAATATACTTGCATTATATTTAAACTAATTACATAAAACTCATTAAAAATATAAAACTAATTTAAAAATGTATCACGATAAATGCTGGTTATTCATTACAAGATAAAATAGTTTGCTAAGCAGCAGGCAAGAAATTTCTCATTTCAAACTGTCCAACATAGCTAAGTACTCATGAGGGCTTGCTTAAAAGAAATATTAAAAACAAATGATATAAAAGAGAAGAATAAGTGATATAAAGAGGAAAAATATTCAAAAAGAAGAAAATTAATCATGCAAAGTTCTTTACAGTTTTAGTTAATAGAAAAAGATGGACAAATACCCAGCTTAGAGAGACGTAAAAAAAGAGAAATAATATAAAATGAAAAACAAAAATATAAGAAATACCAAACAAGAAGACAGCCAAAAAGTAATTTAATAAATAATTAAATATTTTGATTTTGCATCAAAGGAAATTAAACCTTGAATAAAACTATGCAAGAACAGTAAGAAAACCTATATAAAACAGCAGAAGTTGTATGTACATTTTTAAACTTAGAGTTATTCATCAGTAGTTTTTAATGACCTTCATTAAATATTGGCTAGAAAAAGAAAATTTAGAGGCTTAAAAATATTTCAAGCATAAAAATGGCAAGTGGTATGCTATTGCCACTGCAAGGGACAAGTATAAATAAGATGGAGGGAAAAAATGTAAACAGAGCCAAAACACAAATCGTAAAATCATAAAAGATTTGTCTGAAACTGTCTTCATAAAATTGACATATATGTCTGGTTTAATTATTTATCTGAAGGATTTTGAAAAATTCCACATTCCAGAAAACAAGAGAGATGATAGAATTCTGGTGTTTGATAGGAAAGTAATTTAAACTGAATTTGTGGAAATAGCAATGCTGGTTAATACTGAAAAGTTTTAACTTATGATTTTTTTCATTTGATTTTTAACTACTAGAATGCAGGAAAAAATGAAAGCTGTTAATGCTGGCAAGGTGAATTGCAGGTAATTGTAATCATTTCATAAATATGTGTAATATGCAAGATATATTTTGCTGGCTAAAATATATGTGCACATACATGTTTAAACATGTATACATGCAAAAAGACATTCAAAAACTATATATGCATATAATAATGTTCACACATATCTATACATATTATGAGTATCTAGATAATTATGAATTATACATGCACATTAAGAGTACATATTTACAAATACATTATACATATGCCTAAATTTAGATAAAATTCCTGAATACTTAACTAGTCTCAATGTAATGAACTGAAAATAAAATAATAAAACCAGTCTTTTTAGCTAACAGGACAATATAACATCTTTTGATAAAATCATAAATATCAAAATATCACTTTTACAGATTTTGTTTTTCTTTTTTAAACGATGTTAAATATGCCTGTTTTATACAGAAACAATGATATTATAGAGATGAAACAAATACACATGCAAAGCCAAAGTTACATTTAACTCGAACTAAGTCAGAATTGCAAAATATAAAGTAAAAATTTGAAAATGCGTTTTCCTTTGTAAAAAGATTTTACAGATAACAGTTGAGTCCAAATTAACAATTTCAAAATATGGGAAGAAGATAGTTACAAATAAAATGGCTAATGTGAATTAAGCCTCAAGTTAAATTCATCTTAAGAAACTTTAGTATAAAAAAAATGAATTTCTGCAATCATTTACTACATGTCGATGAATTTTCTAAATGAATGAATTTTGAGTCCTTAACCAAATGTTGAATATTTTGCTCAATTTCAATATGCAATTACTTCCCTTTAAATGGCAAAACAGGTTTAGAAAAAAGAAGTGAGAAAAAGGTTTTGAGTGAATAAATTTATACAGAAGGTTTGCTTTAAAACTGCACTAAAACATTGTTTTCCCTTTTTTAATTCAATAGTAAAAAGGATTTGTTTGTTGATTTTCAAGTCAGATACCAAATACAAGTGATTTTCATGCATTCAAATCTTATTAAAAGTTTAAGAACTAAAGAATTTCTTTCTTCCAAATTCTTTTATTTTTCATGAATTTCTCATGTTTTAAATCTGAAAAATAATCATTGTATCTTAATGGCTATTTTTTCTTAAAACTTATTTCTCAAATATAGAATTACGTAGATTACGAAGTTGTGTACTAGTTGTTTTATTGTAAAAGTTAGACTTATACTGCAATAAAATACGAAAAAGAAAATATGATTTATCATCAACTGATAATTCCTAACTTTCAACAACAGAAATGTATAAATTTAATTTAGTTTAAACATCACTCAAAATTAATACGGCCTCTGTTCTGGACTAGATGTTACATTAGCATATTAATTTCATACACTAAATATAAAGAACTATTATAGGTCAGACATTATATAAATTTTCTAAAATAACAATCAAGGAAACTCAAATAAAAATAGATTTAACAAAAATGAAATTTTGATTTTCTTTGGTCATTTAAAGTATAAAGTAAAATTTGACAATCTACAGATAAAATGGTCTAATAATTTATAATTAATTCTTTATAATTTCAAGATGACTTTTTGGTCCATTTCTTCATTTATATCATAAGTTAAATAATTAGAAGCATGGAAAATTCCAAGTGATATATAAATGAACAAATAAGACATTTTGAAGTGCTATTTAAATAGAAAAAATATTCTTGCTTTATTGATGGTCTGCCAAATTCATTTTCCACTTGATCCAATAGTGGATCTGTTTGCATATATATATATATATATATATATATATGAATATGAGAAAATAAACACAAGGAGATTGAAAGTTAGGTTTCTCAAGAAAATGGTTAACATATAAAAGTTAGCAGTTAAAAATGTCAGCTAATAAAGATGTTCTTTTTTATCATTTAAGGAAAGGGAAGTAACACTAGTTAAAAATAGTTATGTAGAAGATCTAGAGACAACTTTTCAATAAGGCAAAAAATATCTACATGCTAAAATTTTTAAAAATGTCAATGTTAAATAATTTTCTATATTTTCAATTATCATTTACAGTGTGCTTTATTAGAAAGTTACACTGAAAAAATTTAAATTCAATATTTAAAGTTTTGAAATAAAATAGACGTATTAAAAAGGCATGAAAATAAATGTATATTTTGTTGAGAAAAACAAACTTTGATCTGAGTCAGATGAGATTCAATGTTCAGGAAATGTAATAAATCTTTATTTCATGTGTGCTTAAAGTCAATCAGATCAAAGACAATTAGCTGATAAAAGGTTAATAAGTTGAAAAAGTATTTTACAGTAGCATTAATAATATCATTACATGATGATGATGATTTATGATGTCATACTGCCAGTAATTTTAGTTCAACAAATTTAATATGGCTTTATTACATAGGTGTTACCAAAATATGTCTCTGCACTATCTTTTTTTATCACCATTTCTTGAATAGTGACTCAAAACAAAACCAAATATCTATTCTGTATACAACATTGAACTTTTTTGATTCTTGCAAACAGAAAATAAATTTCATAAGTAAATGAGAGCAAATATGAAGATAGCATTTGTATGAGAACTGAAATTGATGCCATCATTTTTGACAGGAAAAAAAACAGATTCTGTAAAAATGCATTTTAATTACATGACAGAGAAAATAAGTTCTAAAAGAAAACAGCCTCCATCACATTTAACATCAACAAAAACAATTATATATTTTGAAGCATGTTAAATTTAATCTTAGTATCTATTTACAGATTTCTTACATAGATCAAAAATTTCAAAATGTCATTAAAAGATTCAGGGTATATGCAGCCTAAAAACAAATTTAATTCAAGATAAATGGAAAAACACAATAGCTCCACACACTGAAGTTTATACATATTTAGAAATATGTCTTCTAGCAAAATGCAAGTATTACTGGCATTGTTGACCAATAAGTTATTAATATTGAGCAAAAATTTGCAAATAAAGAGATTTTATAAGTTGAAAATTTGAAAGAGGATAAAATTACTTACAAAATCAATTTTTTTAAATCTAGAAAAAGATGTCACCTACAGGCTTCAAGCACACAATAATATATTACCAGCTTCAGAATATGCTGACAAACTGTAATTTTGTATATCATGTTTTTTGTTTTGTTTTGATGGGGGAGAAGACAAAAAAAAAGCATACTATTTAATAGTATTTATATATCCAAGGTCCAATGACCCTAATCCTCATCAAAGACTTTAATTTGGTCTCAATTTTTATACCAGTCTTTGGTATATTAATAAAAAAAGAAATAGTTAATAAAAATTAATTTTTATTCATCACATTTTTTATCAATAAATGATTGCATAAAGCGATATTACAATAAAATATTTAACAAAAAGATAAAAGTATAATATAAAAAAGTGCAGACAAATACTTTTTTTATAATATGTTTTAGTATATATAAGTGAGTGAACATAGTTATGCTTACATACAAAAAATTAAATTTTATTTTAAATAACAGAAGCATCTGCATTCTATTACTAGTGTCCCATATAACATACTTTGCTTACATACAGAGAGTGTGAAAAAAATAAGCTCATTCAAATTCACTGTAGGGGGAAGCAATCAAAATATGAAGCACCTACCTGGATTGGCTACCCACTCTTGGAGTGCTTTTTGTAGTCGCCTAACATGAAGAGGTTTGCTGGCCATGCCTACTAATGCCATAATTTCCAGAAACTCTTCTTCTCCAGCCTCACAGAGTTGCTGAACATCATCTCCACCTGATAAATGCACCAAAATAGAAAAGTTTTTAATAACTGGAATAAGAGATCTTTGCAATTTTTAAAAATGTTATTTTCCATCTGATACACAGGCAGTCAGCTACAAGGAATAATAAAAATGGACATAACAAAATATGGCAAACTAATATCTATAAATATCTTCAAGTACTTAGGAATTCAATAATGCTTTACTAAAAAGCATAAAATGAAGAAAAACTACTTGTTTCAACTATAAAAATTAACAAAATTGTCTCATAAAAATAAAATAATGCTGGATAAAATAGAACTTTCTGTTAAAAAGAAAAAGAAATTGTACATTTAAATGAATGAAAAACAAAGGATGAAAGTTTTTAAAATAAAATTAGGATTATTAAAGCAAGCAGCAGAAAATTAAGAAAAAGAGAAAAGTTTTTCTTTCCTTTTATTTATCGTTTTGTAGAGGAAAAAAAATCCAGTTTTTTACTTCTGACATAAGCAGAGAAAAAACTCTTAAGTCATTGAATTACAAAGGCTGTAGCTACAAGCGATATACAATCAAATAAATTGAGCCTACTTAGAGGATTTTCTCACAAATACCACTGGTCAGTGTTCTAGGACATGTAAAAACCAGGATTTCTAATACCAATTTTTCACTGATTATCTACTTAGGAGATTGGTGGATAATCTTTCTATGAGAACTTCTATCCATTTGAATTTATTTAGTTTAGTAAATATAAACAAGCAGTTATATCAGCTATGGAGTGAGAGAACAGAACTTTATGTAAAGTGAATCCACTTAACCAACAATTCTGTTCTGTCTAATTCTCATAAGATTTGGTTTTTGATAGCAAAATACAACTTCTCTCTTTCTCTCTCAGATGAATGAAGAAAAAAAAAATAAAAAAATAAATACAGCACAAAAAAAGAAAAAAAAAAGAAAAATGAACCTAATAAATAATGAAAAGATCAGTGTAGAAATTTTACCTCAAAACTATATTTCCAACATTCTTTAGAATGCTAAAATATATTTTTGAGATGTTTCACAAAGATGATTTAATGATATATTTTAGATATAATTTCTAATTATGTCTGTTTAAGACACTTTCTACACAGCTGAATGAAAAAAGTTAAAAGCAATTAGTAGGGTTTAAAAAGAAATTACTAGCAAATTTGAGGGGGAACAAAGTTGATATGAATATTTTCAGATCATTGATTCTTTGCAAGACTGACTTGATAACATCAATAAAAATAAAAAACAATTTAAAAAAACAAAACAAAAAAAAACAGGACTTTTGACTGATATAAAACAGAATGAGAAAATTAGTACAGAATATTGGAAAGAAAAATGACGGGGAAAAAATTCTAGTTCTAGTTTTGCGTACAAAAATAACAATTAATGAATCATTCAGGAAAAAAATGAAAAAGGAAGAGAATGATTTCTTGTTTATTTTTTATTAAATAGAAAGTAGATGGAGTGATCATGATAAAGAAGTAGAAAGAGTTTGATTTTACTTCTATTTCATATTTATTTTCTTGAATATCTTTTTCTTTCAACACTTCTGACACACTCCTCTCCAACCCTAAAATTTATTTTTTTAAAAGACCTAATTTTCTCTCTTCTTTTCTAAACAACCCACCATCCACTCACATAGACAGCACCTTCATCTTTGTAAGTGTGGATTTCTTCATTCTATTTCAAAAGAAACATAAAAGATGTCAATGGTAAAAAAAGTTAAAAAAAAAAAAACCTTTCTTTCTTTCTCCACCCCCTGCTGCCATTTTTTTCTTCAGTTGCATCAATGGAAGCATTATTTGATACAACTGAGCACTGCAGAGAGTGGAAAGGCAAAAAGCAGTGAATTTTAATTCAAAATATTTGCCTTCGGGTGAGAACATTGTAAGTAGAAGTATCACCAAACCCTGAGATAATGAGCGGTTAAAAAGATTTCAAACCGTTCATACTTGAAGCACCAATATTTGAAAAGAACATGAAAGGTACGAAACGACAGTTGCAAAAATGGAATGATTGATAGAGCTACGTTTTTTTTTAAAGAGTCTCTATTTTTTAAACAGACAAGTGAAAATAAAGGAAAGAAAAAAAAAGCAGAAGAATAAAATGTGTATGTGTGTGTGAATCAACATACACATATTATATACACACAATATCTACACTGGATTTGTATCTTTATGCATATGAATTTTTTATTGACTAATATTCAGCATCAAGAAACTGATTCATTAAATGAAATTAAAAAAAAAAAATAGACATAGAAGTTATTTCTTTTACTAAAAGTTTGAAAGTATATTTAAGATTTGTATGGGTGACACAATGGAAGGTGTGTGTATGTAAATCAATGAAAAAAATTATAAGTGATTAAACATGAAAATATATGACAAAACTCAATGAAAAATTATGAGTGATTAAACATGAAAATATATATATATATATATATATATATTTATTTTTTTTTTTTTCATGACAGAACTCAAAATAGGAAGACAAGCTGAAATTATAATTTGTAAAAAAAAATATTAAAAAATGGATTTATAGGAATAAATAAAAGAGAAACAGAACAAGATAAACAGAAAAACAAGAATTAGACTCATTGAAACAAATTCATCAGCTACGACAATAGAAGAAATAAGTACACACACATGTGGGCATGTGAGTGTGTGTGAGTAAGTGCACACACTGCATATATGTCTTAACAAATGATGTTTACTTCATTTTTTGGCATACTGTTTAGATAGCATTTAAGTCCGATCCAAATTGCTAGTCCTGTTCAGCTTTCTACCTGCTCATCCCATCTATAACAGATGCTTGAGAAATGAAGTAGATATGAGGATATGGAATTAAAGCTTGTGTGTGTGTGACAATAAAAATTTATTTTACAATGGACACGGAACAGGCAGTTAAAAGAGGCCAGTAGTTACTGTCTATCTTAAAATAAAGCAACATGTCAAATGTCAAAGTATGTGAAAATTACTTTCAAAATAAACTCAGATTTTCATCATAGAAGACAAAGCTCACTGAAGTTAACAATTTTATGGTAAATGTAGATGAACAAGAAAGGCTACTTCAGTAAGAATAATAGCTTCAGTTTGTAATGTTTTTAAATATAGGGGGGAAAAAAAAGTTGGTCATGATTATATTCAAGAATTTTTTGAGCCAACAATTTAACAATATACATTAACTTACTTGAAGTCACTTTTAAACAAGATTTTATGTATCTGTTCTTTGATCTAACTATTATTTCTTGGGAGGCTTGGGCATTCTTTATAAATATCAGGCTAATTAGCTGCTAATATTGCTTCCATGTGAAATGAACTTCAAATGAAAATAGTTTTCTTTTGGAGAACTGTCAACTCTAAGACAGTGGTCAAATTAATCGCATTTGCAATTAAAGCATTTCCAATTCATCTACTACAAAAGTAATATGTCATTCTGTTCAAAGAAAGTTAAGAATAATTTACCTACAAAATAAGTCTCTCTGTATATCTATCTATCTATCTATATATATATATATATATATATATATATTTTTTTTTTTTTTCTATGGGCTGTATCCTTCAGGACATGTATAATCATGGTTTACTACAGTATCCTGATTTTGTTGCTATCATCAGTGATACTTTCTCCTATGTGGCCTTTCTTTCTTTCTTTCTTTCTGTGGTCAGTATCAATGTGATCGATCCCAACTTGGCAGCTTGGATATGGTCACTTTCTCACTGGTGCAATGTGACTTACCTGTATCTCTTTTACAAATAATTTCATGGCTTCTGCTCAGATGAACTTAGCTCACTGGTACCCACCAGACATGAATTTGCTCGAGCCACAAGATTAGCAACTAGGTTTCGCCCTTTTACTGTGAAACCAATAAATTGTAAATGCAAATTCTACTCTACCAGCTTCTTCTCTCACACTTCCCGTCTGTGGAATCTCCTTCCGTCTACTTGCTTCCCCAACAGCTACAATCTCTAAGAATTTAAATGTAAAGTCAATAGTTATCTCCTATCTCACTAACCTGCATCCTCACTCATGCTCCTTTCTTCGTCCACTCCACTCTTATCAATATTCTCATCATTCTCCTACCCTCTTTCCAACACCCCCTGTAACCTGGCACTCTTTCTCATAACTTACCTCCTATGTAAACCCCTGCTCAACAATGGCATTAAAATGCCTTGCTTGGGGCGACACGATTATATAAAAAAAAAAGAAAAAAAAAAGAAAATCTCTTCATTTATTTAGACATACTTCTTGTCATGTAAGTTTGCTGTTTCCAATGGCCTCTCTTACTGTCAATATGTTCTGTTAAATTCTCCAAGTCTTCTTTCTTCATTAAGTGTCCTCAAAATTTCAGCTGTCTCTTTCTAATTGTCATCAGCAGTTTCTTTATTCTTTCCTGAGAACCTCATTTGTCACATGTTCTGTTCATAATCAGACTAAATATCAAGTCCCTTTTTCATGTGACAAAATTGCCCTGTCATATAGGAGAGTAGATATTTTAGCACTCTTTTTTTAATGTTATTTTTTAATTCATTAATACATCACACATTTTCTGAAAAGTGTCTTTCACTCTTCCTTTGCACTTTTGCATTTTCATGTCATTTACATATCAGAGATGTTAAATTTAAAGTGTAATAATATTTCTATTATTACATTGTTTAAATTTGTCACCTCCAATTTGTAAATTCTCTTTTGGGTTGTCTCTTTTGTCTCTATACATTTCATCTTCATAGAATTAATGGTTAGTTCTTTCTTCATATTTTCTTCAAATGCCTTCTGATATTTCTTTCGGATTTCCTTCTGAATCTGTTATCAACAGTCTCATCTGCAAAGCATATATTGTTATGTTGCCAATGATAAATCTTGGTAGGTCCTCTAATCATCATCTCGTATAGGTTAAATCCAAGATGAGGACACATTTTTGTTGCACTCCTCTTTCTATTTTGGTGTGCTCAATTTGTCATCTGTTTGCATACAAGCCAGTTATTCTTAATAGAAATTGAAAATTTGTATATACTTTCCATGCAGATCAAGATTTTTTTAACATTGCTAGAAGGTCTTTAGCTAATCAAATGCTTTTGCATAATCTATCAAACACAGGTACAGTTCTTTCTGCATTTCTTTTTGCTTGCTCTGACAACATTTTGACTATGATTATAGAATTTTTTGTTCCATCACCTTATACAAAAGTACATTGTTATCTGTCCTGCTATTTCCATGTTCTCTTTGTGCGCACACATTGCATCTGTGTCCTGCATCATTTTTTTTTATCTTTCTTCATTTCTTATTTATCCATTCTTGCTTAGCCTGCTTGCACTTATCTCTGAAGGTCTTGTTTAGTTTTATATATTCTGTGCTGTTTCTTGAAATTGTCTGCTCTATCTCCATCTTTAGGTTGAGAAGTTCCCTTGTCATTCACTTCTTTTTACCATGTATTTTCTTTTTTAAGGAGGACTTATTTTGCTGTTGTCAGCAGTACTTACTTTAAGATATGCTGGAGAGGTTTTCATATAGTATTTTAGGTATTGGTATAATCTTTAATTTTTGAATTCTTATCCTTTAATTTTTGAATTCTTATCCTTAATTTAATCAAGATGCTATCACTACCTTCATCAGTATTTACTGAAACTGAACATTTCAGAACAATTATAAATACAAAAATGTTGGAATGAAGTAGCTTTTGCAGAGAGTTAGAAAAATTATAATATTCTAAGAGGAAAAGTTCTTCAAAGGAAAAATAAGGATTTATGTTTAAGAATAAATATTTATAATGTCATAAAAATATTTAAATAAACAAAATGCTCAGAAAAATAGATTAAATTTTCTCATTGTTTAAACAAGGTTTTTTTTTATGTACCTGTTTAGAATCCTTTATTTGAAATTCTTGGGACCAGAAGTTATATTTTTTGGATTTTGGAATACAGGTTATTTAATTTGTATATAGTACCTATAAAATGGGATAGCTTGGGAATGGAACCCAAACATAGAAACAATATCTCTTTATATTTCATAACACAGCTTATACATATATTCTGAAAGTAGTTTTATATAAATTTCATTGACCCTGAAATTATCTAATAAATTTTATGTACATACAGATACAGGTAATGATGCTAGTCATATAATGCTTACACTGATTTCTAAGTGATGAAATTAAGAGTTTTTACATAAAAATAATTTTTTGTACTTTCTGTACATAAAAAAAAGATCCCTACTTAAAAAAATATATAAATGCAGGACCTTTTGAAATTTTGAATTATATCTTTACTGAGCAAGAAACATCTGGTAAGTAATCCATAAACAAAGATGTTCCTGTGATTATTTCTAACAAAAACTGGTGCCAATATAGGCTATGTGGATGGGCTGAAGAACCCCCACCCAGGGCAGATGATGTCAATTACAACAGCAGTAGGTCACCTAGGAACCTTCCCAGTGCTTTCTGAAATTTTCCATTTAGCAAGTCATGAGGGCACCTGAAAAACTTTCTCAGATTTTGAAATTCTGGATAAAGGACACAAACTGTATTATTGTTTAATCAGCACAAAACCTGAGAGCCACTAAAGATAGAGGGTTGCTGGAATATGTTGTTGTACGAGCATAAAAAGAGGGACTAAGAAGTGCATATTATGAGAATATGTAGGATAGATAATAGTTGATGCTAAAATTACTGGACAAAGAGGTTAAGATTGTAGTGATTAGAGAAGTATATGCTCAGGAGTATGTTCCAGAAAGTTCTTGGAAAGAAGCTATCTGTATGAAACTTCCTTTTGTCTTTTGAATACAAAAGGAAAGTTAATAATCTTGTCTAAATTTCTTTAAGGAAGCATTGATATCATTATGAATTTTTCATTTTGTTTTTTATTATTGTAACAGGTTATTTTTACATTCTACAAGCATTATATAAGCAACATTGATTAGAAATAAAGAATTCTCTAACAACATTTGAACATCCTTGGGAACATATTTGACCAAGATAATACCTTACTGATTAGGTTATGAAAATTAACCAGCTGTAATTCAAATTTGTCACATGATAACAGTTCTTTCTTATCTAATTTTAGTCAACATCATATTGCTTATTTGTATATAGCATTAAGTATCAGAGTCTTTTCTGAATTCCTTAGATGAAGCAGTATCATCATTTTTTAACTAGTTTTTCTTACATTTTATTTCTGCAACATATTATTCAACTAATAGACAGCACATATACCCTGAAGAAAAAATAATGACATAATATGTTGCTGTTCCATACTATTTTAAACAAAAAAGGAGAAAAAGGGTTAGATAGGAAACCTCACCAATATTGGAAAGAGTGATAACAGTGGACTTGAGAAATGTATTAACCTGAAAAATTTTATAAATATAAACTGAAAATATCACTGGCTGCTCAGTCAGTAAATATCAAATGTTTCCTTATAAGGAAACAGCTAATAATATTGTTACCATTATTATGCTTTGAAATTAAAAATAGTTTCACTAAGAACACAATATAAACAAAATTCTGTAATCAAATATTGGCAGAAAAAAAATGACATGGATAATTTAAGCTTAAAATATGGAATACAATAATAACCTAATTTCAAGTTAAAAAATTAATTTATTTCCATTAAATACATGAAAGAAACATACAGGGTGCAGCAGAAATGCCTTCTACATAATGGTAAGACATTAGCTGGATAAAGATGCTATTGCTACTAATGTCTTATCTTTGTGTGAGAGGTACATGAGAGAGATATTTCTGTTGCACCCAGTATAAAAGAAATAGAAGTGAATTATCCATATCTGAGCAGAATACAATTTTAATCATAGCCTGTAGAAGAAAAATTAAAATTCAATGTTTGTGAAGTGAGCTTTCTTTAATGACAATAAGAATGATTGATAAAAATTTAAACTCTAATATGCCAAGTAGGCTGTATTTTACAATTAGATATAAAATTCATGACTAGTTATTTGACTCAGATGAACTATAGAAAAGAAAACAATAAGTAAAAAGGACAAAAATAAACCTTTCTTTGAAAAAGTTGTTCAAACTGTTAGCTTCACACTGCAATAATCACAGCATTCACATTTGACTCATTCATGCATTCAAAACTGTAGGTGCCATTTATAGAAGCATATCAATGATAATTGTTTACACAAAATTGTCAAATTTCAAGCCAATGCAAAAAATAAAATAAAATATCAAGCTTTTTCCTAATAATCAGTTTTATGTCAATAATACTCGTAGGAAGGCTTTAGCAATTAATCTATTAAGTGTGGTAAAAATGAGGTTACTACATGTGATAACTATGAATTGATCTTCTTTTAAAACGTGTGGTTGCTATAGCTTTAAGTAGAACATATTTTTAATTGAAAAAATAAAAATAAAATAAAAAGTAAAAAGACAATGGGATTAGGTGTTTACTAGATGCAGAAATTTATTATAGGTAATAGAGGTTGAAGCATAAAATTTACAAGTTCCAGTCCTCAGTTCAATAAACATTTGATAAACACATAATTATTCTCTGAATAACACATGATTTGACAAAACTCCATTCAACTGCAAAACAAAAAAAAAGAAAGAAAAAACTCAGAAAAATAAAAATGTAAATAGTAGAAAAATACTTCAGTAGAAACTGTGTACCTCATTAAATGGCACAAGAAAGATTCTTAGACTGAACTTTTTTTCTTTCAAAATATAAGGGAATAAAGAAGGTGGCTGGAATAAAAAAAAAAAAAAGAAGTTGAGCCTTTCTCAACTTTACAACTAACATTTAACTAAATCTTCATCAGCACCAAGTGAGGGAAAATTTTCTGCTGCTTTTGCTATTCTATGGCAGCTGACACAAATAAGTTTTAATGTATAATCAGAATAAATTTAAATATATTGATCCACTGGAGCCATTCAATGCCTACTTGTGCGCAGAAGCAGCTGAAATATGTCAAGTTAGAAAAATGAAGGAAAGAAGGGGAAATGAAAAGAAAGCAGATAAGGTGGTTCTCCATCAATTACACATAGAGAAAACAAAAACCAATCAAGGGAGAGAAGGAAAGAAAGAGGAGAAGGACGTAAAGGAGAAAAGACATCTATCAATTATTAAAATGAAAATTGGACAAATGTGGAAGATTTATAAGTAAATGAAAAAAGAAGAAAAATAAGTAAAACAAATCTTTCAAATACAAAATATCCATTGGCAATAGAAAAAGAAATGTAACAACTAAAGCCAAACTAAGGAAGGAAATATTCTTTACTCCAGCAAATTTTAATGAAATGCTGGCTCATTACTATGTCCAAACTAAAAAGGTTTGTCGCGAGCTCTAAAGAAAATGCTTGTGAAAAGATGAGAAAAAGTTGAGGTCTAGTTAAACAGGTTGATTTTACTGAGCTATGATTCTTAATTGTTATTTATTCATAAAAAAAAAAAAAAAAGAACAAAACACTTTACTTTTATACATGCAAACTATATCAACTACTGATTCACATTTCTTACTAAGGAATTTTTGATAATATCATCCATTGAAAGTAGGTTATAAACAAGATGTTGATCAAGAACAATAAAACTAAGCAGTAAAAAAAAAAAACAAAAAAAAAAAAACAAGGAAAATGATAAGGTTAGGTTAAAGACAGGTTGACATCTTGACCCAAGGAGGGAAAAGAAGAAAAGAGAAAAGTAAGATAAGGGAAGGGAAAAAGGAGAAAAAAAAAGTATGTATTCTTTGGGGCCAAATTCCAAAATGAATCTTCTCTCTAATTAGTTAAAAGAAACACACATGTAAATTTTATATCTTCCCACATACACAGCAAACTAAAGGTTTTTGTATTTAAATGTAAATCATCTGTACAACCAATATTGCCTGATGAAGAGAATCTATCTCGAAACATAGAAATTTCCATGTCGCAATGTACAATTAATTCATAACTATATAATTATTAAGTTTGACTCTACAACTATAGCTTCTTAATTGCCTCTAATATACACCTGCAAGTCACACTTGATGAAGGAAGCTTTTGTATATCCCTGAACATTACTTTATGATGATGACCCAACATAAAATGTTTCCATTTCCTTATAACAATTATAAATTTACCCTTTTTTTACTATTAAATTATGACTACAATAACAACATATACATAGCATAAAACTTATTATAAAACTGAAGAAAAATTGTATCTGAACACGACACTAACATTATAATACTTAGCTAAGGGAGCTAACAATTTTTTAATCTCATTTAAGCTATTCTTTAATGACAAAAAACTAGACCTTACAATATAATACATTGCAAAACATTTTTCAAAAATGTGGATTGCTACATAGGCATTAATTAAGTACTTAAGATAGATTCTAAAATTCAATATTTATATCAAGTTATAGATTATTGTGAAAATGAGAAAAGTGCATTCAAAGTTGGAGTCAAAGCTATCATAGCAAAACAACCAATAATTTAATCAATTAGTTAATCAAAGAAATATACCTATAATTAAAAATTACATTTCTGGTTAGCTCATTTGAAGACTTTACATCTTGTATACTTTTTTTTTTATATCAATAGACAAACCATAATTATTTTTTGTTCAAATTCATAATCAGAAATATTAGTAAATATTAGTATTGTTTGTCTGCGGGGGGGGGGGGGGGGGGTGTTAACACAGGAATGTTAGTGTTATCCTTGGATTTTTCAGTGCTTAAATTTCCAAATTTTTCAAACAATAGATGCAAAAAAATGCTACAACGTAGTCAGTCTAAAAGAAAAATAAGGTTTTAAGAGATTTTTGATATTTGGTCAGATCTGGAGAAATAGGTGGCTCTATAATCTTTTCAACATATCATGATAAATAGATAGATATACAAACCATACATTAGAGTTTGGGTAGCCATAATTTTGCTTTTACTGCTTATCTTATCACTATCTATGAAAAGTAGGCTTTAAAGTCAAAGATCTTTTTTAAAAATTGTAATTGTTAGAGATTACTTTTGCATTTTTCTAAACAGGGCATTTCTTCAGGTATATTTCTCTTTAATTCTTAAGTAATAGTGTCTATCAATTTTTTAAATTCTTTATGATAATGTGTTACAGGTAAGCTAAATGACAACACTCATAGCTATCAGGTGGGATACTATTTGTGTGTGCAGAATTAATCAGCATTATCCTGGAAAAGATTATGAAATATTCTCATTATTCAAATTAACAAAAAGGAAAATATCAGTAAGTTAATAAAAATAGTCTCAAAAATCATAATAGAGTCTTCATATATAAAGGGTTCACATGCAGCATATCAATTAAAAATTAAAAAGTTACTGACTAGGTACGAAAATTATATTTGGAAAATTTCAAGATTTCAACTGTATCTGTCCCTGTAAGAAATAAAGATTACTTTAAAATATTTCAAAATATTTTGACAGTTTGGCACACTTCAATTTGATGATTCTAAACAGTGACATCATTAATTAAAAAAAAAGAAAATATCAAGGTTGAAATTTATTCCTATATTGAAGTAAATTATATGAATATTTGTTTCACATATTAATTGACAAAATCTTAAATCACAAGTAAAATGTACAAAACTATAGGTTTGCCTTAAGAAGATAGTGACATTAAATTTATTTTTCAGATGTCATCCAAAATAGCCTGTACGTACCACTGAGCTATTAAAAAAATAAAAAAATAACCTAATTTAAATTGACTGAAAGCACATCAAATTCATTTTACAAAGTTATAAGTAATTGGCATTAGATTTTCAAAAATTCAAAGCAGTAAACAACATTTATAGGAATAAAAGAGAAAAGAATATTCCAGATTTGTATTCATTAACACATCCAACTCTTAAAACAAACACCTTCCTCACATCTTAAAGTTGGCATGGGAGACTCAGAGCTTTGATATCTTGATAACACTAAAACTGGAAGAAGCAATCAAACAAAGAAGAGTATTGTTCAAGTAAAATGGCATTAGATTAATTGTCAGTGTAAAAATGTATGAGACCAGAAACAGTGATTTGAACTGAATGTTTCTTATCTAACAAGGAAGAATAGCTCTGTCAGATAAGAGAAGTCAAGCTAACAAGAAAGTGACAGTTGTGTATGGGCAAGGACAAAACAGGAATGGCATTCAGGTCAAAGACACAGACAAAAAGCAATATACAAGAATGAAATACAGATTTCACACTTGGAAAATTTTTAAAAAGAAGAATGAGTTCAATGAATCTGAATGATTTGAACCTTATTTTGTTTTTTCAAAGAAAATTTAAGCAAATCAAATGTGAGTATATAAATATATTTACAGAAGCTGAAAAAAAAATGAAAAGAAAAAGTGAAAGGTTAGAAAATGTAGCAAATGATACTTAATGATTGTCACAAAACAAAGAAAAAGAACAAATTTTCAAGAGAGACAAATGAAAAAAGAAATGAATGCTGAGGACAAACTTGCTATATTCAATGTTCTATTTCAACCTTGTGCTACACTTAGTAGGGATCAGTAACAGAAATAATTAGCAGCAGGATGCATTAATCACAACAAAAGAAAACTTGAAAAGAAAATACAGCGGACCTGAAGGAGACTACCAGCACCTTTAAATTCGTTGTTTTTCATTTTTGGAGGACTTTTTTCAGTGCAGTCTTATCAAATACACCCTAAACTTTCTGAATGACAAAGAAAATTTGGAAAAATTTCAATATTTAAACAATGGGGGGGGGGGGGGGGCTCAATTTTCATACAACGTTATAGTAAATCGATCCTATTTTGGAACCACTTACCAGTACAACATTACTACCACCTGTAAATTTGTTGATTATCAATTTTTTTTTTACTTTTTTTAGTGCAATTTTATCAATTAAACCCTAAACTTTATAAAAATTTCAACATTTAAACAATTTTAGGGAGGAGAGGCTCAGATTTTCATACAACCTTATAGTAAATCGATCCTGTGCAATTGACTTTTTTGTTTGCGCATATTCAACAACTGAATCCTTTGCGAAATTTTTGAATAACGGCATTCTTGGAGTTTCCAAGGAAGATGACATCGTAAGAACTAAAGAAAGCTTGAAAAAAAAAAAAAAAAAAAAAAAAAAAAACAAGTGCAACAACTCTTCCAAAAAAAAAAAAAAAAAAAAAAAAACCAAAACAAAGTGACCCCAACGTGGGTGGTTCCAAAATGGCGGATCAATTTACTATAACATTATATGAGAAATTGATCCCCCTAAAATTGTTTAAATATTGAAATTTTTTCAAATTTGTTTTGATAATTGGAAACTTTATGTAATAATCGATAAGACTGCTCTGAAAAAAGTCCAAAAAAACGAAAAACAAGAAATTTAAAAAGGTGGTGGTAGTCTCCTTCTGGTCTACCGAAAATACACAAGGTTTCTTTCCTCTACTTAATAAAAGAGTTTTATATTAGAAGTTATCGAAAATAAGCCAACAGTTGTGGGGTTTTCAAAGATGAGACAATTTTGTTAAAAGGTTTCATAGGAAAATCTACAAGGCAAAAAGATTTAAGCTTTATACTGACTTGGGACAAAAGACAATATTGGGAAATACAGAATTCTTTAGAATACACAAGTACATATTGAGCATGAAGTAAAAATAAAGAAGCCTGATTACAATCTAGTTAAAAAAAATTCAAAATAGCCAAACATTTGATTCCCTAGTTCTACTTGACAATAAAACAATTGAAAGAATGGGAAAAAGCTGTAATGTACCAAACATAATAAATGCACACAGACTAAAATAAATGAATCTAGTAGAACTTCAAACATTGGTTCTTCTATGCATAACAAGAATTTTCATGAAAAATAATTGTGGTCTTGAGAAAAATCAAGCAATGTATCTACTTTTCATAAGTGGTGGCAATGGCGAAATGTAAAAGAGATAGAGAAAAAAGGTTGTAAGAATAGATAATGAAACTAATAATGTTTAAAAATAATGGCAATCTAGAAATTGAGAAAGACAAAAGAGGAAATACAAAGAGAGCAGAAATATGGAAATTGATGGCCAAAACAACAAAGTATACAGAAGTGATAACACTTTACAAAACTGACATAAATAAATGAATAATAAATGACTGTCTTTTGGAGCAAATTTAAAACTTTCACTCAACAGACAGCAGCTAACTGCTCATCAATATGTATTCAGTTGCATATGCTAGCAAGATGATGCCAGGATAATGCAAAACCAGCCATCAGGAAGTTAGTATTGTTTTCTGAAATCAATTTAAAAATCAAAGGTTTTAAAAATGAAACTTGAACAACCAATTTATTTTAACCAATGGATTCTTCTTTGTAGAGTTACCAAATTCTTTAAATTTAAGAAAACTACAAAAAGTTAAAGCATGTCTGTGTAGTGACAATGAATACTGCATGCTTACTTTTAGTTGAATAAGTGCGTATCTTTTTTTTAGTAAAAATGTTTAAGTGTTTATGTATGTGCGAGTTGTGATAATGAATTGAGTTATCTAACTGTATATATACTCACGAGAGATTCTGTATATGACTAATATGTAAATTATATATGTACATGTGGGCATATATATGTGTAACATGTTGTTTTTACTTCTCCATTCTTGCAACGTCTTTCTTCCTTTCCATCTATCCAGTATTTTTACAGAAAGTAAAATTTGTATTTTTCTTGAATTTTTTTTCTTATTAAGTTCAGTCATTTTTTTTCCTTTCACCCCCACCCTTGAATTCTATAATCATCAATATTCAAAAAGGTCAGCCTGACACAAGGATGTTGTCTCCTAAGACTTTATGAATTTTAAATTTTTGAACTATATTCAATTTGAAAAAATAACATGGCTCTTACAGAAGCAAAAATTGAATCAGAAATATGTAATTACTTTTAGTTATTTTCTTATTTCTTTCTTTCTGTATTTTTTTTAATTTCTGTCTATTTTTTTTCTGCTCTTTAAAACTGGCTAATAATTACATAACATTGGTTTCTGTAGTGGAGTTTCTTATGCCATCAGAATTTCAATCTCTGGAGTGAAAAATGAAAGAAAAATGAAGACAAAAAATTTTGAAGGATGAAACTTTTTGTTATTTTGTTTAGTATGCTTTTTTAATTTTTTTTGTTTTTTTGCTTCCTTTTATTTTATTTTTTCTATTTTAGTGCGGAAATTTTATAGCTTTGCCAAGAAATACATTTTTTCTTCCCTTTCTCTGTCAGACCTTGTGATTCTAAGTTAAATTTTCTTGTTCCTGATTATTTTTATACTTTTAAATTTTTCATTTTTTATTTCTACTGTTTAATTTTCTTCTTGTCTGTTCTGACGATAAATTCAAGCATCTTTACATCAAGATTTCAAATTATATTTTACATCATCAATGACCAAACAGAGGATTAAGTAAAGAAATGCATGCAAAGTCAGTGACGCTGAATAATTCAAAAGATTAATAAGATGGCCATTTAGAGAGAGAAAGTTTGTGGGAGAGAAGGATCACATGGTGGAGAGAGGAAAAAGAAACAGGACAAAGAAAAAGTAGAAAAGCAAGAAGGAATGAAAAGAAAAGTGAACAGGTCAAACAGGAAAAAAAGTTGAAGTAAAAGGAAGTGAAATAAGTGAAGTGAGAGAAGTGAATGAAAAAATTGAAAAAACAAAGGAAAATCACAAAGAAAAATAAGAAAAAAAGAGCTAAACTGAAATGAAAGTAAAAAGGATAGATCAAGCTAGAATCAGGAGAAGGAACCCTAAAAGAGAAGTTGATAGAGTGAATACTAGAATTAACAAAATAGTTGGTAAGTATATAAGGTAAGATTAGGTAAATTAGATATGACAGAAAGCTACTCTGGGTAGAGGTAGTCACTACAAGTTAAAGGTAAAAAAGAAGGAAGAACTCTAAATTAAAATGAAAAAATAGAAAGAAACAAAAAGAAAACACAGACTAAAGAAAAATACATTAGCTAGAAATGGTTGTTGTTAATTAGATTATATAAGGTATTGGTATTACTTCAACTAACTACAGTAGCCTTTATTCTTAATGCTTAGGTCAAATTCTTCACTAATTTTTTTCAATTTGATAAAGTGGAATATATATATATATATATATATATATATAAATGAATTTGCCTAAATGTATATCTGTGCATTAATATGTGCATCATACATGTGTTTATGCAAATACAGATATATAAAAATATAAATATGAACAAATTTAAATATAGGAGAATGAATATATATATTGTTGTAGAAATGCATGTATATATTTTCACATGTACAAAAGATATGTTACTCTTTCAGCAAACAATGATATAACAACTAATCAGTTCAGTAAAACCCACCAACACATTAAGTTCATTTGTTGTGTGTGTGTGTGTGTGTGTGTGTGTGTGTGTAGAATAAGTAAAGAACAGGTAGGAAAAGTGTCTTAAATCTAGCCTGTTTCATTTTGATAAGCTTCTTCAGAGATTTGTGAGGACAAATTTAGTTTTTTTTTTTAAAAGAGATCAAAGAGACAGTATGTTGATTGAGGTTTGATTTCATTGGTTAGATATGCGTCATATGCAATAATGCAATATATAATCATTTCTAAATGTAGGAAACATAAGCCTGTTTACATGTGTGTGTGCCACATGTAATAAAAGCAATAAATGCTCGTTTTAAATGTAAGTGTATTATGTCTGTTTAAATGTATGTATGTATGTATGTGCACACACACACACACAATCAAATAATTAAAAAGGAAAAGAGATTTCACATCCTTAGAACCAGTTAATATATATCAATTTTCCCATTTTTAACACTGGTTTATGAATTTGAATACAAGATGCTACCTTCTGTTTATGAAAATATACATGATCAATTTATTTGTGCTTTCTATTTTCCAGTACTGCATATTCAAGTGATAAGATAGAGCTAAAATTCTTTTTTAAAAAGGCACATTTATATAAATATAAAAAGTTAAAAAGAAAAAATGCACATGGAATTAAGTGAAATTAAACTAGATATTTAATAAAAGTAAGTTTTAAATAAATATGAAAAATTTCAAGATAATGTCTTTGAATCTAGAGATATTTTTAAATCTCATTATCAATAATGAAACAAAAACTACTAAACGTAAAGAATAAAGTAAAATTACTGATTGTCTTACCAATTCTTTACCTTAAACAGATAATATTTAAAGCTGAAGAAAATAGGAGAAAAACTGTTATTTTTCTCCCTCTTTGATCAAATAAATCTGATGCTTTTACAAGCAAAATAAAAAACATTAAATCTACATATAAAATGCTTTTATACAATGTGGAGTAGTTTCAAGTCATATACCAGAAAACATAACTCATCTTTATTTAAAAAGTACTAAAAATAGTATTTACATAAAAAATAAATAGTATTTACAAACTGGAATCAGTTAACATTTGAAGGAAATCATTTTATTCAAAACAGTATAAATGTAAAACTTAAATCAGTGTTTTGCTTAAAAAACATGGCTTGTCAATCTTTATCTACAAAGCAAAATAATTCAATTAGAGCACAACTGTATAAAAATTGTAACATATATAAAAAAATCAGAAATATATAAAGTAGATACTTATTTACTTGCTGAATTTCAGAAAATTAGGAGATTAAAAGCAGAAGTTTGTTTAAAAGTTTTTATATAGCTTTAATGTCATAGTGTACAAAATGTGATATTTCCTCTTTAATGTCAGAAACTAGAAATGTATGAATTATTTTATACACAAATAAAAAAAAACACTTTGCTATAAACCCAATTGACTTGAACATATCAGTAAATGAAACATAAAAATGATACAAATACCATGACTTATCACTCAAATTGGACAGATTAATAAAGGTTATGTAAACAAGATAAGAAAAACCAAAAACTAATTTGCTTGATTTCATCTCAAAACTGATTTTAAGGGTGAAAACAGATCAAATATTTTGTACATAAAGCAACAAAAAAAAAACAAAAAAAAAACTTATTTAGCTGAATCATAAAAAGCAGACGTTTAAAGTATCCATGATCAAAATGTGTGAAAATCCATTTAATCCAAAAATGAGAACACTAAAAATAAATTTAAAATATTTCTTTGTTCTCATCTTGTTAAATAACAGTGATTCACAGACATTTAGTAGTTTTTTAATATTTTTCCATATAATGAAAATTAATTTCATTAAAATATGCTAAGTTAAATAAACTAAATTTATGAAAATAAATACAACAAAGATTGTAAAATCTTTACTAACTCCTTCAAATTGATATTGTTTTGTGATCTTCTCCTTGTAAGGATTTAATTTGCTAAATACTTTTGATTATCTCTAATATATAATAAAACTTATGCTGATATTTTATAGCTCAACACAGAAAATATCTGTTTTTGTTATTCAGAAAGCACATGTAGCAAGGTTTGAGCTAACAAAGAGAGCTCAAATAAATCCAAGAGATTGGGAACAGAGTAATGTTAAGATCCAGTAACATAATTTCTTTTCTTCTTTTGAATAAACTAAAATAGTATAAATAAACAGGTTACATCGAAACATCTGATTGCTCAGATATCAAGCTTACCTTTATCTTTGTTAGGCAAAGAAGAAAGTTAAAAATAGATTAAAAACAAACAAAAAAAAAAAAATAGAGAAACCCCAACAAATGCAACAAGCATGCATGCTGCCTGTCAACAGGGGCAAAAACTAAAAGGTTAATTTCAGAATATTGTCAACATATCAAATGCCAAAGAAGAGAATCATCATCCTAAACTATTGGGCATTACCTAACCATAATATAGTATTAGATAAAAGGAAGTAAACAACAGCTATAATAAAATCCTATCCTGAAAGAAAGTTGGTTGTTGGAAGGGGATGTGGTTGTCAAAGTAGAAGATGAGATCTAATCTGTCAAAAGAAATATCAAATACAGCATGTCATATAGAGCTTTTGAGATGATATGAAGTAAGAGGCTGAAATGTCATTTATCATTGAAATTCTTTTCTGGAAAGGAAAATTATGCACATTTTGGAATTTTAATGAAAATATGAAGTTACAAAAAAATGAGCTACATTTTTTTCTTTTTTAAACTCTAATACCCTCACATATCCATTTTGAGAGATTTATTCTTGTAATTTTATTTATTTTGATGGGTTATCTTAACATATATTTGGGGTCACAATTTTTTTTTTTTTTTGCATAGCTAATTACTTTTGAAACGAACCATTAATTTTAGCAGAAAACTCATGAAAAACGAAAGAATTTAAGCATTTATAAGATTGATATGTGCTTTTATAATACATATTTCATGAAGGTGAGCTGAAAAGTTCTCAGGCTGTTTCATTAACTTTAACCTTAAAAAATAAATCTGTCCATTTGGTTGAATGTTTGCTCATTTGGTCCAATTTTTGAAAGTGAGTCAGAATTTTTCAGAAATTGTTGAACACCCACTTGAAAACCTCACAAAATACTGACACTTTAGCACTGAGTGGAATGTTTATAAAGGGATAAATAAATTCCACAAACTGAATCAAGACAAGTTACTCAAGAAAAGAGCAAATATGGCAGAGAAATCATGATAATTGTGAAGAAAATATTTTAGGAAAATAAAAAAAATTATATAAACTTCAGAAATTTTTAACAAATTCTATTTAATCAAATCACATCAATAAATATAATTTTTCAGTAACAATATCTATGATATTTTATGCCAGAGTGCAATCAAATGTCAAGTAAATTCAATTGTTCAAGAAGTTTTATGCTAGTTTTTCTTTCCAATATTGCAGCATCACAAAATGAATGTTTTCCAACAATTATAACTTCACTCTTATTTTAAAACAATATTTAGATTAAAATTTATAAGATTTCTTAGTACTCTGTGTATATGTATAGCATTACAAAAAAACAAAACAAAAAAAAACAAACAATTTTTTATGGTAAAAAGAAACTATTTTACACGATAAATATATGTTGAGTAATATCTAATTTATTAATTTTCCATGTACCAGAATTGTATTTGAATTGTATTCTCTTGGAGAAAAACATTTTATGATTTCTCATATGAAAGTTAAAAAATGATAACTAAAATTAGTAAAAAACAAAATTAAAAGGCTACTGTTTTTTGGGAGAAATGTATAAATGAGAAAAATAAGTAATGCAAAAAAAGAAAAATAGTCCAAAATAGAAAAGAAAAAAATATATAGTAATATATAAAACATTCAACACTTGTTTCAAATTAAACTATTATGATCCTCAGATAGGTAAAATAGAGAGCTTTAAGAAATGTTTATTAATATTCTACCATTCTGATTTTTGCAGTTATAAAAACAAATAGAATGGACTGATGGCCACTATTATAAAAATTCTGTAGTTTCCTCTCTCAATGAGTAATATATAATTTAATTTTTTTTCCAAAATACCACTTATCAATGATATTAAGTAATTATATTAAAACATGTTTTGTGAAACAGTAGATAAATAATTTCATTTCTATGTAGAGAAGAAGAAGAAGAAGAATATTATTATTATTATTATTATTATTGTTAGATGCCAATACAAACATTCTTTTTATTGCAGTAACAGTATTTAAGGAGTACTAGATAGTGTAATGGTTATCAGTGCAGAGAGACCTTGTGAAAAGTGGGAATCTATCACTTTTCCCCTTTGCCAGCAATGAGTTAAATAGGAGAGTTGTCTGGGCTTATGAGAGCTGGGTGGTAGCCAGTTTAGAAGAAGGACAAGTTTGAATTATATATATATTGTATATTGTGAATGACTGATGGTATTAAATAATATAACCTTCAGATTTAACAATTTCTACACACACACACACACACACAACTTGCTGAAGTAATTATACATATTTTAAACAACAGACTCCTAGTATTCATAAAACTAACAATTATATAAATTTGATAGAAGAGTCCTTTCTATTAATTTATCTCAGCTTTCTTATTCTATTAGGGTTATGTAACTAAATAATAATAATAATATACTGATGAAAAGATTTTGTGAAAAAAAAAAAAAAACATTGTATGAACACATTATACACAAATCTATATGAACTAAGATAATGAAATTCAAATTACAAATAGTGTTATTATATACCAGGTTTCTTAGATATAAACATAAAAAAATAATTTTAGACATTTGCTAATATTCTTATTACCAAATGACAAACAAAAGATATTCTTTTGTTAACTACTTCTAAAACATAAAACTATTGGAATTGTTTCAGGAATTACATGTTTAATCAAATAAAGCTAAAAGCAAGTTAATATCATGACATTTTCTAATAATTTAAAATGTCCAATATCAAAAAAGAAATTCAAGGTTCATAAACTTAAGATTCAGTATTCATTAAGTGGCTGATCAAGAATAAGTAAAAGAAAAGTATTTAAATATCTGTTTTTAAGTCTTCATTTTTAATCAAAAGAAACATTATTTTCCTGTTTCTCTTTAAAGTTCTCTTACTGTAATTTAAGAACAGAAGTTTTATTAAGATGAAAAGGTAATATTTGAATAAGATTTGTCAATTAAATGTTAATTTATAAGTATTGATTTTCTAAAAATTCTGATGACTGCTGTTAATTTTAGAAACCATTCTAGTAAAGGTTCAATGATTATTGACAGATATAAGCTTAATAAATATGCATATACAGAAAGGCATATTACATATACAAACAGACATGATGAATGATAAAAAATACTGAAAAATAACATAAGAAAACATTATGCATAATGAGTTTAAAGTAAATAATATGAGATTTTAAACTTTTATGACCAAAGTTATAGAAGAGAACATTTTGTCAGTGGTGGTTATGACTATCACAACCGAGAGAGACTCAAGTGGTTAGCCATAGAAATTAAATTATACATTACTATATGTAAATATCAAAAACCCTTAAAACAGTTTTAACTATATACATATGTAGACATACAAACTTGATAATATCAGTTCTATTCTATTATAAACAGTAATTAAGATTTAATAAGACTTATAGATTAATAATGAAATACTTCAGTTAGGGTCAGATCAATATTTCCATCTATCAAGCACAATAATAGCAACACCATTCTCTTTTTGGAGTTATTTAATTATGTACATATTATAGACACATGGGGACATACTAAAATTTCTCAATCGAATTAATAAGCTATTTCCCCCAAATTCTGGTCATTTGGTCTGAAACATTTTTGAACATTCTACACACACACACACACACACACACACACACACACACACACACACACACACACACACAAACAGCTATTAATTTCTATTTAATTAAAAGGACTATGATTTATAAGGTATTGTTAGAAAAATGCCAGTAAATTGAATAGACAGGAACATACAAATGTAACAAAAGTATGCATTGAACTTGGAAAATTATAGACACTAAATGTTTGGATCATTTATGAACTTCTAACATTAACCTGAAATTAGACAAATTAGAATTAACCGGTTTCAGATAAGATAATTAGATTCTAATTCAGATGTGTTTTGTTATTTTTCATTTCACAGATAACTTTCTCTTTATTTAAAAGATATTTCCCTTTAGTATAACTATGGATGTTAAAATCTAAATTTTAATCTTTTACCAACCAGTCAACCTTGTTTCTTTAATATCAACTATGGGTTAGATTTTTTTAATGTTTTATTTGATTTTTTGCTCATAGTGGCATTCATATTAGTTTAGAATTAAGAAAATTTCATTGATTTGTAGTGGCTCAACCACAAGATATAGAAAATATAAGGAAAATATGTCATATTTCTATTTTATTCTTTTAAACTAGTAAGTATATCAAGTATGTAGTATGTAGCTTTTAAATTTATTTCAATAAATTAAAAATAAAATACTTAATAAGTAAACAAAAAGTGATAAATGTCATTTTTGTTTTACATAAACCAAAATAGTTTGTGTTAATTTTGAGAACTGTTAATTTTAAAAATACTGAACTGCAAAGCAGCAAATGTAAAATCGTATATTAAAATGGTATTGAAAAATGTGCTATGCATGAAGCACCTTTTCAGAATTTTCACAGTTGCATACCATTATAATAGATATTGATAGATATAATTTTTGAATTCATTTTAAGAAACAGGTATGTTTGATTATAAAGTTGAACATATTTAAACTTCATGTTTTTGAAAGTAAAAAATAAAAATACAAAATAAGAATATTTAAATTATGTACATGCATACACATTTTTTTTAACAAAAATGCAAGCAAGTTAAAGAATTACATTTTTTTTCTTTTCTTTTTTACAAAAAGGTATATACACTTGTTTAGAGACCGATTATAAAACTGAAAATCACATTACAAGTCCTAATTTGTTAATGTAAGATAAACATATTGATATGATGGAGTTGTTAAAAAATGATCATAGAATACATAACTAGAAAATCAGAAAAAAGTAAGCCTAATTTAGAGAAAATGGCATATCTATTTTTTTCAATATGAGTAATTAATTCATTAAAATTAGCCAGAAATTAAATTAGTTTAAAAATCTATATTATAAAATATAGAAAGTATGAAATGCAACATAGAAAACTAACATTTAATATGGGATATTTAAGGGTTTCTGTTGACAACAAACTTTTAATTCTTGTGTCAATATGGCATGATTTACATTATTCTAGTTTCAGAGTGAAATTTTGAAAGAAATAAGAATATGCAACTGTTACAACTCTCACATTTCAAAGCATAGTAGAATTTTGAAACTACACTAAATAAAGGGACAGAAGCAAGCAAGAAGTTCCTGCACTTAAATGAATAAGGGTGATATAGCCTCTATTCATTTAAGTGCAGGAACTTCTAGATGATCATAGATACAGTAGTAATTTACTCAAACTTAATTCGATAAGAGTTTTACAGTATTTTATTTTTTTCCATTTAAGTGTTACTCTTTTATTGAAGGTAGATATTTTCATTTTGGACAAATACCAAATTACATTTGAGAAATTAATATCTAGATCCTTTTAACAACATTTCAAATTGATGAGAAAAGTAAAAGTCATTATTATGTACAATTATGAAACTTTTCATTATTGCACATGAATACACCTGGTATTAGCATAAAGAAAGTAAACATTTATAGAATTTCAACTATTACAACTATATATGAAGCCACAAGCAAATTTATAGGAAGCAGCACACTGAAATAATTAGGACTAAATTCTATTACCAAAAAAAAAGAATAAAAAAAAAAGAATAAAAAAAGAAAATATGAGTTTATCAAAAGAACAACAAATGTATATTTTGTATAAAGAGCGATGGACTGAAAAAGTGAAAATCTGTGGATAAGAAACTTTCATTATGCTACTTTTAATTAAAAAAAAATAGAAAGTAAAATGTCATGTTAAAAAGACAGAAATAGATTAAATTTGAATTTTGAGGTATTAACCAAGATAAAAAAATATGAACATTATATTTAACATGTGATTTTATTCTTTAATGTAAATAAAGAAAAATCAGTTTACTATAAGGATAAAGTAAATTAGCTATAAGATGCTACATTAAAAGAACTGCATGTACAATTTTATAGCTTATAGATATATAATCTCTAGGGCACCCAGATTAGGTCAGCAAGAAAAAATATTCAAACTTACTAAATATAATAACCTATAACTGATTTTATAAAACAATACATCTTAGAATGATATAATTGTCAATTTCTGTCATGTCAGGATTATATATAACGTTAGAATAAATTAGAATGAGCACCTGGAAAACTGAATATTTTGATCAGGCAGTATTTTCATGATCAGAATATACAAAAAATTAAAACAAAACTCTTAATTAAAGATTGAAAAAACTGTTTTATACTGCAATAATAAATTATAGTATATGTCTAAGATAAGTTATGCAACCAAGAAAATAAAGAATTATTTTAAGATGGACTTTTGAATAAGTATTTTACATTAAAGAGCCTATCAATATCACTATTTATTTGTGAAAAAGGTAATAATATTGAAAATTTTAAAAAAAATATGTAATGTAATGAGGATATTATATAAATACACTATATGTCAAATATTATTATCCAAGTTAATATTTTCACAATAAAAATTTATATGATCCAACAGATGCTGGTAAAATTCTCAATATATACTTATAGTTAAATGCTAAATATAGCGTGTGAATTTTAATTTAAGATACGTGTTTTTATCAAAAACATTTACAATATTTGACAGTATGAAATTATTTTATTATGCAACTCAATCATTGCTCATCATATCATATCATATATATATATATAGAGAGAGAGATATTTATTAGTCATCTGCAGACAGTTTTATTTCACAATATCACAGCTCATCAGTACAGTTAGACATACAATTGCTTCCAGCCAGGACTGAAACCTGACCAATCTGATATCAATTGGAGATTCTACCACTAAGCTATTGGTGCATGGTGAAGGAAGGCAGATTTTAGCATGTTATATACACAATGTAAACACATGCCAGTAATGATATTTATTTTTTTAATTTCAGATATGAAAATACTGATGTTTGTTATAAGATATGAACTCAAGAAAAATAACCTATTGTAAAGTTATTGAGTTATGGAAACATAACATTGAAAATTATGAAAAAGTTGAAAAGAAATTGAAACCATTGGTAAAATAAGAAAAAGGAAAAATATCTGGCTTTAAGAATGTCACAGAAAATGATAGATAAGAAAAGTTAGAATAATAATAAGCAAAAAGAGTGAAGTGACTAGCAAGAGATATTTAAAAGACTGGTATTGTGAATGTTAAGAAAGAAAAAATTGAAAATATTAAGAATATTGTTTAAAGGCATGAAAACAAACAAACTGCTACCTTAAACATCACAAAGAGAATCATGAAAGTTGAGCAAAGAAGTAAATGAAAACAGATTTTTCAACTGTAATTTTGATGAAGGCAGAGTTATACTGAATTTACCTGATGGTAACCTATATGCTTATAAAACAACTAGCAGCATAGCGTTGCTCGGGTGTAATGAAAACTTTAAAACTAATCCATGGTCCTGGAGCTCAGACTCTTTGGATGTCAGCACGAAAGACTAAAAAGCAATAGTAGTTTCCAGTTAAAGTGAAACCATAGATTGAAAGAAAAATGAATGGATGTAAATCAAATTTTGGTTTCCTGGTATCAATATCAAATTTTCTGCACTATTGTAAGAACTGCAACCTTGAAACTTCTGAATATCGTTTCTTATGTCTTTGTCTATCAGTGTATCAAATTTGATTAAAATTGAACCACTCCTTCTATAACCTGAATTTTTCGATTTTCGATATTTATCGAGGGTACATCGACACAAAACCTAGCTAAGAACACTCGCAGATGCTTATAGTACAACTGTGTAAATTTTCAAGAAAATTGGTTCAGCTGTTTCGGAGTCTATAGGTAACGGATACACACACACACACACACACACACAAAGTTCCATTTATAAATAAGTTTAGATAAGGAGAGGTGGAGTAATATTTGAGGCTAGTATTGTATGCAATACAATTAAAAGTCTCTACAAGGTTAATGATATTCAAGATAACTGCAGATAATTATTTGAGTGGTACAGGTTTCAACCAAGGCACTTTAAGGTAAACAGCATATTCATACAAGACACTTTCACATTTTGTAAGACTGTTGCTCACCTTGCCAAAAAAGATTTCAAAGATGCCAAATTAATGGCACTCAGCCACTTAAGACATTAATCAAACAGAAAACTTATGGTCCATCATTAACATTTCTGCTGCTGTGGATGTACTTATTCAACTTTACAAAACTTACATCGCCTACTATTGACGTATATATATGAACTAATTAGCATTTAGTACCATTTACAAACTATATGTAGACATATAGTAGCATACATTAAAACCTGTTTTGTGACATATTTATTATATTGTGTATTGGGGTATTATCTTAGTCTGTACCCAACTGAAACCAAAATGGTGGCATCCATGAAAAAAAGATCACTGTCAGCATGTTTATAGTCATTCATTTCAGATAAATGGCAAGTTTGCTATTCTTCCGAAAATGCATCAGCACAATCAGGCAACAATCCTATAACAGTGCAGCAGTGAAATTATTAAAAGAAATGTGTATTGAGAAATTAAGCACATTATACCAATGGAAACCATTTTAAAAAAAGAGTTATTCCATATCAACTTAACAAGGGTCAAACCAACACTGAGTTTTTTTTTTAATTTAGAATACTTATAGAATAGAGCTTTATGATATGAATTTTACATCTCTAGATCAAATGGTTCCCAAGATATGAACCTGTGACCTTTGCCAAAAAGTTAAATTTTGAAAAATAATCACAAAGTTTAAATATCAATATCTCAGTTGTTTTTTTTGTTTTTTTTTTTACCTACAAAGCTAAATTCTATTTCATTTTAAAGTACTTGGATAGATCTAAAAGGAGATCTATTTATTTTTTTGTTTAAAAGGTCAAATAAGATAATTTTACCTTGACCTTAACATTTGACCATTCATTTCTCAAAAAGTATGTCTTTAATTTCTTTTTAAATTTGACAACAAATGTATCTACCTTATGGCAAGATATATACAAATATATTGTGGTTGACCTGGGTTACAAAGGTTTTAATGAGTTGGACCAAATTAAAAATGGCAGATTTTGCTTATGCTAACATTTTCATATCTTCCAATATGGTCAAGTTGTATATCTTTAGAAAGTTTTTTGAATACTGATTAATATTCACATAAATTTATGGTCATAAAATCACAACAATTTTTGTCATTTATGGTTAAATGTTCACCAATTTGGTGGAAAATAAACAACCTTATTTTGGTCTTGTTTACATTTTTATTATACAATAAATCTATGAAAATGTGGCATAATGAAGTGTCAGGAATTAATGTGTGGCGAACAGGAAGTTATCTCAACTACTTAAAACAGAATGACAATTTTGAGTATCTGCACATGAGACTGTGCATATCTTCCAGTTGAAAAACAATTTAAAAGAAATATATATATATATGAATTGTTTGAACATTATTATTGAACAGGCCAGTAGATATAAATATATAATACTGTTTAATTAAAAACAGAATATCTACTTAAATACAAGTATCGATAAAAAATAATGTTCAGACAATTCATTTCAAATTGTCGGTTGTTTATAACCAAGTTTCGTTAAAATTCGTTATATATATATATATATATTTTCCATTTGTAAACAAGTTTTTACGTGAACTAGGTTTCTACCATGAGTGGTGTCTTCAGGCAATTTGTAAATCGCCTGAAGACACCACTCATGGTAGAAACCTAGGTCGTGTAAAAACTCATTTACAAATGGAAAATATTCAAAATTTGTACAATATAATTGTATTGAACACTTTTTAAAACAAATGTGCACTGCTCTAACCTTATTATGACCAGAAACTAAGTAATTAAACAATCAATATATATATATAAACCAATCAGATAACAGAAAAAGAGATTTGAAAGTGATCCACTTTTATCCTCCACAAATGTATAGGTATACGTGATTTTGCCTTTCCTCTTCAGAGGGCCCTTTGGCCGTTTCTCCCCAACACAAGTCAGGTGAACTGTATTGGCTTATCCTCTCTCTCATGCTGTATCTCTCCTTCTTCAAAGAACATTTCATAAAGACAGACACAAAGAAGAAAACACAATGAAAGGAACACTTAACCAAGCAGACACATCAAAGACATCTCAACTACAAATATACCTCCACTTCTACATACACCTTTACCATTATTACTGCTCTCATACATTCAACTTACTTTTCTTTTGTACAGGACTATTATAAACTCTTCTTACCGACCTTGTACCAGACACATGAACATTACTATCATTATGTATAATACAGAATTATATCAATATGCCATCTTTATTTTTTGTTTTTTCACACATCTCTTATAGTGGACTATAAACTTAACAAGACCAAATTAAAACACATAAAAAGTCCTCGATAAACTGGTGAGCCTGATGTGATCATGTGGGAGACCTTCCATAAATGTTAAGATAACATAAAATGATATGAAAATATGAAACAAATGATGTTAATGGTTAACAAATTTTTGTTGACATGGTACACTAAATAAATGTACAAAACAATCCATGTTTTAGGTTTATATATATAACAGTTGCACTCAAAACCATTTTTCCTAAAACTGCATGATTCTGTCTAATAGCTAAACCATGATTACCTATTTTCATTTTAACTTTTAGGTAGTCAAATTTTAACTTTTAGGTAGTCATGCAGGTCATGAAATTTAAAAAAAAATGTTATTAAGTCAATATAAAAAAAAAAAAAATTACCAACATGACTTTTAATTGACATCTATAAGTTTGGTCACTTACTCTCTAGAAAACAGTAGAGATATTAGTGGCTTTATATAATAGTTAGGATTCTTCACCAAAACAGTTGTGGTAAATAATTTTTAATTTCATATCCATTTTTTTTTTTAATTATGTTAGTGTAATAATACAACATAATTATTACTGATAAATTCTCAATGGGTGAAAGTTATTTACTGCAAAATAATGAAATCTTTTGAGACATTTTAGAATTTTGGTCTGAATTCATAAAACTGGTATAAATAATCGTGTAACATTTGTTGCTAGAATATAGCCATGAAAAAATACTTGTAAAAGCCTCTCCTAAGCTTTCATTGCAGCTGTAAAAAGGCCCCAAAAAGGAATCATTTTAACAATACTTCGAAAACACTGGAGTATCTAAAGAACTCAAATGGAATTTGGCACCACAACATTACATGTCAAGATAAGCCAAAAACTTGTAAATGAATAAGGAATACTGACTCTACCAAATACATGAAAATGTAGACATCCACAAGAGACAATTAATGAAGCTGTGCAGTTTTATAAGAGTGAAGAAGTCAGCAGTGATGCCTGGAAAAAACCAGGCAGTCTTAAAGAATGGTAGAAGAGTTCAGAAACAAAAGTATCTTGAACTCTGTAACCTGAAAGAGACATACCAATTATTTAAATTAAAAAATCCAAACGGAATTAGTTTTTCAAAATTTGCTGAGTTCAGATTAAAAGAATGTATTCTTACAGGTAGTGCTGGAACACACTGTATCAGTGTTGCACAATGCTTCAAAATATGAATTTGATGATCATGGAGGAGGGGTTATCTTGGTACACTGACTCAAGACGAACAGTATCATTTGATAGATTACCACCAATGCATATCAAGAAAATTGTTTGAAAACATTTGATCAAAAATGATCATTCAAGTTAATCAGAAAACATTTATTCAATTTGTAAATGGTCTGAATGAAAATGAATCAAAAGGGCAATTATACAAAATAATAATTGTTTGAAATACGTATCTGGTCTTGTTTTGATAGAGTGAATGCTGATTTACCTGGACCTAATAACACCCTTAAAGGATGACACATAGCTTTTTTGCAGTGTCATCCCATCGTCCCACAATATAGATGCTCTTAAAAAGAGAACAGAACTTGCAAGAACTGAAAAAACAACAGACGTAAATTTGTTTATGGTTGAAATCAAGGTTGGCCGTCACAAAAACATTTGAGTGAAAAAGTAAGTGGTTTCCAAATCCAAATTTTTATTTCCTATTTAAATATACATTCCAACAAGCAGAAAAATATTTGCTTGTTAATCTTTGTAAATGTTAAAAAACTATTTTTTTTAAAAATATTCATTTCAATTATCACTTTTTCAGATTAAAACTTTTTTTTATATTTAAAAAAATAAATAAATTGAAAATTTAATTTTGAACATTTAATTAGTGTATCATGTCAAATGTCAAAAGTTTTTCACCATTAACATCATTTATTGCATATTTTTATATTATTTATGTTATCTTAACATTAATTCATGACAATTATTTTCAATATGCCACTTTTTCATATAAAAATCTACTTGTTGCTTAATATAAATTAAGACCAAAAACAAGGTTGTTTATTTTCCACTGAAGTGGTCAACATTTAACCACAAATTCTGTTGATTTTATGATTATAGTTCTTATGTGAATATTAATCAGCATACAAAGAGCTTTCTACAGATATGTAATTTGACCATATTGGGAGATATGAAAATGTTAGCATGTAGTGGCAAATACCAAAATAACACATCACTCAATAAATCCCACGCCTAACTAATAAAATAACTTTTAGGCAAAATTCAACTTTATTCATCAACATAGTCTCCTTCTAGTGTGATAAACTGATTCTAATGCTTCTCTAACAATTCAATGTCTTTTTTGTAGAATGATTTGTCTTCAGCCTCAAAATATGCCTCAGTTTCAGATATCACATCTTCATTGGAGCCAAATTTCTTTCCTTGGATCATTCTTTTGAGGTCTGCAAACAGCCAGTAGTCACTGGGGCCCAGATCTGGAGAATAGGTTAGATGAAGTGCAATTCATGTAGCTCTGAATCATTGATGCGTTGTTGTTTTTGATCAACTATAAGCAAACACAGCTTTCTCATTGACAATTGTTTATGCAAAATGGTGAATACACTGCCTTCTGGTATGTTTAACTCCTCTGCTATCTCATACAACTTCAATTTATGCTCAGCCAAAACGAGTTTGTGAATTTTTTGGTGTTTTCCAGGACAACTGCCGATTTTCGGCAACCTGAGCGTTTAGCATCATTTGGGTCTGTACACCCGCGTTTAAAGTTAGCTTACCACCTCTTAACCAATGTTTCCAATGAAGTCTGAATAACACTTATCAAGTCATTGCTTTGCATGAACAGTATTTTTTTCCATCAGAAAGCAATGCTTTATCAACACATGAAATTTAGATTTTTCCATTGTTTTGAAAATTTGCAACAGTAGCTTCACTTAAATAACTGTAATTTGTAAACTAATAATCCAATTGGACCCAAATTTTGTCATGTGCCATTTGAAGGTTAGTACTTCATAAAAATCATATGGATTTTTTATTGGTGGCACTATCTATATGTCAGGCCCAGGAGTGATGTGTTATTCCATTTTAAATTTAACCCAACTCAGTAAAACCCTTGTAATACAGGAAACAGCAAAGAAACCACCACAAAATTTTGTATATATCATACCATTAGGCAGACAAATTGCTTGCAAAATATTTTAAAAAGTTAAAGATATGCTTTTTGAGAAACAAACAATCAAATGTTAAATTCAAGGTCAAATTATCTTATTTGATCTTTAAACTAAAAACATAAATAGATCACCTTTTAAATTTACCAAGCACTTTAAAATGACATAATTTAGCTTTGTAGGCGAAAAAACAACTAAGATATTGATATATATACTTTGTCATTATTTTCCAAAATTCACTTGTCAAAGGAAAAGCGTTTGACCTAGAGGTGTAAAATATGTACCATCCAATTCTTATTATGAAGCTCTGTAAGTGTGCCAAATCTTTTAAAAGTTTGTGTTAGTGATGATCAAACTGTTATTGAGTTGACACAGAATAACTTAATAAACTTTTGATATTCTTTCAAATCTCTTTGCATGAAATAATGTCAAAAGAAACATGTATATACATATTACATACAGAATTACTAACAGATTTTTAACTTTGAAGCAATAATTAAGTTCTTGCTTTGGGAGTCAGTCAATATATACATTAAGTGTGAAACTGAGTATATGCATAATATTTTTATAAGAAAGCATGAAAGCACAAAATATTAACATTATGTTCTTATTTTATTTACATAAAACTACTTCCTTAAGTAAATATAGAATAGCAGAAAGAAGGTTAAAAATGAATTTACGTAAATTATGCAAAAGAGAATTTCTACATATAATATCAAATTTATTAACCATTTTTTTTTCTTATATTTACATATGGCAGTTATAAAATAATAAATTGCTGATAAAATTCTGTAAATAATTCAACACAGAGAAACAAAAATATTTTAAAATCTAAGACAAAATTCATAGAGACAACCAAGTATGTCTCCACAATAATTCTATATTAGTGTATGTAACACAATATACTTATGACCATATGCAAAATTTATATATGCATACAGTCTCACATAAAAATACATGAACAAATTTACATCAGTTATATGAATGTAAGAAGCATGAAAATTTCAGTTCATATGTATATAAAGTAAGATAGATCAATACACATATATTTATAAGTGAACAAAAGACATAGGTATAAACATATGTGTATAAGCTAAGGTAGTCTAATGCTAAATAGGTATATTTCAGTTGTAATCTGAATGAGAAGATCAGCCAAAATATGAAAACGAATTCAAAAATAAAAAGTAATTCAAAATATATTGCTTTGTTCTGAATGAAATTAAAAGATTATATTAAATATTTTTTTTATACTGGAAAAAGATTAATAATAAATAATATTTATAAATATATATTGAAGTTTTGTACAGAGTACACAACTACAATTATAAATTATGATAGTTCAGTAGTTTCAAAATCAGCATGTTAAAAGTTTAAGAATTAATGGATTTATTTGAAATTCAAACTACTTAAAATAGTCAATTTGTACACATATATTCAATAAAAGTTTAATGGGCTTCCTCTTATTGAGCAACTCCAGAATTTCATGCAAGTAAAGATGCTTGTCAGGGTCAGATAAATATACATTATATACAAGCACACACACACCCCTATCATTTTTATACACACTGAATATATATCATCATGAGCACAGTGTAAAATACCAAAATTTCAATATCTGAAACTGAAAACATTAAATTTATTAGTTACAATCATCTAAAAAGTTTACGTTAGAACAGAATGCAAAAACATGTTTTAAATTAGTTTACACATTGTTTTTTTTCATCACCACATATCATACACTGAAGTGGGAACATGAATTCATTACTGCAATGCATCAAGAAATTTTTTTTTTTAGCTATCTGATATATCTGTTAGAAAGTAAACTAATGCTTCATAGTAAATTAAAAAATGTCCTCAGAAGGCAGATTTGGGGATAGTAATCAGTTATCATAATCAAAATAAGTATGTCAAATTTTTGCATCACTTCTTATAGACATAAATATACACAAAGAAAATGCGATGTTTTCAGCAGTGATTATATACTGACTCTCAGAATAACTTTAATGTATTGAGCAAATAAAAAAAAAAAATTCATGCATTTCAAGTTTATAATGACATTTGTAGTGAACAATGAGCTATATAACATCCACAAGTAAGAAAGTGAATAGATACCCAGATGAATAAACATGCTTTGCCCTCAACATAGTCAAAACACACACGCGCAAACAAGTATTCAAGGGAAAAAAGAAAGCAATTCCACTAAAACAACATCTGTTTACCTTGAGCAATGAATGTGTCATAATACTGCAATAGATTTGCACGCTGAAGAACTCGATAAAGTTGCCATTCTGATGCATTTGTAGGTTGTGATGACGTCATGGCATCCAGATATTCCCTGAAATTAACAAAAATAATACAAAATAAACAACTGAACACCAGCTAGATTGACACATAAACTTTGCTCTCAACAAAGTCGTGATACACAGATTACAAAATTGGCATTGACTTTTGAAATAAGAAAATTATTCACCTATTTAAGAAAAAAGTGGATTTTTGATACTGAATTGTACTGGATGAGAAATGATAAACACCATAAGAAAGAATTTAATCTAAAAAGAGAATCAGTACAAAAATCTAAACTTATTTATAAATGAAACTTTTTGTGTGTGTGTGTGTGTGTGTGTGTGTGTGTGTGTGTGTATCCGTTACCTATAGACTCCAAAACGGCTGAACCGATTTTCTTGAAAATGTACACAGTTGTACTATATAAACATCTGCGAGTAGGTTTTGTGTCGAGGTACCCCCAATAAATATCGAAAATCGAAAAAAATCCGGTTATAGAAGGAGTGGTCTGATTTTAATCAAATTTGATACACTCATAGACAAAGACATAAGAAATGATATTCAGAAGTTTCAAGGTTGCAGTTCTTACAATATTGCAGAAAATCGATGATATATATATATATATATATCTATATATATATATATATATTGATACCAGGAAATGAAAATTTGACTTACATCCATTCATTTTTCTTACAGTCTACAGTTTCGCTTTAACTGGAAAGATCTATTGCTTTTTAGTCTTTCATGCCAATGTCCAAAGAGACTGAGCCCCACCCAGGACCATGGATTAGTTTTAAAGCTTTCATTACACCCGAGCAATGCTGGGCTATACTGCTAGTAGACAATAATCAAAGAATAATAAAATCAGAGAAGCTGAAAAAATTGCTATGTATTGACAATGAATATATTTTGTTGGAATAAAAGTACAGTATTGTTATAGTAGCTTTAATCAAGCATTGATAATTTGAAAAAAAGAGGGAACATTTTTGTTTGAAATTTCATATCAGCTGTTAATTTAAAAAAAAAAAACTTGAAAAAAAAAACTTAAAATAATAAATCTGCTTCATGTAAAGAATGCAATTACAATACACAACTGAAGAGGTGTAGACATTAATGCTAAGGGTACTTGTTAACAAGTTATGTTTGCCTCAACATATAAAATATGATGTTAAAAAAAAAAAAAGGATATAAAATATTTCAAGAAAAAAATAAATAAATAAAAAACTAAAAAACTAAAAAAATAAAGAAAATGCTATCTCTTTGCTCAATGCTGAAGCATTCACTCTGAGTAGCCATTCAATAGTCAGAAGTGGACCCACCTGAGGAAGTTTAGTGCTATTGTTAATTCTGTTATAACTTCTAATAGTCTGCTAATTATTTTTCAGACTGACAAACATGAAAAGTTGGCCTTAATAAAAACTTAAATTCTGAGCATAATGAAGATGTCACAAACCTAAAAAAGTTTAACAAAGTGACAGAAAATGCAAACCTCAACAAAAATTGGATAAAAGAAAGATATACAAAAATCAGAAATTTATACAGCATAGTTCAGAAACTATAAGCACTATAAAAGAAAATAAGTTTTTCTTTATTTGAAAACAAAGTTCTCTTTGACTTCAGGTCTTAACAAAGCACAGTATAATCTGTCATCTTTACACTTTCTTAGTGAATGCAATCATATCAACAAGTTCTGTCAATTTCTAGTTCAACTTAGTAGTTTATAAAGGTAAAAGTGTTCAAATAAAATATTAAATAAAAGCATTGCTTTTATATATATATATTTTTTTTTAAATGCTAGCAAATAAGGATAAATAATATAAGTTTGCAGATTATATATTTTCCAAACTGACAATCTTCTGCAAAAAATGAAGGCAAAAAAAAAAAAAAAAATGCTGAGCTAAAAGTTATAACATTAAAACCAATTTATTTAAATTGCTGTGATATCAATCACTGTCAAAAATACAGTCAAACTAGATAATCTTAGACACTATTGCAGTTATTTAACTTCTATTTTCTCTACATAGGAAATTCCCTCACCTCTCCTATGAGTGCAACAAACACCTGAAGGTACACATAGTAGTTTCCTAGAACAGCAATATTTAATTTTGCATATGCAGAAAACAGCAGTACTTCCCTCTTTACTTCAAATACATGCGACATTTATGTTTGGAAAGTACAGATTATTATTTTTCCTTGTTACCAGCATGTCTTTCCATTTTTTTTTTTTTTTTTTGTAGTTAACTTTTTTTTTCTTTCTTCCCTAGTCAAAACCCTGCAACCATCAACCCTTTTCATATTCTCTTTTGAAAATAGCATTGTGGAAAGTGGGGAATAGTGGGGGAGAAAAAAAAACATTGCTTTGGCTGACTCTATCCTATTTTCCTTCACTCATCCCACTCCCTCCAACTCTTATTACCCAACCCCTATACAATTCTTCACAATTTATTTTTCTTCAAAATCTTCCTTTGTTTCTCATTACTACTTAAGTTAACTCTCCTTCTTGAAGTATAGGCTTTCTTTTGAACAGGAGAAAAAAATTCATGGGTTGGTAGAGAAATAAATAAATATATATATATATATATATATATATATATATATACACACAAATTTTTGTGTGTATGTAAAAATAAAGAGGAAAACATTATCAGTCATTTTTTATTCCTCTTTTATTGTAAGCTTTGCTATCATGAGTAAAGAGTAGGGATAGGAACAGATGAGTGAAAGATGAATGTTTTATCTTTATTTTTATTTTTAATAAAAGAGAAAAATAAAAATAAAAACATGAAAGAAAAAATTTAAAATGTAGAAAAACAAAATGGCTGCCAGTTTATATTTTTTTCAATTTTAAATATTTTTTCTCTTCACTTTTTTCACTTTTTCTCCATTTTTTTTCTATTTTCAGAGATCTCCTTTTATCTTGAAGCAAGAGATAATTGATTATCTTGGAATGCTAAAAAAAAAAATTAAAAATAAATATAAAAAGATACCAAAACCCTCAAAAGTAAAATAAATAAATACAATAAAAATATAAATGATGATGATGAAAAAGAAGATATTTTTTAATACACAGTGGCTGTGTATTCAAAAGAAGCATGCTTCAGTTCCCATGCTAAAAATTTAATCGGAGAAAAAGCCACTATTTTTTATCAAACTACATCTTTACAAAAGAAGCATTAAGTCTGTCATTAAATATTCAGACAGCAAAATTTTTCTGAATTTTTCCATATTGCCTTGATTGCTGCAATAGTGGTCCCCAAAACAATCTAAAATCACAAAGTTAGTAGAATGAAAAATAGATATATTACTTTTTTCTTTAAGTGCACAAAATATTACCAAATGAGATGAATCAAATGCTTTCAGTAAAAAAGAACATTACTTTTAAGAATTTCTTAAAATTATGAAAGAAAGTAAATGAAAGAATAAAAAATAAATACTGCAACTGAAAATACTGGAAAAAAAGTCTTATTTTAAGAATACAGCAATCAATTAGTACAGAAATAAAGGAAGCATTCAAAATGAAATTTTTACTTCAAGAACTTGGCTTGAATTAAACTTAAAAACTCTCCATATAAAAATCTTTAAAAAGTTTAGATACTGAGATATGAAGTATGATCAGACAAAGTAACATGATCACACTGTGAAGTTAGCAAATAAAAAATAGACAAAGAAAAATCTTAAAGAAGTCTGATTTTTAGCCATTCGATCCTCATTCACTAAAAGCTAATACTGGTAAGTTATTTATGTTGCTGATTTTGATGGGAAGTAACAAGTTGGTTTTTAGTTATTTCTGTTGGGTTTCATGAAAAAAAAAAGGTAATTCATGATGTTCAGGGGAGAGAATCCAATGTCTGTCTCATCACTGATAGCAGTCGATACGTGAATTCAACCCAACTTAAGTCAAATAAATTTGAAAAAAACACACACACACACATACAAACAAGTGCCACAGTTAAAGTGGGGAAATAATAAGCAATACAAAATAATTATAAATCATTAAAATGAGGATAAAATATCAAAGATGTTTAAATTTCAAAATATGAAAAAGTTACTTTAAAACTACATTTTTTCATCTGCGTTGTCTTCACTGATAAATTATTAGCCACATAAAGAAAAATACAAAAAAAATGATGAAAATATATGAAATAAAACAAAAAAAATGATATCGTGGGAAAAGTAAAAGACAAGTGATAGATGTTGAAAATTATAAGGTAGGTTAAAGATAAATGAAAAAGTAGTGATAATGAATGACAAAATAAACGGCAAGTTAAGTTTTACAAATGAGGATTCAAACAAGATGAATAACTCTGAGAAAGTTGAATACACCGCATCAAGAGAGTAAACACTGGGATATATATATATATATATATATATACATCGGTATTTGTTAAAAAAGCAAAGATGTAAACGTGATGATTAGAGACTGAGAAATTTCTCCTCTGAGCAGATATCAAAAAAAGGCACAAGATTAATACAAGAAAAGAGGAACAATTGAAACAACAATACAACAACAGTTACAAAACCCATGCAAATGTTCACTTGCCCCCGAAACAGTCGTTAGTCGTCCATCCAAAATCTCTGAGAGAAAATACGAAGCTGCGTTGGAAGTCAGCACCGCAGAGTGGTCGACCAGGTTAATGCAAGAACAAGAAGAATAAGGCGGTCGGTCTGCTATGTGTGTTGCAGGCCCAAGTGATCTGCTCTACTAGAATTCTATGCTGTGCTGGTGTGTGCGTGTGTGAGTGTCCATGTGAAAAAGAGTTGTTGGGTGTAATTGTTTTGCAAGCACTCCCAAAGATTCTGTATATATTTGCGTGTGTACCGCTGCTGCTGCTGCTGCTTCTCCTCCTCCTCTAACAACAACAACAGACACTCCCAGACAGGCACAAATGTGTGCGTGTGTGTATGTGCACATGTGAACTCTAGTATGGGTGTCCCATCAAACTAAAACTAACCAACCAGCTGGATGTGGTGGCAGTTGTAAGGAAGAAAAAATTAAATTAGCAATGAAAAATAAAAATGGGAAAAAAAAAAGATAGAGATGCTGATTCCACTAAAGAAAGATTCACGCTGGAATTGGGCCTTTTACAACAACCACACACACACACACACACACACACACACACACACACACACACACACACACAGGGAGTTCTTTTAATCTAAAAATAAACAGCAATAGACAAAACACCTTATTGAGGTAATCAAATTTTGATATGAAGTTAGTTGGTTTGGTGATAAAACTTTGTATGATGTGAATAAACAAAAATATTAGCTGATCACATATTAAACACTGAAACATACATTCATATAAGGACGCCTCAAGGTGGTGTAACGGTTAGCAAGCATGTCTTTTTAAAATCATTACAACTGAATAGTGAGTTCAATCCTCATTGGGTGTCCCATACTTTCAGCCTTGTGCCATATCTAAGTTGGGCTTAGAAAATCACCATTCATAAATGTAAAAGGTGGGGGGGATCAAGTAATTGAGAACAAATTATTAAAAAAAAGAAAAGAATAATATATTTTCAAAGAAATTGTTAAACTTAGAAAAATAGAAAAAGGTTATTCGAAACAACAACCCTCAGTCTCAAGGACAATCTCAATGGAGCCTTGGAAGAACTCCTTATGTTGGTTATTACATTCACAATGGCTGTCCTTGGTATTGTGGGGACAATATTTGGTCTCCCTCTTAACATCATCACAGATTTCTGGTCAGTGCCTCCTCCAACATGTAAGTTTAAATCAGGATATCTAAGAGGCCACATGCTGGAGGTGACACTGAACATGAAAATTCTTGTGCTATGTGGGAGAAAGAAGAAACCTACTGCAACACATACAGTTACCAAGGACTTGACTGTCTTGTTCAACACTTCAATTTAGGTGGTGACACTTATTGGGTAGGAAAAATATTGAAGTGATATGGTCCTCCTTGTTTGCTGCTCCCAGGACCATCAAAGACAATATGAACTTGCTGTGCATCACAGTGGGTAACTTGAGGGATTTTGTACAGTGCTACCTATCATTCCTCCTGTTAACTCAGTTACTGTTAAGCTCACTATCTTGAAATCATTGTGGTGGACAAACAGCTAGTACCAAAAGCACATTTCTAGTGTCAGTTTGGAAGCTACCATGTTGATGCTTGCGATAAGTCTGAAAGAGAAATGAGAACACTTAAAATTTCGCACATTCTGTGTAATGTCTTCCTTTTATGGTTCACTAAATATTTGGCACATCTCATATTTATTAATCTCCAGATCAGTTTATGTGTATGCATGTGTATAGGCACACTCTGCAATTAAATGTATTTTTACCTCGGAATTAGCAATCTTATAAAAATCTTTTTCAGAGAAACAAAAAGATTCGTACATATTATATATGTACTATTATGTGATTATATCTTTTATTACCAAAGGAAAACATGAAAATCAAGAAGTTATTAACTTTTTTAAATCTTTTCTCACACAAAATTAATCAAATTCCAAAAGTGTTTTGGAATAATGAACATCCATAAAACAATAAATCAAACAAAAGTAACATGAAAGAATGAATGAATGCTTACAGACAGAAAAACAGAAAAAGACACACACCCCAATAAACTTGCAAATACACTTATACTAATTTTTTATGAGAATACAGTGAAGATTGAATGATTGATTTGTCTATTTAATGGCATATCAACTCCTTATGGGCCATTTAATGCCAAAATTTAATTTTCTTGGGAGCTTTGAAGTAATAAAAATTCTGCTTTCACAACTGAATACAAGGTAGATAGATGATATGCAGATTTTGTGCATAGACATGCTTGTGTGGACATAATTACTAGAGATGATTTATGTTGTAGTTTTGTTGAAGACATATTTTGGATTACAGTTTGATTTCTGTAAGAAATTGTAGAATATTTTATAAATTAATGTCAAGTTCTTTCATATTGGTTGGTTGATTTTGTCTCGTGGTATATTAACCACTATGGGTTATTTATTGCCGAAATTTAGATATTTTGAACAATTTTAAGGCTTCAACTGTATATATTTTGAATGCAATTGTATGCCTACAACTTAAAATGTATTGTCAGTATTTTTATGATAAAATGTATTGCTGATCATTTTGTTTTAAAAAATTTATTGTTGATCTTTTTACTATAAAAATGTATTTCTATACCTTCATAGTGTTTTGTTTTTGTGGGGAGGGTACTATTTGGCCCCTAGCTGAGACCCTAACAGTTGCTCCCACACTGGGTAGGGGTGTACTGGGAATAACAGCAATTAAAAGGTGGTTCCATTTTCCCCACAACCTCCCAATCAGAGGCCTTGCTGCCTGATGTAGTTTATTGTCATACCCAGGATTTACAGTGACAAGAAAGGTAATATAGAGGGGAGAGAGAGAGTGTGATACAATGAAACACAGAGAGAAAAGTTTGAGAATCAATTAACAAAACAGGCATGAAAGACATATGTAAAAATAAAGTTTGAAAAACAAATAAACAGAACAAATAAGAAAACTGAGAGAGAAGAAAGAAATAACAAGGCAAAAGATATACAAATCATAAAGAAAACAGTGAAATGCTACAGAAAAACTGATTGTGTTTATCACTCTGACTGAATTGAGAAGATTTTAGTTTTTATTTGTCTGTAGTTTCTTTTTTTGTTTTTTCTATTGTTACTTTCTTTTTTTACTTGTTTAGGGTTCACTTTTCAGTGTTACTAAAGATTTTTGAGATAAAATATAAATCAAACCAACTAATTTTATTTTTAAAAAGTAAATAAAAATAAAGAATTTTGAATATTTTTATTATGAAACAATAGACAAAGGATGATGAAAATCAGAGAGAAAAAGAAAGGTAAATAAATAAAACCTCAAACAGTGTAATAGGGTAAAGAATGGAATGCAAAATTAATAAGATATAATTTACGAGTGGGCCAGTTCTGTAAAAAAATGCCTGTAAAATATTTATATCGATATGCCATCTAAAATGATAGCAACATATATATTGATGTACCTACTATTAAGTATCTCACATTAAGACATAAAAAAACAACAAAATAATGCATTCCCTGTCCTGAACATGACAGGAGGGAAATATATATATATATATATATATACACACACACAATGGCCTTTATTACAAGAGGATATATACACATTCTTCACTACTCAAAGACATAATTATTGCAAAAAACTAAAATAAGGCACTGTTAAAGAGCTAACTTGCAGCAAGAGCTTTCATAACTGGTAGTAAAGTTTAATAACAGGTAATAAAGAGAATGAACTGAACTGACTCTAATAAACTGAGCCAACACTGCCTTGCTATTGCTTCTCTCTCCATGAACGTAACAGGATATATATATATATATATATATATATATATATGTGTGTGTGTGTGTGTGTGTGTGTGTGTATAAATACACACACACACATATATGAAATGATTTGTTTGAACATTATTTTTGATCGATAATCATATTTAAGTTGGAATTCTGTTTAAACAGTATTATATATTTATTTCTACTGGCCTGATTATTTCTGATAAATTTTTGTTACGAATATGTGTCATTTGGCAGGATTCAAACCTGCAACCCCTGTCTACATAGCAGAAGCCACCAATTTACCTGGCACGTCTTAGACTTCCCGACCACGAATGACGATCAGTCTAAATGAAGTCAAATTAAGGCTTTAATAGGTTCAAATCCTGTCGAATGACACATTTTCGTAACAAAAATTTATCGTAAATAATCAGGCCAGTAAAAATAAATATATAATATTGTTTGATTATAAACAGAATTTCTACTTAAATATGAGTATTGATGTTCAAACAAATCATTTCAAATTGTCGATTGTTTATAACCAGTTTCGTTAATCTTTGTTAATTTCCATAATATATATATATATATATACACACACAAATACACAATGGTCTTTATTATGATAGAGAGGATTGTCATAGAAATAATACATTGAAGTAAATCTGCAATTGTGTTTTTGCTCTTGCAATCATTCAGTAAGTCAGGATTAAAGAAGGGACAGAAAATAGTTAAAACTGACTCCAGATATTGAAGCTAAAAATAAATAAAGAAAAGAAAATGTTATTTCTCTTTTCAGGAAAAGATGAAAATAACCAGAAATTTTAAATACACGTATACATACATGCAAATAGCAGAAAGAAAAAAATTTGAATATGAAGTATTTTTGGAAGCGCACTCTAAGCAAGACCCTATGTTCATCTTGTGTCCATGACAGTATAGGTATAAACCACAGCAAAAGTAACAGTGCCATTTAAATTTTTATATTTTTCACCTTCCATCACTTAGAAAAAAAATATTTTTGAATGAAAGTGACATAAACAAAAACATTTGATATTATAAAAATAGGAAAAATTACTTTCCTAAAACAAGCATACTACTTGTTATCATCATCATCATCATCATCTTATTCTCACCAAATAATTTCCAAATTCATGTGAGAGGAACTCTTTTTAGTACTCCAACACTTCTCTCAATATTCTTGCCATTTGTACAAAATATTATTTTTTATCTTCATTTATTCTAAATGTCTTCCTTTATAAAGTAAGAATTGCACACTATGTTTGTTCAAAATATTGAAAAAAATAATTAAACTTGCATTCTATAATTTTAAGACTTTAAAATTAAATTTTGAAAAAAATAGTCATTATTTTTCCTTTTAATTTTGCTGCTAGTATTTTTGTGCAATCTGAGAACTTTATCCACAAATTAATAGGTTTTCTTTTTCATTTTCTTACCAACAAGAAAATTTTATCATTACCTTTTTTGTGCTTAAAAATCTCACAACAGTTTGATTTTATCATTCTTTCATTTTGGACACACATTTAAAATACTGCTGATTTTCTAAGAACAGCTTAGCTGTGGCACAAGGCCGAAAGTATAGGGGTACCCAGTGAGGATTGAACTCAATACTCAGTTTTAACAGGTTCCAGCAAGAACAAGCTTGCTAACCATTACACTATGTCAAGGTGTCCCACACATTTATAATACAGATTGAAACTTGAAAATAAATGGCCAAATAATATTAGTTTAAGCAATTTTTTTAATCAAATTTACTCATGAGATCATGTAAATGAATAAATAAGTACATCAACAATAAACTAGTAATTTAAAGTGAGTCTTAAACTTAAATTGGTAAATATCCAGCCACTGACAAATTCAAAATCTCTAGGTTTGTATTATATGATACAAGAACAAAAACATGAAAAATTAACTACTTGAAATAATCTCTATATAACAATTTTCTGAATGAAACGCTCATAGTTCTAATGTTTCACTTTATCAAGTTTAAATTTCTAAAGATATTAAAATAAATGTGGTTACTATATTTGGCAAGATAGTGATACCACTACAAAACAGCTGGTTTTAGAAATACAGAGGATACATGGTTCTGTATTACAGTTATCTGTCTGGATACATACTGTCAGTGTTATGCAATGTATTTTTGAAACATTAAATTGATATTATACTGAGGTATTTAAAAACGACAGCTATTTTTAACATCTGTGTAAATGAACATAAATACCTGCAAAATAATTAACAGTTGTTAAAATGGTTTTCAGAAATAAAATCTATATTATCTTTTTTTTATGTTCATAGATAATTATAAATATAAGCTCACATGGTTCGTCTTAGTATTCGACCACCAGTTATTTCTTGGGATACATTTGCTAATTTCACTATACTTTTACAATTTTAACTTTATCTTAACCTAAAAGTAGTTACTGCATTTGTTGTCTTCAAAAATGCTAATTTTTCTTGAAAATGTATCCTGCATCATACAAACTGAAAATTACTTTTCATTTTACTTTTTCAAAATTGGATGTATCTTTGAGTTGAGGAAATATGGTATTTGAAAATATCATTAAAAATTACTTCATGATAAATTTCCAAAAATATAAAAGAAACAAAACCAGAAAGTCCAACCACAAAAATTAAAATTCATCTTCTGACTACTTGAAAAAAAAAAAAAACATTAACAGAGTGAAATAAATAAATAAATAAATAAATAAATAAAATAGGATAGTTTTTTTAAAAAATATATACATATTCTTTTTTGCAATTTCACAGATCATCTCAGGTAAACACAAAATTTACATGGAGTTACCTCCCTTGTAAGAAATAATTACAATCAATAGGATAAATTCTTTTTAAATAAGAAACAATATTTAATGATTTAACACTAGACAATATGCCTCTCAGATTTTAATAATGTTTTGTCAAAAACAAATATTATTAGAAGGCAAGTAATGAGAATGTAAGAATTAAAAAATTCTTAAAATAATGGTAAATAAAAGAAAAAATATTTTCAATCTTAAAATATTATAAACACTGTATAGGGAAAGTGCCTTCCAGTTATGGGTTAAATAGCAGGACAGATTGGGTTCTATAGCCTTGGTCGGCAACCAGTCTACCGCAGAAAGCAATGGCAACCTACTGCGGGATAATATTCTGCCCAGTCAGTCATGTCTCTTTCGAGACATGATCGCCCAAGCGTGTATCACGTATGGCACTTAACTGACTGATTACAGTATGAATATTTTTTATAAAGGTCAGTATTTGATGAAACAGACTAAAAAATATGAAGAATTGTGTGGGGAAAGCAGATGAGAAACTTGAAAGAAAACAGCACAAAAATAAGCAAAATTGAAATTGAAATTTGCAAAGAAATGAAAAAAAGAATAAAAGTCTGAAAGAAAAATATAGAATTTCATAAGATTTTACTTTTTTTCTGATAATGATAATTTTAGAAAAAAAAAAACAGAAAGGGGAAAAGTACTGAATTAAGATAGAGTTGGATCAAACAAGAACATTCACAGCTTTACTAACATTATTAGCCTTTCAATAGCTCTTTCTATGAGTCACACAAATACATACAAGAGAATGTTGAAAAGTTCTCAGTTCAAAAACAAAAGGTTTCCAAAAATTGTGATACTTGATCATTTGATCAGATTTTGAGAAACAGATTAGATTGAGATCTTTTCAGCTTACTTGCAAGTAAGGATCTATAAGGTAACATTTGTCAGAGAGAACTAACAATGCTTTACTTAAAATTTACACTCATGTATTTTTTGCAAATGCTAATTATAAGCATAAAATTAGAGTGATGTATATTTGATATATGTCTGTACAATACTACTCAAAAATAACTTTGTACTGGTGTATATTATTGGCTTTTAGAACCAAACAATATACATATTAATCCCATTTAAGGTCTATAAAAGACAAATGCAATACTCTGGCTTAGTAAAAGAAGACTAAATTATGGAGCATCTTGAAAAAATGGATTTATTTCCAAACAACTCTAAATTTGAAAATGACTAACAAGGATTTATAAATGAAACATAAGTAAATAAAAATATTTTAATGAAAATCTTTATTTTCATTTGAATTGTAATTTTCTAACTAATAATCAATAAGCTCTAAATTGTTATAAAGTTTCAAATTGAAACAAGAAATTATTATAAAATGGTTTATTTCTTTTCTAGTTATAAAGTATGAAACAGGGAGTAAGTTGTAAATTGTCAGAAGCTACCTGTTTTTCTTCTGATTTTTCAAGTTTTTTTTTTTGTACATAGGATGAATCTCATGAGCTATGTGACAAAAAAGCAACTGATTTAAGAGAAATCATCTAAGCAACTTAATCATTTTTAAAGTAAGCTACATTTAATAAAATAACAATTTATATACCAGAGGAATAGTCCTGATGAAAAAACAGTAAAATAGTTCCTGCAAACATAGAATAGTGCAAATACACAACCAAATGTAGAGAAGTTAGTATCAAGTAATGTTACATAGCAATTTTAGATACAGCAATTAAAAACAAAACTGATATACTCTTTAACCTTATTTCTTCTATTTAATTAAAAAATATCACTTTTCTGTTCTACATGAAAAAAAAAAAATAAATAAATGAAATTCTCTATCATTCTCTTATTTAATAAAAGATTTCCCATGTTTATCTGTGTTTTATTTAAAATTTCTTTTAAATAATCATATCCAGTATTCCTCTTTTTTTTAGTTTGTTCTATTTTTGTCCTTGCTGGTCATTTAAAATTTGAAATTTCTTACAAGTGGCTTAACTTTGAAATTCCAATTTTTAAGATAATCATCAGCTAAATGATTTTCATTTATTTTTGCATAAGCTTTTATGTAGCATGCTAAAAGATTTAATTTTGAAAATAGGGGGATAATGAATGTCAAAAAATATATATCACAGCATTTTCTTCCTTTTTGTTCTGCAGCAGTTATTTTCATTTTTGCTTATGCTTTGTCAGTGTACGTATCCCATCGTGCATTTCAATTGGACTGAATGCAAATCTACATCAATAAAGATAACATTAAGTTCAAAATATAAACAATCAAAAAAATACAAATCAGTAAAATGCATGCTGTAAAACACAGATACTATTTATCGTAATATATAAATTTGTAAGTCACTTGAGTTTACATTTCTTATAAATAGTAACAGGATCAAATCCAGGGCGTCATTTGACCTAAAACAGTGCCTATCTTTTTTATTTAGCAGTTGTACTTGACAGTTGTCCTATAGAGACTTGAAATAAAATTAAAGTTTCACTCAACTAACTTATGATACTAATGTAAAACTTTTCATTATTAATTTTCTTCTGGAGGTTGTATAAAAACATAGTGTTTTATAGTATTTGAGAAAATACATGAAAAATGTGAAAGAGCTACTCCAGAAGTTACCTCATAGGAATCTCTCAATTTCTAATATCTACTTTAAAAAAAAAAAATCTTCCTGTTAAAAAAAGTTATAATACATACAGAATATAAATTTAGAAAAAATTAAAACGCACTTAATTTTCTTACCCTGATTCATCCATAAGGTTCTTAGTACAAACAGTCAGTTAGGAGTGTCAGAATAGCTGGTAACAAAAATGAGAATAGGTCAACTCCTAGCATTGAGTGTAAGAGGAAGATGTGGTTCTGCAATTTTGTTCAAGGAAGAAAGAGAAAGAATAGAGTGAATTTGATGTTGCCTGGGTTGAGATTAGTTGTCAAGCTCAAAAAGAGAATTACTTTTATCATCCTCAGAGTTATAGACTAAGGTAATGGGTGGAGCACCACTTATGTAGGGTAGTTGGAAAGTGGTTCAGGAAAGTCACATTAGCCCTCCACCCACCTGATGTGGATTGTGAACTTGTAGTACTAAGGTATATAATTAGTAGTGAGCACAACAACAGCAGGAAGACACTAGTCTTGCAACAAGGAAGAAAGAAAGACTGGTTGACATACTCAGAACACAAATGGTAAGGCCAGCTGGCTGTCTTGCCTGTTGGTCATATGTATTGGAGGGAGTTGTTTTCTTCTACAGAACTGACCAAGCCTAATTACTCCCTTAGGGGCATTGAAGCCCATATAGCTACAGCCTAATTATACCAATATTCATTCAGGTATGTAGAAAAAAAAGGCAGAAAAATGTAGGAGCAGGTTGCAAGGATGAACAAGGAGGAAAAAACAAAAGAATAAAAAAATGAGAATAAAAAGGAAAAAAAAAAGAAAATGTTAAAAAGTAAAACAAAAATCAAGGAATAAATAGAGATGAAGGAAAGAATAGAAAAAAAAAGACCATAAAAAGATGAAGAAAAGAAGAGTTAAAAAAAAGAAGGTTGAAACTATCAGAGCAGGAACAATAGGATAGAAAAGAAAGAAACTAACATACAAGAGAATAGAAAATGCTTAAAAAAAATGTAAGATTTGGAATTGCAGAGGATTTAAATAAAAATATCAGAGGAAAATTTCATAAGTTCTATTGGAAAGACATCTTGTCATATGCACTTAGCAAAAATGTTGAATGAAAAAGAGAAAAAAAATTAGTGTCCGAGATTTAATTTTCAGTCTTTTACAATAGTTATCGTCTTTTAATAAATAGCAAATCCAAAACAATAATCATTAATAAACAGATTTTGAAAATTTTGACAACTATAAGGGATCTAGAAAAAAATTGTATGATAATGTTAAGAAATTATTTGCCTATGATTTGGTTTCTTAGCAGAAAACTGTAAGCTCATAAGTAGATCAGTTATAATGAATCCAAGAAAAATAAATTAACTGTAAGCAACTAAAATCATCTGCTAATCAAATATATACAGACAATATCGAATCATATATCTTATTTTCATCAAAGCATTTAAAACTTATACTTAAATCTTCAGAATCCAATAAGAAAAATAAATAACATTCTTCTCAAATAATGTTAATTAAAGATGTACAGAGAGCTAGATATATGTCTGCATTAAGGATACCTGTTAAAAACAAATAATTAAAAAGCTTGTATCACAGACAATTTACCTGTGTAGTTGATTCTTTAATAGGTAACCCACTATTGTGACCCTATACAAGACTAATAAGAGTAGATATGCATTAATGAAAAAAAAAGGTACACTGATATTTACTGAGTTTTAATTAGTATAGCATGTTATGGTAGGGATGAAATAAGAATAAGAATATTGCATTATATCAGTCTTCTTAGTGGGATAGATTGGCCAGGTTTGAAAAACTGAAAATTTAGTCATGAAAATTTCTTTTATAATAATTTACTTATCAATTGTAATCAAGGCATGTTTTGAAAGATTGCATATAATTACTTAGAAAATGGATTTTTGTAATCACTGTATTCATTTCTATTGCCATTATCACCTTTCTTGGGATGAAATGATACTAAAATAAATAAAGGTCCATATTTACTCTTTAAAAAGATGAAAAAGGAAAAGAAAAAGGGAGAAATAAAATTTCTGAATGTTATCCGTCACAAATATTAAATGATATTTCTGTTTTTAATTGCAGGAAGAGAATCAGAAATACTATTATTATATTTTAGAAAACAGTTTTATATCGGAAACAGAACTTAAATTGCAAGAGCTCGGAATATCAGCTCAGTTAAAAATATTTGTCAGGAAAAATTCGTTAGCAGGGGTGAACTTAATTTTTCATGGGATCCTTTTAAAATGAGTTTGCAAATCGATGTAAACAAACAAGCAAAAACTTCGCTGGTGATATTGGCCCTCCCCAAGTGAACACACACACACACACACACACACACTTATCTCCTACGGGAGATCCCACCCTTTTACTGTAAAACCAATAAAATGTAAATGCAAATTCTATTCCAGTAGCTTCTTTTCTCGCACTTCCCGCCTGTGGAATTCCCTTCTGTTTACTTGCTTCCCTGACAGCTACAATATCAAAGAATTTAAATGTAAAGTCAATAGTCATCTCCTATCTCACTAACCTGCCTCCTCTCTCTCATGCTCCCTTCTCATCAGTATTCTCATCCTTCTCTTACCCACTTCCTGACACCCCCTATAACCTGTCACTCTTTCTCATAACTTTCTGCCTATGTAACCCCCTGCAAAACAGTGGCAGTAAAATGCCTTGCTTGGGTGATATGATTATAAAAAAAAAAAAATAAAAGTAGCAGTGCCAACATGAAGGGTCCGTTTACAATATATAAACGTCTTGAATAAGCAGATAAAAAATAAGTATTTCAAGTAAGATATATATGAAAAAATGTCTCTGCTGTGTCATATGAAATTATGAATTTGACTTAAAAACAAAGCAAGGCTTTATTTTGCACTTGTAAAATTAGAATAATCAAGTGGCAAACAACAAAGGAAAGACTATTTGTCCAAATACAAACATTCCCAATCACATATCTGTGATTCATTTTATTACAAATTTCTGTAGTTCTTACAAATTAATGAAAACCTTAAAACTAAACAGAAAAATTCTGAATGTCCTTTTCAAGTAAGCTAATGGAGATAATTATTAGTTGACTATCAGTTTTTCACCCAAGTATATCATTCTATGTGGACATTGTGCTTTAAGCAGTTTATTTTGAAGTGACTAACAGCAAATTACCTGATATGTTTATGGACATCTTATTTTATAAGGTATATAATATTTGCAGAGAAATTTTTATATGCCTAATAAAAAAAAAATCAGGCATTTTTGTATAGTTTTTTAAAATTTAAGACAATTTTCGAAATTCCTCATTCCAAATTATATGAAACTGCAAAAACTGGGAGTTACATGTTGCCAATGCCATTTACAGAAATGTTTGTAAAATTAGATTTTCTGATGAGCATAGAACAGAGAGAAACATTTCAACAAGGTCAGCTCTCATAAAAGCGTCAATGCTAGTGTACAGTGATTTCATAGGTGAGACATAAAAGCTAAGTGAGACAAATAACCACTTGTAAAAACAATGGTTAGGGACAGAGCAGGAGAGCAGTTATGTATCTTGTTTTGAGCCAAGGAATAGTGAATGTACAGGTTTTTATATGACCACCAAATGTTAAGCAACATTTCTCCTGGGCAATATCAAATAAGTAATTATTTGAAAATTATAAGCTTTCACTTGCTAAACAAATAAGATTTCAGTTTCTTCTTTGCTTTAATGAAAATAACAATAAATATAAACTGGATACATTTTATTAGTGTAGTCTATTGACTGTAAATGTTTCCAATACAAATAACCAACAGTAAAAAATTGACTTATGTCTGAAAGTAAACTAATTTTTAGAATTTTAAAATCATTAAAAATTCTGACATGATTAAATTTTTATTTTAAGAAAATTAGGTGTAATGAAAAACATGATAGAATATGTGACACTTAATCAAATGAATCAGGCTCCTTATGCAAACTTTTACACTCAAATTTAAAATACTACACAAATAAGAAATATATATACAAAAATAAAAAATCACAAAAACCAATAGTATTTATCTCTACAGAAAAAATAGCAATACAGTATCTTTTCCTTTAAAACATATATGAAAATTGTAGATATGCCCCTTTTTACAGTATAAAAAAAGGGAAAATTTTAAGAGGGATCTCGTATTATTAAGTTACTAGCAGTATAGCCCGGTGTTGCTCAGGTGTAATGAAAGCTTTAAAACTAATCCATGGTCTTGGAGATCAGATTCTTTGAATGTCGGCACGAAAGACTAAAAAGCAATAGTTGTTTCCAGTCAAAGCGAAACCATAGATTGAAAGAAAAATGAATGGATGTAAGTCAAATTTTGATTTCTGGTATCGATGTCAAATAAGTTTTCCATTGCAAACTGAATTTTGAAGGCTAAATAAGTCCTCTGAATAAATGGTATAATGGCTGAGACTAAGAACTACAAACATACCTACTTAGAGCAAAACCCAAAGCAAAAACCAAAATAAAAGGGCTGAAAACCTGATTTTGATCAGACCCAATAGGATATCGGGGTATCAATTTCCAATATCAGAGTCAAATAAGTCATCCACGAATAAACTAACCCTGTAATTCAATGAAAACTTATCATACCCATCAGGAGTAAAATTGGAGAAAATGAGCCATATTGATAGCTGAATATCAGTTTTTGGTCAGATTCGATAGAATATCGGGGGTATCGATTTCTGACATCAGGGAAAATGAGTCATCTACTAATGCCTGAGACTAAAAATTATAATTTTACCAAGTTAGAGCAAATTCTGCAGCAAGAGCCACGATAAAAGGGCTGAAATTCTGATCTTGATCAGACCTGATCGGATATTGGAGTATCGATTTTCAATATCAGGGTGAAATCAGAAAAAATAAATAGCCCATGACCTGACTGGAAGCCGAAAGAATATATTTGTGTGAAGTTTGGTGAGAATTAGGTAAAAATTGTGGATTTGTATAAAGGACATACAGACAGACAGACACATACACAAACATCTTGCCTTTTATATATATATATATATATATATATATATATATATATATATATGTATATAGATAAACATAGTTCAACAAGTTTGCTATTTTTATTATTATTTTCAAATACAATTGTATATTTATTAGATCATGATTTATTATCAGTATATATATATATATATATATATATTAGTTGAGTATATGGATCAGAATTTGACAAGATGAATAGAATAAGTAAAGAACAAGTAGGAAAAAGTGTCTTTAATCTAACATGTTTCACTTTTATGCACCAAAAACAAACCTCTACTTTCAAGCAATAAACTTTATTAAACAATACAAACAATTAAAAATTATCTTTATGCAAATTGGTTTTTGAAACTGGGAAACATGGTATTTGCATATTTTACAATTGTTTATTCTTTTAAGCACTAGATTTACCAGATTTGTTATCTTTTTTGAATTATATCAAACTAGACTGAATTTACAAAAAACAACAAATTATCTTCTGACATAGAATTAACTATATATATATATATATATTTTTTTTTTCTGGTCATCATTGAATAAATTAACTCTTTAGTATTTCAAGATATTTTTGTGTTATTTTGGTAAATATATATGTTAAAATGAGATGTCAGTTATTTTCATTTTTGCATCATTTAAACCAAATTTATCCATCGCACACTGTATATATTTTCAATAGTAATAATATCAGCAGGCTATGTTAGTCAAAATTACTTAAGAAATTATTAAATCTGTCATTCTCAACACTTCTTTGTATGGCATGGTGCTGCATCTTCTATAAAAAGAACAATGTTTTATCAAAGTAACTATCAGTAAATATTGGATGTTCCTCCTACCAAATGAATATATATTTTTAGAATATTTTCTAAACACTCCAAAGTTATGTGACCAGTGTTTCAAAAGAATTATCAAAAACATAACCAAAACCCTGTTATATTTGATAATGAGCTGCAGAAAACTTTTTTAAAATCTTATTTAGCTGCAAACTTAAACTTGTTTACTATTTTAAAATTGTACAAATGAAAACTCATCTGTAAAGGTGATAGCATACCTAAACTACAGCCATCTCTACCATGTTAATTATCTACTGATTTTACTATAGTGCAATGCTGAGATTGATATTGACATACCTGCTACCCTGCAATGAGGATTTATATATATATATATATATATATATATATATATATATATATATATATATATATATAGATGTTTTAATACACTACAGCAAATTTTCAATGGCTCAGATCAACTTTAATAGGACAGTGATGTTTTCATTTATAAATTGTATACTCAGGTATTTTGCATTTTAAAGTGGAGATTCTAATTACAGTGCTATTTGATGTTGGCTTTTTCCACTTTTCAATGATCCATCATCTTTTTGATAAAAGTATTTATTGTTTTAACAATAAATTTTGTAATTGTCACTATATTCATTACTATATTTTTTTAAACCTGAGTAAAATAATAATTAGTATTTACTTATTACAATGTATATATATATATTACAAGCATGAGTTATATATGCAAGAATTTCTGTGTTGACTCTGAAACAATAACAAGTTTTATTTAGCAACACTAATGTAGCAAGACTGAAGAGGAGTCCTTCAATCGAAATCAAAGTGAAGCAATAAAAGAGTAATTTGAGAGAAATTGCTCAAATGATGATAAAAATAGAATTATACTTAATTATACTTAAATTTTGGCTATACACTGTATAATTTCATCTCAATATTTTCTATTTCCATTATAATGCAGCAGCACTCAAAATATAATCTGGATTCGGTTATGGATGCAATCAGCCCCACACAATAATATATACCATAATAAGCAAGGTCTAATTCCAAATTGATTTGTGAGGTATCACAATCATTTTTTAAGCATTTAATTAGTTACCTACACCCTAAGAATTTACTTCCAATAATAACAAAGATTCTGTTTATTTTTTGTTTTTTCAAACAACTAATTTTCAGTCCATCAATGAAAACAAGATTTTATTGTCCCCCCCCCCACTGGTATAACATCTTTAGCATTTAAAAACAATTAACCATTTGTAGTTTTTTGTTTTAATTAATTTCTTTAATCAAAAATATGATAAACAAAGAACATGAAAAATTACCATATTAGAAAAAATAAAATAGTTAACAAGTCAAAAAAATGAAATAACCAATAATCGAACCAGAGGATCATATGGTCATCATTTTGCTTAGACTAAATTTAGGTGTGGATTTCTGGCAAACCTTAGTCTCTTCATGTTAGACACACTATAGTGCAGAAAACACTTCATCTAATAAAAAGGAAACTAATTTCAGGCCTGTGCTACTCATGGGAAAGATTTCAGGATGAAATGCTGTAAAGGCAATCTGATCAACTTTCCCTTGGACAATATTAGTGAAATGGAGATAGATGCTGCATGGGTAACTGTTGATCACTCATAAAAAAAATCCTGCCCAGCAGTGAATGTACCAATGTTACTTCACCTGCACTTAATTGGTCAAACACTGCACTACAACTACTAATTGAATTATTTAAAAAATAAACACTTCAAGTGCAGATGCATGGTTTCTCAAGACACAGATATACCACACATACATGCATACAAAATACTCTAGAATTAAATCCTATTATGAACCATGTTTAAATACTGACAAGTGTAAATATAAAGCTTAAGCACTGCAACAGTAGGACAACCTTTCAGGCAGGGAAATAGAATGCTAATGGTATTCATGTAATAAATACAAAGCTCAATATGTAATAAAATCAGCAGCAATCTCGAAAATAATTTCAATGACACTACTTAGCAAAAATTATATAAGAACCGTTTCAAATTCATGATTCTGTTACATTTCATTAAAAATACTAAATAACTACTAAATCTTCAAGAATTTTTTAAAAGACGGCTTTGCTTGTTCTTACACACTGAAATAAATGTTAGCAGCAATTTCTAAAAACTTCAAAATGACAACCAAAATTTGTTACTGAAACATAAACAAATAGCTAAAATGAACCGAAAAACTAAAAGTTGAGAAGTGCATTTACAATAAAGGGAGATAAATAGCAAAGGGCAAAGTGAAAAAGTTCTTATAAGACGCGTGTCGTCCGCTGAGGTCCTAAGGGATAAAATGTCTTATAGAAAATTTTTTTCTGCTTTCTCACACAACTTTCTTCCAAAACTATTCTTGATATATGAGAAATGTATTATCCTATATATATATATATATATATATATATATATATATATATACACACACACACACACAGGTATTTATTTTGTGTGTGTTTATAAGTACATCAATAATTGTATAGCTTAATCATGACAAAAATTATATTACACAAGTATTTATTTTTCAACATAACCACCTTTCTTGTCAATGCACTTAATTCAGTATGTATATGTTTGGTGCTTTTTTAGCATATCTCATTGTTGTACATATATGCTACTAAAATTGCATAAAAACAGTATACAGTATATATTCAGAAAAACAAAAAGACATCAAAATCAATCAAAGAAAACAAAATTATTACCACTTTTTCTTTTACTACTACCAGAAGGTATACAGTTTAAGCTTTACAAACACCCTGACATCTCAAGATTACTTTGTATATGCAATTCATTTTATAGATTTTGCAATAATTGTATGTATAAATAGATAATATAAACACCCCCATTTTTATTTCTATGCATCAAGAATTTTGAGAAAATTACTTTACTGTCAGGACTTTTTTCTGCTACAAAGTTAAAGGCAAGTTTAACTAAATAAATACTTTTTGATACTTAAACAACTATTACTTACCAGTCACTAGATAATAATTAAAATACAATTTCATAACCGTAGGAAATGAAAACAGAAATAATTTATCCAGAAATTTATACAGATAATAAATTCAGAAAATCAAGTTGGTAATCTTTACACAGAAATCTATTTAAAAATTCCAGGAAAGGGAGGTTAAGAAGATGGAATATACAAAGAGATGAGTAACAAGTAGAAGAGAAATCCATTGCTATAAAAGCCACACCTGCTTTCTTCAACCAAAACTTAGAAAACGAATCTTTTCCTATCCTTACCATAACTATGGAAAATAGAATCTAATGCTATATGTTCAAAGATGAATAATTTGACATTAAATTGATTCACTTTAAGAAGTTTGTCCAAGTAAAATTATTAAAAAGCTTTTTTGCAAACTCAATACAATAAAGTGTCATTGAAAACTTACAGAGAAATTGTTCTATTTAATCATTACATATTCAAAAAATTATAAAAGAAAATGTGTAGAGACTAACCTGAATATTGTAAGAATGTAAGAAAAAAGTATCAGATAATTTAGATAAACATCCAACAGAAAAGGAATCTTAATGGCTAATTTAAAGCTTAACCAAAACCATATTTTTTATAAAATAACTTCTAAACAAAAACAGTAGCTTCGAAAAAAGGATTTTTGCACAAAGAGTAAGTTGAAGAATAAAATAAAGTGTACAAAAATTACTTTAAAATGATCAGATGGCAAAATCCATTTTTCAATGTAAATTGTGTTAGGTATTTTTGAAAATTCATTGTTTCAACTGTAAATTTTCCAACAAATGTTTAGAGCTTTAGCAATAAACAAGACTTAAGTAAATTCTCTGGACCTTTAAGTAAGTTTGGATAGTTTTTTGCAGATTCATGAATTTATTAAATTGTTGTTGTAATTCTAGCATGTATGACAGGGTGACACACGTATTTTAAACTAAAATTGCCTGGAATTGAAAAAGTTAAGAACTTATATTTACCTAAAGTAGTTTACATATTTTTATATTTTGAAATTCTTAATAAGTAATAAAGAGCAAAGATTAGATTAAATTAGATGAGGGCAGTATAATGAATTACAATGATGAAAGCTCAAGAAATAGCACAAGTCATTAAGGTCAGAGGAAGTTTCAAAAGATTTGAAAAGTACCAAGTTAGTAATTTAAATACATTAAAAGAAAGAGTCATGATTAATTTAAGACCTGATTAAAGGAAGTAGAAAAAACTTATATTCATTTCACTTTAAATGAATGAATGTTTCCTTCTGTTTCATTCCTAAGTTAATAAAAATCACCAAAATAAATTTAATACAAAATAAAGTGACAATTATTGTTATATACTGCATGCATGTTCAGTTTGATAGATATGAGGTAAGCAAAAATAAAAATAATAATAAACTAATAAATCTGGCCTTGATTTACCGAATTTGTCAATAAAAAAAATCAGTAAATCATAAATAACCCAGAAAAAAAAAATACAGACCTCAAGTGGAATGACTATATAGAATCCATAGCTAAATCAGCTGCTAAGAAGGTCGGTTCTCTGTGTAGGGCCAGGAAGTTTTTATCCGCCTGAAACAATCCTGCACATAAACAACTCTATCATCCACCTGTGCATTGAATACTGCTGCCATATCTGGTTGGGTACTCCTGCTATCCACCTGGGGATCCTTGACAAAATCCATCAGAGAATCAGTAGTGTGATTGATCCCATCTTGGCAGCTCGGATACAGTAACTTTCTCACCGGCTTCCCTGTGTCTCTTCTACAAATACTTTCACGGCTTCTGCTCCAATGAACTTAGCTCCCTGGTGCTCCCTATATATGAATTTACTCGAGCCACAAGATTAGCAACTAGGTCCCACCCTTTTACTGTGAAATCAATAAATTGTAAATGCAAATTCTACTTCATCAGCTTCTTTTCTCACACTTCCCACCTGTGAAATTCCCTTTTACTTGCTTTCCTGACAGCTACAATCTTCAAGAATTCAAATGTAAAGTCAATAGTCATCTCCTATCTCACTAACTTGCATCCTCTCTCTCATGCTCCTTTCTTTGTCCACTCCACTCTCATCAGAATACTCATCCTTCTCTTACCCTCTTCATGACACCCCGTGTAACCTGTCACTCTTTCTCATAACTTTCCTCCTATGTAACCCCTGCTAAACAGTGGCAGTAAAATACCTTGCTTGAGGTGACATGATTATAAAAAATAAAAATAAAATAAGTAAATGACCCAATTCCAAATGAAAGTCATCTCCTCCCATTAATATAGTTACGGTTTATTTTCTACTGAATAACCACAAGATTAAATATGGATTTGTCAAAATGAAAATGACAAAGTTCATGATAATCTTAGGCGCTATTATAACTCAAGCAGTTTCAAAAGTGCTTACAAGCATAAGATTAGCAATATTACAGCTATGTGCCTAATAGAAAAGTTAGCAAGAGAAAGACAGCCCCAAAAGAAAAATATTCAAAAAATAATTACAGCTGGTTCTTTCTAATGCTATAATAAAGAAATATATTAATAAATAAATAACTAAATACAAGAGATGAAGAAAAATGTACTCTTTCAGTTAAAAATTTATTATGACAGCTAAAGCAAAAAACTAATGAATACATTATTTAATATGCACTCATCTATAACAATGTTAAATACAAATATTAATATGTACATGTGTTTTGCATTATAGATAGACAAACATCATAGCCCAGGGTTTCCAGTGCAACTCAGAACATTTTAGTAATAATTAAATTAACCATTAACACTTTTTTTTTTTTACATATTTTGTTTTTGTTTAAAAAAACACTTTTTTTAAAAATATTTCTTTTGTTTCAAAATTCACATTTTTTTGTTGACCAAATGAATTTTTAAAATGTCGGAATAAAAATTAAATATAAAGGCTCATTTTTTTGTTGTTTTTAATAAAAAAAATATTTTAGTCGCATTTGATATGTGTGATTTGATTTCTGTGTTGTAATTTAGCAACCATCTTAGATCTTAGATGTTTTACGGAACAAATGTAAACAATCAGCTCCACTGGCCAAAAAGTGCGAAAGGGAAAATTTGCTGAATTTAAATTCAAAAACTATGTGTCGACCTGGCTTCCCTGTAGAAAGTCCCTAGAAAGTTTGAATGGCATAGCTTAAAAAATGTAAGCGTGCATAGGGAACAGTCACACAGACTCACAGATTACCTTTTATATATATATAGATAGACAGACACATGAGTACATAAATAAACGTACTTTTAACATGGTACATATATACAAGTACACTACTGGCCATAATTATCAGGCCACCCCAGTTATTTTTTTAAAAAAATGACAGATTTCATACTATTTTTAGTATCTATTGCTAAATGAAAATAGAATGGATCTTTTGATATTATTACTTTGCAAAATTTTACAAGGCAAGGAAGCAAAGATGAACTCGTTTGAATCACCCCAAATTTTCTTCATTTTTTCATTGATGAAACTGAAATATAGGTAATTATCTAATATTTATAAATTCATTTGATGCACATGTTATAGTGCAATATTAACAAAAGAACCATTTTATTTTCAATTACAATTATTCACTTGGCAATCAATACTAAAAAGTAGTATGAAATAAATCATTTTTTAAGACACTGGGGTGGCCTAATAATTATGGCCGGTAGTGTACCTACTGTATGTGTATATACAGGTGTGTATTACATATTTAAATTTAAGAAAAAAAAAAAATGAGATGATGATAATTCCTTTTTAAAAACAGTGTGTATATAAGAAGACTTTAGATGAATAAGAGAGATTGCACATATCCAGACTCATCTTGTCAACTTCATCTTCAAGGTCCAGTGGCAAGGTAGGGTTCAGGACAGCTGGTACCGGATCAGTCGAAATAAATAGCATCAATACAAAGAATGGCATTCTCATGATTCATGGCAATGGTTTGCATTAGATTTTCCTTTTCCTACATTGGCTGTCACTTAAAGCTAGAGAACTCGGTTAGTTTGAATTTTTAATCCATAGCAAGAAAGCAAAAGATGAGTACATGCCTTTCCCAGCAGCATTAATATAAGTCCACATAACAGACTTGGTGAGAATCAGAACTTCACTCACTAATTTCACATCCATAAACAGAAGTTTGTTTTCATTAGTAGTATTAAGACAATAGATATTCCCTTGATCCATATCCATTTCTTTGTAAATAAAAAAAATTAATAAAAAAATTAGTACATTCCTTGTTTATTGCCTTTAATCAAAGCAACATGAGTGAAAGTCTAATGGCTAAATGCATACAATAAATATAGAGTGCGATGAATAAATTGTCATCTAAATTACCCAGAAACGAAAAACACTGACATCTCATTTTAACAGAATTAGCAAAATTACAAAAAAATATATTCAAATACTAAACACTTGGCTTCAGCAATAACCTAAAGATGACTTTGGAATCACCTGCACCTCTTCTGTACATCCTCATTGTTTAAATTGGTGAATGCTGCCATAATCCTCATCTCTTAGATGTTACTAAGTGTTTTGTTGGTCTCTTGCTCTCAACTGCACCCATATTTATATATATATATATATATATATATACACACACACACAAACACATATGTATATATACTCATATATACACACATACACATATACATATGAATATAGTTACATATATATATATACAGATACATGTATACACACATATATACATACACACAGACATATATATATATATATATATATATATATATGTATATATGTTTATATATATATATTTTATATGTGTGCGTGTATATATATATATATATACACACACATTTATTATATCACATTTTAGACACATAGATATATGCATAATATATATATACACACACATATATATACACACATATATATATGTATATACATACATACATGCACACATATACCCTCATATATATATACACATATGTATGTATATACACACATATGCACACACACACATATGCATATTCAAACATACATATATATATATATATATATATATATATATATATATATATACACACACACACAAAGTTAGCAAAAATTAATCCAAACAAGTCTGATTAAAAGAACCCACAAAGTCTGTCTATTATAAGTTCTATTTAATTTTTGAAATAATGGAATTAAAATTTGTGGATACACTGTCTGAAGTTCATGCTTGTGCTGTTTTGTTCAAGTACGTTCAACCATCTCAGTCAACTTTAAGAAGCAATGTGGCATCTATGCGGTAAGCAAGATGTAAACCAAATATATTGTACCTACAACATAGACATTAATTTTCGTCCCAATTCACAACACCTTAAAAAAAAAAAACTTCAAAAATTTGACAAATAAAATTCCAAATTAAACTGACTTTGTTAGTTCTTTTTGATCAAACTTGTTTGTGTGTGTATATATATATATATATATATATATATATATATATACACACACACACACACACAAGTGAGAACAGAGAGTGAGTGAGTGAGTGATTAGAGCTTCTCAGATCAACCTACTTCCCACAATCGATCAAGCATTATCTTTTTATATTTTGTGAGGAAAATCTTCTCAGTTGAATCAAGGGCTTTTTGGTACCACCCATTTATTTATTTACCTGCCTATATAATTTTAAAACACAAAAAAATTTGAAAAAGAACCTATTTGAAAAACACAGAGGAAAAGAAAAGGCTCAACGCTGTAATAGCACAGCAAATTATCCTGACCACCTGATGAATGTGCCTGCCATGGAGGAAACTAACAGTTGTAATCAATCAGACATACACCAGGAAATTATGATTTATGTATAGATAGATAGACAGATTGATAGATAGATAGACAGATAGTGCGAGTGAGAGAGATCTATTTATTGGATAGCGTAAAATGCTTTCTGTTTTTATCATAAGGAACATTTAATTTTAACTAACTTCATTCAAAAACTACTTTGATTCTATTATGACAGCTGTCATATAAGTATGCATTTTTTAAAAATCTTCTTAAACTTGTCTTATTTTATTTATTGATTAGAAACGAAAGAAAATGAATAACATTTTCAGCATATTATGATCTTTTTCATCTTAAGAGAGATAACAATGTGACTCAAACACAAAAATATAAATATATGCACAGTTAAAAGAGAAGGTTCTACGAATGATCAATGTGTCAAAAATACTTTAGAAAATTTCATACTGATGATTTCTCATTGAACAACGCTTCATAGTCTCTTAGACTAGTTCTTGTTAATGGCAGTCAAATGAGAACATTATTCAAGAATAATCAACACTATAGAAATAGAGAGCCAACAAACTCAAAATATCAAAACCAAGTGTTGAAAATCATTTGTACCAGCTTGATTATGTTAGTCACTTTGATGAATGACTTCCACATAAATGAAAAAACAAAACAAAAAAAAACAAAAAAAACAACAACAACTCAGTACTTAAACATAGTGAAATGGTTTCTTTTTTAACCTGATGAGAAGTTGATACAAAATAACAATATAGAACACAAGAGATTGTGGAACAAACTAATTGAACCATCAAAGTTAATGCTGAAAATAAAAAATAAAAATTATTTTTTACTCAATAAAACAAACTTTTGCCTACTTTTATAGATAGATTTATGCATTATTAAATTCAACTTATATGCACCTCTAAAAAAACAAAAACTAAAAAAAAAACAAAAAAACATAAACGTAATTTCTAAGGTTAATGTTTTTATTTTAGTTTTAATTGCAAGTTAATAAATATCATTAATATTTACAATAAGTAAAATACTTAATTTAAAACAGAATTTAAATTGGAATTATTTTTTCTGATTATCAGTACAATCAATAAAATCACCCATATCAACATCATAATTCTCTTCATAAAAATATCTTTAAAAAATGTCTTTATTAAAAAAATTTTTTCAAAAATAAAATAAGCTTTTCTGAAACATTATTTAAGAACATTTAGCTGATTCAGTGCTTAATTAATCTGAACAGAAATAAACATTACTTACGTTTAGTTTAAAATACCACTGAAAAGCATTAACACAAAAGTGGGTGTTTTTATGAGGTGTTGACACATTTATCAAGAACCTGATGTTTGGCTGATTTATGTAAGGGGAGATAATTGTAATAAAATTTCATGATACATACAACATAAACACCTTTTTTTTTTTAATAAAACTTTTTTTAACTAGCCAGTAATACTAAAATATTTTTAAATATTTTATTGGTTTTTAAGTACTTTAGCTTTATAGTCTCATGTACAAATAAGCTTTTGGAGGAAAATGTTTGTAAATTACCAATAAATTTTTAAACTATATTTACCGCTCTGAATTTTTGATAACGTCATGTATAGATGTCCATATTTACCAAAATTGGCACATTTAAACACATACACAAAAATGGAAATTCTCTTTAAAATACTGGGGGTTGTTAAATTATAATAAGATTTTCCATTTATGATTAGCAAATACAGTTTTAATTTAATAACAATATCACCTGTATGCTACAAATTGATACAGAATTTTTAAAAGAATTAAAAGCTTATAAATTATTCTAATTAAATATTTTTCTAATAACTCTTGTAAAAATTCATTATTTATCAGAGTCACATAATGGATGTGCTTGTTTAATAAATATTTATTGTACATATTTCATGCACTTGAAAATCATTAAACACATACACATACATGCTCACATTCACTGATAATATCCAGAAACTTTTTAATATTGGAACCTTTAGGTTGAGATCAATGCATAGTATCTGGTTTCATTTTACAATGAAGAAGGCGCCTGGTCCAGTGTATTCCAATCATCTGTGGCAGCACCTTACTCATTGAACTGACAGAGGTAGGGTTGGTATAATATTAACCCCAGTATGATAGCGGTTGCAGGGACTAAGTAATTTTTGTTCTTTGCCTGTAAGTATATGTATGGGAAAATTCACATTAAAAAGGCTTTGTATTCCATCTTACCTTCATGGAGAGGTCAGGTAAATAAAAGCAACACCAGTGGGGATTAGGAAGTAATAAATATCAAATTATTTTCTTTAATGTAAACAGTTATCTAACCAGGAATAAGAAATATACTTACAGTTAAGAAATATATTTGTTTACCTTTCTATATGATTTCCATTAAAACGGGATTAAAATTGCGAGCAAACAATAAGTTTATGGTTTTGAATAAAGCGAAAATTACGCTTAAGAAAAAAATTAATAATTTATTTATAAAATAAATGTTAATGCCAATTACATTTTTATCAAGAGGATGATGAAATAACATATGAACACACTCTAGTTGTGTTCATATCTTATACACACACACACTGTGTATAAAGTGAAATGAAATTTCACTTTTTTATACACACACACATACACACACACACAGTGTGTGTGTGTGTGTGTGTGTGTGTATAAAAAAAGTGAAATTTGAAAATTTTACTTTATCATTAAACAAGTGTTTGCACATAGTCAGTGTTCATTCTACTGAAGATGTCAAAATACACACACATGTACATATAATACATGAAGTACACACATACTGAGCTGCTCACTATTTCATAGAGCAAACTGACAGACAGACATATGATGAATTAAAACTCAACACATTGGCTACATATTTGTTCATTCAGCAGTGGAAGGTAGGTATTTTTCTTTTGCTGTATGCACCATTCAGAGTAGCAATAGAGGGTTCTCATAGACATCCTCCCAACCCACAATTCCCACAGCTGACATCACTACTGGATGGTAGTGATTGTGATAGTATTGGTAGCTGCAAGATGTGTGCGTATGTGTGTGTATGTGCCAAGCCCATTATGCCCAGCCTTAATCCTGCCAAGCCAGATGCAGTGGAAGCTACAAGTTTTTAGTCTGTTGCTAAGCGATAACAGTTAAGCTGAAGTAAAAGACTAGTAAGTGACAATGATGGTGGTGGTGGAGGTAGCAGACTGGAGCAGCTATACAGGATGGGTGGGGTACTATCCATCCAGTCATGATGCTAACTTCATGGACAACAGACAGACAGGTCTGAGGTCATCAGACAAGATCAACAACCACTTCTCAAGCTCACCAGAATACCAACTAAACACACCCTTTTCTTCATCCTCTTGCCAAAAATAATTGGGCATTATTTAAATCTGACACATGAACACAAAAATATTTCCCTTTAAAGAACAGCTTAGTACCTTAAATAATAACTTTTTTTTTAGTTTATGACCAATAATTCAATCAACTGTTTAGAGACAGATTCATTCTTGTGTATCCTCAATGGTTTACACTGTTTACAATTCATTGTGAGATGTATACAAGGCAACCATCTCAATCAAGTAGACATGGATATACTTACTTGAGAGTACATCTATGAGCAATTTCTATTTCAAATATGGACATATAAATCTTCTAAGTCAGTAAACCAATTCTGATTAGGATGTCACTAATTAAAAAAAAACCATTAAAACTAAATGTTCACTCAATAGAAGACCCAAGAACAACTCAATGTATTGAGTGACATTGTTGTTCGTAGATGAGCGGACAAAAAAAGTGCAGATTTATGAGGATATGCGAGGTCTGTTCTACAAGTCGTTATCATGAAATGTATCCAGAAATGCTTGCTCCTATGCTTTCCTGAAAGTTTTCTTTTTTCTTTTAAATATTAGTGCTGCCATATTAGTGCTGCCATTTTCTAATACCAACAGACAGATTATTTCAGTTTTACAGATTTCATTTACTTTAATTATCTTATTCCCTTTTAAAAGATAAATTTATTAAATCTGTGAATTAAAAAGAGTTGGAAAAAAATTAAGTTCTATGATATTTCTGCTTTTGCAAGGGTCAACTTTCTTGCTAACAGTCAGTTCAGTGCCATACGTGATACATGCTCTGGGCGATCAAGTCTCAAAAGAGACAAGACTAACAAGGCAGAAGATTATCCTACAGTAGGTTGCCATTGCTTTCTGTGGTAGACTGGCTGCCATCCAAGGCTATAGAACCCAATCTGTCCTGTTATAACTGGAAGGAATAGAGGGATTAATACCTTTCCCAAGAGTATTTGTGTGTAAATGAATGCAATGAACTCAACAGGCATTCGAACTCGGCTCCCCAAGTTCTCATTCCAAGCTGATATCCACTGCACCACAACGCACATCCTCCACCACAACGCACATCCATACACGCTTGGGCAATCCTGTCTCGAAAGAGACATGACTGACCGGGCAGAAGATGTCCTGTTATTTAACCCATAACTGGAAGGAAGAAATGGATTAATATCTTTCCCAAGGGTATTTGCGCATAAGCGAATGCAAATGAAATTCGAACTTGGCCTTTGATTTCTAACACAATCTTCAAATCAGAATCATTACATTCAGTTACATGCAATTACCCTTTGGAAGGATAGGAATCTATATTCTCCCACCAGTTATATACCAGGAAAAATTATTGTTATACTTAAAAAGTTGTTAATGTGATAAACACTCAGACAAAAAAAAAAATTATTCTTACAATCCCAAATATGCTTTGACTTCAAAATAACACTCAAAAGGTTGATAAGCCATAAAAAAAAAAACAAATTAAAAAAAAGCAAGATAACAATTCATTTTTAATAGTCGTTTTCTTTTATAATATTGCCCCAAGCAAAGGAGGAAAGTTATGAGAAAGAGTGATTGGTTATAGGGGGTGTCAGGAAGTGGGTAAAAGAAGGATGAGAATACTATGAGAGTGGAGTGGACGGAGAACAGAGCATGAGAGAGAGAGGATGCAAGTTAGTAAAATAGGAGATGACTATTGACTTTACATTTAAATTCTTGGAGATTGTAGCTGTCAGAGAAGCAAGCAAACAAAAGGGAATTCCACAAGTGAGAATGCGAGAAAAGAAGCTGCTGGAATAGAATTTGCATTTACATTTTATTGGTTTCCCAGTAAAAAGGTGAGCCCTAGTTGCTAATATTGTGTCTTGAGTAAATTCATATATAGGGGGCACCAGTGAGCTAAGTTTATTGGAGCAGAAACCTTGAAAGTATTTGTAAAAGAGATACAGGGAAGCCATATTGCACCAATGAGAAAGTGACTGTATCTGAGGTACCAACTCAGGATCGATTACATTACAGATTCTCCATTTGATTTTGTCAAGGAATACTAGATGGATAGCAGGAGCACTTGACCAGATATGGCAGCAGTATACAATGCGTGGGTGGATGGTAGATTTATATATGTGCAGGATGATTTCAGAGGAGAAAAACTTCCTGGCTCTACACACAGAGCCAACCTTCTTAGCAGTGGATTTAGCTATAGATTCTATAAAGTCGTTCCCCTTGATGTCTGTTGTGAGAGTTAGCCTGAGGAGGCACAGTGCTAAAAAAGTTGGTATTTAAGCTAGTTTCCTTATCTGGCAGTTTCCTAGTTGGATAAGCAGCTTTTTGAAGTATCATCCTTTGTAGATATTAGTTTTCAAAAGTTTTCTTGATACGTGCACTTCAATAACCACCTCGGGTCTTAGAATATGAAGACAACTTCATAACCCAATTCATAAGCAAGTAATTACAACTTACATTAGAGCTATCAATTTATACAAGGAAACCAAAATAAAAATATTCCTTGCTAGAGGCTGTCTGCAGACTTGTAACTGAAAGCATGGTGAGGTAGGCACTGTCAAAAATGCTAGCATTTTTATAAACAACAGTGAACAATTATTTATCGATAAAATAATTTTTTGGTTTTTGTTTTTAGCAAGTGACTATTGTTGTTTGTAACGAATATACAATATATACTTCAAAGAATGTTTGGTAAACTTGAATCCAGTGAACAATGTAAAAATAGTAATATAATCCAATGTCATTATTCTAAGTATTTTGTACTTATAAAATCTACAATGCTTTTGTAATAATAATTTTATTATTTATGAACAAGTCTTTACTGACATGAAGCCCATGAAAGTAAATACATTCTAAACCTATAACAAGCACATTGTTTACAAAAGAATCCAGCTCAGTTGAAAATGATTTCAGGTGCAATGTGAATCATGTAAATGCCTATTGTTAAAATTGCCAACATGTATTAATGTTCAGCACAGAATTAACAGATTAAGCTACATGTAGTGATGTGAGAGACATCTGAAAGCCCAGAACTACAAACTTTCTGCTCACTAGTAGTCCAAATTACTCTAGCTTATTTTTAAAATAGCCTCAGAAAAGTACAAATGGCAACATTCAAAATTTAAGAGAATATTTTTTAAACACCCCAATCTGGTAACCATATTGAGAATAAAAAGAATGCAACCTAAATATTCTGTCTGAACACAATTTGAGATATTAATTCAATTGTTAGAAAATAGAAAGTATTAAAATGATAAAAATATGCCAATTTCTTTGCAATTTTTAAACTCATCTTTTGCACTTATTTTGTATATAGGAATAAGTTTTGTTTAATTTTTAAAGCTGAGGAGTTATTAATATACTTATGCAAACAATTGTTCTCAACTTTGATTGTTACAGACGTTGTTATAGACATGACACAGTGGCTATTTAAGGTATCCATAATATAAAATATCTTATGTATTATTTTAAGATTTTGATGTTCATTCTTTTTTGTTCTTGTTAAACCAGAGTATACTTCTTCACTAACTGATCCAGGGATTAAACTCATAACTACAAGATAACTGCAATATTTGACAAACCAACAGCAAATATGGAATATTAAGCTGTTAATCATTCTTCTTACAGACACTGTAAAATTTTAGTTAAAATTTCTATCTCTTCATTAACCCTTTCTTCTAATATAGCAATGACTGAATCAAGGTTATTACTTGAAGATCAGAAATGAAAAGATGGGATAATCTAAAAAGGTGATGAAAAGGCAGTTTTAGCTCTGGAACCACCAGTCCACCATTTTCACAAAAAACTTAGCAACAGTATACAATGACAACAAAATTACTAAAGCTAAAAGTTAATCTATACATGTAACTAAAAAGTAAGATAAGTAAGAAGATCTAAACTAATTACCAATCAGAAATATACTTGTTTATAAAAGCAATACATTCTTCTACAAATACTTTCACGGCTTCTGCTTCGATGAACTTAGCTCACTGGTGTCCCCTATATATAAACTTACTCAAGCCACAAGATTAGCAACTAGGCCCCACCCTTTTACTGGGAAACCAATAAATTGTAAATGCAAATTCTACTCCAGCAGCTTCTTTTCTTGCACTTCCCACCTGTGGAATTCCCTCCCATTTACTTGCTTCCTTGACAGCTACAATCTCCAAGAATTTAAATGTAAAGTCAATAGTCATCTCCTATCTCTCTAACCTGCTTCCTTTCTCTCATGCTCCTTTCTCCATCCACTCCACTCTCATCAATATTATCATCCTTCTCTTACCCACTTCCTGACACCCCCTATAACCTGTCACTCCCAAAAGGATCCTATTAATATTTATTATTAAAAATGAAATATTAAAACTGATCCAGCCAGAGGGCTCAATGTTATTAAATTTATTCATTTACAGAGCCAAAATGAATACATACAATCTCAATGTAAACACAAAGAGTCCCACATCCCTGAAAATTCCTTGATTCATTCAAGAAGGACCCATTTAACTTAATTCCTAAAATAAAATTATGCAAGTCATCTAACTACTTCCAAAAATTACTAAGAAAAAACTTAAAAACCATAGGAAATTCTAAGGCAACCTGGACAAATCTATACAATTGCAAACTCTCACATTACATTTTTTTTTTAAAATCATTTCACTCCAAGCAAGGCAGTTTTACTGCCACTGGTGCACAGGGGATTACAAAAAAAAAGTGATGAGAACGACAGGGCAGGTTACAGGGGTTGTCAGGAAGAGGGTAATAGAAGAATAAGAATACTGGTGAGATGGGGTGGAGTGAATGGAGAAACGAGATTGAGAGAAAGGATGCAAGTCAGTGAAATAGGAGATGACTATTGACCTTACATTTAAATTCTTCATCAAACTTCTTAAAAATAAAATTACCAGCAATTACAAATTAAATAGATTCCATAACATAATTTCCGAAATTGACAGGGATACAGCCAATTTGGTTAATGATCTAAATATTGCTCATAAGGTAGGTGAAATTTACTTATTAATTAAAGACCACAGACCTAATTTTATTAATAAATTACATACTAGGTTAATTAATTCTACTAAAAGTGATTTAGTGTTAATCTCTAGTGAAATTATCAAAATAACTGAGGAACTACAATTCACTATTCACCCCCATCTCTGAAAGGATTCTTCTAATACCATTAATTGATTTACTAACATTAAAGAAAAAGCTACAAATTTTTTCTTAAATTTGACGTAAATTTTTATTCTTTGATCTCCCAAAACCTCCTAGATTGCTGTATTAATTTCATTAAAAACCATGCAGAAATCACAGAGAGGGAAATTAAGATTATTCTAGCAGCTAAAAAATCGATTCTAACCTTTGACCATTCCACCTGGACCAAAGATCCCTTGATCAATTTGATGTCCCTATGGAAGCATATGATTCAGCCCAAGTTGCTGATCTAGTAGGCATTTATATCTTAGATACCTTAAGTAAAATTGTAGACTCCAAACAAAGTGGCTTATACCCTGATGACGGTCTTATGTTCATCCCTAATAGTAATGAATCTGTAACTAATGGAATCCATTAAAAAATTATTAGAGTCTTTAAATTTTTATTTTTTAAAATTGAAGTTTCCTCTAATCTAAAAATTTTCAATTATTTGGACATCATTCTTAACCTAAAAGACGGTTCCTAGCATCCTTACCTTAAAGAAAATGATACCCCTAGCTATATTAATATCAATTCCAACTAGTCTAATACTATTATGAAATAAATACCTAACATTGGTAACACCAGAATTAACTGGTTATCTTCAAACCATAAAATTTTCAATGGAAATAAAAAATTATATAATCCCTCCAGGACAGCGAATTTCAGAATAGATTTGTATACGTAAAACCCACTATTAAATCTGAGCCATCTAAAACAAGGAACAGATGCAGAAAAATAAAAGTTATATGGTTTAACCACCACCCGTTCTGTCGATTACTATCAACATTGAGAACATTTTTCTGAAATTAGTAATTAAACATTTCCATACCAATAACCCCCATGTAGAATCTTTAATAGAAATACTATCAAAATTAGTTATTCTTGCACACGTAATATGAATAATATCATTAATTCCCACAATAGACAGATTTTAAAGAATTTAAAAGGAACAAATGTTAAAACTGGTATAATACCATCTTGCATTTGTAAGTTCATAAACAATTGACCCACAGAAGGCAAATGTAAGTCCACCCAAGTGGTCTACCAAGCTAACATCTGCCCCCATAAATATCAAAAAATAATTATCAAGTTTACATTGGAATTTCAGTAGGAGAATTTAAACAACATTACTACTCCCATAAACACTCCTTTTCTACTCCTTTTCTAATCCCAATCTAAAATTCCAAATCTCCCTTTCCCTAGGATTTTGGGAAATGAAAGAGGAGGGACTCAACTCAATAGTGAGTTGGAGACTAATATGTTCAGCCCACACTGTCAAAAACATTTACGATAGATGCAATCTATGTTTAGTAACAAAAAAAATTAAACTATTAAAATATCCTAAACAAAATTTGGTTTTGAATTTAAGAAAAGAATTTATAAGCACATGTCATTATAAATTTAAACTAAATAAATTAAATAGTTGTTTCCTTTCCTTTCTTCTTGTTTACAGTATAATTAATTATATGATAATCTTTTTAAATCTATATTACTTCTAGTTTTATTGTTTGATATTGGGGTCGTCATAAATCTAAATTTAATTTCCTAATAATTAATGTAAAATTTAATTTGCCTAAAATAATTATTTTATTTTGTTTTATTTCATTTCTTTTTATTAGCCTTGCACTACAGTATATTTATAATAATACTTCCCATTCTTATACCTCTTTTTTTTAAACTCTAGTTCTATTTTTCATTTTAGTTCTATAGTTTTATTTTTTACCTAATTAGCCCATTTGTTTTAGTATTAATGGTGTCTTAGTTTTAAATCTAATTTAATTTTCTAATAATAATTTATCTAAATGACTTTAGATAGTGGTTTTATACCTTCTTATAAACAATGTAATGAAATTATTTATATATATCTTTCTTTTTTTTATATATATATAAGATATTTCTTTTAATTTTGTCCAATTTTAAATTTGTTAATATTAAAAATATAAGAATTAAAACCATTTTAGATTTATTTATATTTATGTAGATTTACATTTTTTATTATTTTTTATTTGTATTTGTATTTATTTTTATTTTTTATATCCTTTATTTTTATTCTAATTTCCTATAATTAATATAAAATTAAAATTCCTTAAAATAGCTTGTTCTTATTAGGCATACTATTCATTTATATTATAGAGTAGCTTCCTGTTCTTTTATCTCTTTTCATTCCCAAGGTAAATTTTTAATGTAATTTTGTTTTGATATTTACATTATTCAGCCCCCATTTAGGTTAGATTTTTTTTTAGATTAGAATTTTTAGATTGTAATTCTTAAATTGTAATTTTGGTAACTTGAGAGCCCATGTATGTCTGACCTATTTCTTTTTTATATATATTTTTATTGTTTTTTATCTTTAATTCATTTTAACTTCTGTCACCAACAGGCACTTTTTCTGTTCTGTCAGCCAAACTGACAGGTTTTTTTCCCTTTCCTTTTTCTCCCCTTTTTTCTTTCTTCCTTTTTCATTGCTCTTATTACCTTTTTTTTTTTTTTTTTTTTTTTTTTTACACCCACATGCACACATACCCACACCCACAGATAAATTTGCCATAATGTCTTGGCTTCACTGAAAAAACAAGTGAATTTATCACTTGTTGGAAAATTTGATTTTTTGTTATATATATATATATATATATATATATATATATATATGCTTTTCCTTATTTAGTTTGGGTACATAATTTAGTGTTTTTTTTTCAGATAGATGTTCGTTTTTATGATAGATAGATAGATAGATAGATAGATAGACAGACAGACAGATAGAAACAATACATTGGTAAAATTATGAAGCCTGTCAAGTGACCAAAGAAATGAAAATAAAAACCAAGAAATCAACTCCCACAAAAAAAGGAAAACAAATTAAGAAAAAAAAGCAATCAAAGACAGACACTTACCTAAACAGTAAAAAGAAGTGTTCTATTTCTAAATGAACACAACAGAGCGATTACACTACCCAACGACACTACTCAAAAAGAGATAAACTTCAGACCACTGCTAGAGTTTCACATTACAATGATTTTCAGAACATTGTTGCATGTTTATCTGGCTAAATATGATGTGTATCAAAAAAAAAAAAAAAAAAGTATATAATCTAAACTGAAAGAATATGCAAAAGATTAATAACAATATTACTACTTGCTTTACAGTTTTAAGTCAGGAAAACAACAACAAAAATAACCAACAAAGTAAACAAAATTAGCAGATAACTATAAAATTGTTTTTGAATTAAAGTTTTTATAAAATAAATATTGGAGAATTGTTTATATTGAAATAAAAAATTAATGATTACAACATCTTTCAAATAAAACCTGATCTCAATCAACTAAGTTAAAAATACCCAAAGAACCCAGAATCAACAAAGAAAACTGCTATTTTCTACTTGAATTAGACAAAAAAATTTATTATCAGCTATGACTTGTGCATGCATCAGTTAAAAGCATTAGCTTTAAATATAAATTATTTGTTTATTGAATGAGAATGGTAGAAGAAAGTTGTCAGTGTTGACAGTCAACTGCCTCTGATGCTCCACCCTGGATTTTCTGTCTGGATTTGCTTCCATACAACTGCAAGTCAATAGCGGTTTAAAATCCGGATTTACCTTTGCCTAGATGGACTCATTTCTTGGGTTGTTGTGCTCCATCTACCAGAAGCAGACTGTTATGAGGTACCAGTTGTCCACCTTCATCCATTCTCGGGCTCAGAGCTGGATTTAGTTGCCAGACACTATCTGAGATGCATACCACAAAATAGACACTGGGAGTTTTTCTCCTCTATCACCTCCTCAAATGACAACCTTTGCAATATATATATATTTGGAATTAATACAGAGAAGTTTGTCCCTCAACTGAGCAGGTTCATACTTCAAAGTTTCAGGACGACACCATTGTGATGTCGTCATTCAGCAGTACAGTACAAGGTTTCTTTATATATATATATATATATATATATATATATATATATAAAATATATGCATATAAACATGCATTACATGTTTTAGAAACTACCCCAAATTTATATTTATTTTGATATGCACAAAATGTTAAATAAACAAAAAATATCTAGAAAGCAATACAATTTATGAAATATATATAACTGATACCTGTTGTTTATATATATATGCTTAGGTGTTTACTGATAGTTTACCATTAATGAACATATCATAAAGCAGATAAGGTTTTTGAAAAGCTGAATTAATAAAGTACTTCATTTTTTAATTATAATTATTTGAATGGTGTCTGAAAGATGAGACAATACATTTTAGTCGCTAACACTTGAACAATTTGACTGTAAGACGTAGGGAAGAGGTTTATTTGGCCACAAGATCCTGTAATTACAAATATCTGGATTCATGAACTGTGGACAGTATTGTTCAACATTCCAATCTTCTCACTTTGGTTTCTTTTTTTTTTTTTCAATTGGAGTAGATAGATCTATCTATCTATTGCCCGGTTCACACTCCACCCACATCTATTGAACAGGTTAAGAGGCTCATCCCTTGTTCCCTGTTTAGGATGTGGCTTCCGGTTTTCTCTTTTCCAATCTTTTCACTATTATGTAGCCCCCTGCACATCAGTGGCGTTACCGCCTTGCTCGGGGTGATATGATTAAAAAAAAAAAAAAGATCTCAAGAGACTGAGTTGCTGCATTTGAAGTTATACATCGGGTAATCAGAGTTACAGATTTGACAATCACAATACCTTGTGAAAGTTCTCAAAAAGTTTGATATTCCTGACAAAATGCTGAACATTATCATCTCATTTCATGAAGGTATGCAAGCATCTGTTATGTCAGATAGTAAATGTTCTGATTTACAGTACTGGGCAAAAGTATTAGGACAAGAACTATTTTATCTTATATGAGGCATCAAAATAAAGTTTAAAATCATCCCCAGTCCTAAAACTTTTGCACGCTACCAGTAGTGTGCAAAAGCATTAGAACAGGGGTGATTTTCCCAAAAACTTTACTGAAATTCAAATACAGGGTGAAAAGCCAAACCTTTTTTTAAATTATTTAACTAAAAAGAGGAAGGAAGGCTTCAGAATTTGAATTGGCCCCCACAAAGTCCTATCTCGATCCTATTGGACATCTAAGGGATATTTTGGATAAATCTAATGTTACTTTGCAAGGCACACTTTGGGAACAAATACAAGCTGCTTGGCAGGAAATACCATTAGATACATTGAAGAAGCTTGTGATGTCAATGCCTGGCAGAATGAAGGCTGTGAACAAAGCAAAAGGCTATTATACTAAATATTAAATTTATTTTGTAACAAGTATTTTTTTCTTGTTAAAACATTTGTGGAGTAAATCAAATAAAATTACTTAAATTAAATTGTTTATTTTCTGTCAGTATGCCTCATAAAAGATAAAATAGTTCTTGGCCTAATACTTTTGCACAGTACTGTATATGTTGTTACACATGATAAAAAACAAGGTTGTGTTAAGGCTCTGATATATATATATATATATATATATATATATTTTCATTCTTTGACTTGTGTTTTTCCATAATGCTTCACTAGTAATATGGTGATATTGATACTAGTGTAACATTTTGGTATACTCAAATACACTCTAACTATCAATGTAGTAAAGATAACATACTTACTAGAGGTAGTATTATTCATTATGAACTCTTAATTGACATAGCATTACTTGAAATACAAGAGCTCACTGACCCGTTTTCATTAGTCATTAAAATTTTGGATTGACAAGCACCACTGAGAATGCTGAGGTAGTACATCAGCCAAAGCCAAAACCCAAAGAAGTCAAAGGCAGCTCTTCAACTGTGTTGTGGAGTAGTTTTCGCACTGAAAGTTATAATTATGCTATGTCGGTTGCTAATTTACTTAACGCACCCAAAATGTTAAGAACTTGGTAATCTTCCACTGAAAGCTGACTCCTTAGTATTTGGCTAACTGCTGACTAATATCAACTGCCTTAGTCCAACTATGTCCAAACTGGAACTAATAGTCCTACTGAACTCCAATAGAACTCTCTAGAACTCCTAAGAACTTCCCAAGAATTTCTTGAGTTAACTTCCTGTTAACTCTTATTAATATAGGAGAGAGAGTACATTATCTGAGGAATAATTGTGTTTCACCAGAACAAACTGTACTCATCACAATTGACAGGAAAAACAAAAAAAAAGAAATATATAAAATCTTTTTCCTACCTTGGCAGCAGAGTGAATTACTCTTGTTTCACTTGATAACAATATTGTCAACTAGATTTCCAAATTAACTGATGTTTATGGTAAACTTGCTCAGCACCACTGGAATGTCAGAGGGATTTCCCTGAAACAAAGATTAGCATCTACCATGCTGTGATACTTAAAACATAATTCTATGGCTCAGAAGCATGAGCCCACCATCACATCCATATTAAATCATTCAATATCCCCTAAAGAATTGTCTTTGCACCATCTCTAACAGACTGGATTAAAGTCTCCAGTTCCAGTTTGTTTACCAAATGTGAGATGTTTTGGACTGAATCTTTCTTGATGTAATTCTCAACAAACTGAGGTGGTTATGTCATATGCATAAGTGATCACCAAACACCAAAATACCTCATGTAAGATGATTCTAAGTGGGTTTATGTCATAAAAAATAAAAAATAAAAAAAAAACAAACTCCATTACTACTCAAGTCTACCAATAGACCACTTTATTCCCTTGACATCATAGCAACTGTTCACCTGGAGAACTGCTTGCTATAAAAAGATAAAAAATTTTAAGAAATCATATTTTGACTTTCTTCACAAGTTAAGATGTAACTCATTGACACTCATTGAAACCTTCTAGCATGCGCTACGAAAATTTCAGCCACTTGTGGCATATGCATCTTAAACCATATTAGGCATAAACACAAAGTCTGAACTTGGAGCTGTTGGCCTACAAGTCAAAACTGACAAGAACAATATATATATATATATATATATATATATCGCTCATTCAGTAATGAAGTACAGCACTCTGACTATTGGGCGTGTATAATGATAATATACACGTTAAAAAGTTTTTTAAACAATAAGTTTTAAATGATATCTAATATAATAATAATGAGAGAGAAGATTACCATAATTTTCAGAAATCACACCAAGATAATTTTGAATTTTTATTATGTTTAGTTTTCTTGCATAATAAAAAATCTCATGACAACATGCTTTCAGCTCCAATGATGACACAAAAATCTTTAATTGGAACAGCTCCAGCCTAACCAGGCTGTATGGCACATACATAATATATATATATATATATATATATATATATATATATATATGCATGTTAAAAATGAAATAAGTGCTTAGTATCATGTAAGGCTCTCTCTGGTCTGGTAAAGTGGTTGGAAGAACTTTAAAGAGATGTTAAGCTATGCTATCCTGTCTTCCTAATAAAGATTTGATTGGGCTCATGTCTGGTCAATGTTGTGGGTTGATCACCCCTCAGAAATCTCCAAAATGGTTCTCATTTGTTTGGGAGTGGTGTGGCTTAAAGGCAGAAAAAACGGACAACCTACTCGATGATGGTATGCTGTTAGTGACTCTCGGGAGTTCTAGCATTGTCATGTCCATCCACTCTTTGTTGTCTGACCAGCTCTTGCATCCACTTTTAACCATGCCTTGCATGGGTCATGCAGAGGCTATTATCCCATGTGACATGGTTAAACCATGTCATCTTCCCCTGCTTAATAATGGCAAGTTGATCTGCAGAACTATTGACCTTGTTCTCTACAGTCATTTGTTTTGTGCTCCCATTAGGAGATGCACACGTGCTTCGCCTGGATCATTTTCCTGTCTCAACCAGGTATATACAAGTCTTACATCAGTAGAGGAGGATGGATACGACCAGCTTTGTAGATTTGTAGAACTTGAAGTTGGAATAGAATCTGATGTTGCCCTTCCATTTCCTTTCCAGTCTGGCTAATACTGCCATGAATTCGCAATCTATGTGAAGATTTTTTGAGAGGGTTGCTCCAAGTATTTGAAGCTGGACATTTCCTCCAGTGGTTTGCTGTCTATGTTGACACTGATACTGATGTTGCTTGTGCTCTTGTGGATTTCTCGAGTTCCATTTTATATACACAAGCTTGTTCAGCTAGTTTGTTGGTAGGTCTTTCAGCTCACTCTAACTGCCTACCATAATACTGTTATATACTCTTTGCATATATATATATATATATATATATATATATATATATACTGCATACACCTGGAAACCAACAATGACAATATTCTTCTCAGCTTTGCAGATAAAAATGCCGACACAGATATATAAAAATGTACAATTACCTTTTTATTCTTTTTCTTCAGTGACGGTGATGTGGAGTAGGGGTTTGGTCGGAGGTAGACATGCACACACACGAGTGACAGTTGACTGCTGTATTCATCTTCCCTTCTCGCCATCTGCTGATCTAAACTCAACTGAACTCAACTGTCTCTCTGATGTACTAAATAGGTGAGCCTCACTCGACATGCGGCAATTCCACTGCATTTTGTTATATTTCAAGTGCTTATTTCCTTGACCTCAACCTCTGTTCAACAAAACAAAACCCAGCCTGCACCTGAGTTTTTTGCACTCACTGACATTTTAAAACAATATTCACCTTCTTTCAAATCTTGCCAGCCTTGCATTGCTCAGTGTAATTACACTTCTGGGCGAAATTCCACACCACAGCAAAAGAATATATAACAATATTAACATTGTCTGTAAAATGCCAGTTGCAGACAGATCTGCCATCAATATAGATAAAAGTGCTTTGATCGTGGAGGGTTTCTTGCCTAATTCTATTCAGAAATAGGTTGAAGAGATGAAGTTAGTAAGCATCCCTGTCTAATGCTGATAGTGGTCTGGAAGAAATCACCCACATGGTTATTCAAGAGAACTACACTAGTGGCATGGTCATAGAGGTCCTGGTCGATGACTTATAGGAGCCCTTCTTCTACGCTGGATCCTCTGAGGACATGCGAGAGTCTATCATGTCAGACCTAATTAAATGTGTTCTTGAAATCAATGGTTTTGCAGATGTTTTTTGATAAGGGCCCTACAGCTAAAAATTTGTTCCACTGTGTTATGTCTAGCTCTAAAACCTGCCTGCTCTTCTGACAGTAGTCTTTTAGCATTGGATGGATGGATCCACACACACACACACACACACACACACACACACACACACACACACTGCCCTAATACATATGTACACACTCATGCACACAGATCCATCATTACGCAAATATATTTTTACTATTCGTTATTTTAACCATTTTATTCTCAAAATAATAGTAACACATAATTCATTGGTAATATTAAATCTTTGTATTTGTTTGTTATGAAGATTAAAATTATATACACAAAGAGCACTGATATTCAAAGTTTTTTTTTTTCAAGTTACCACCCTTACAGAATTAAAGAATATTTCTGATAATTAATGTAGGTTGTTTACCATTATGAGCGTCTGAGGATATTTTATAACCTAAAAATGCCCATATAGTTTTTGTTAAATACACAATATTCATATATACATTACAGTTTTGTATTTCCTTCTGTTAAATGAAGACAACTTTAGTAAAACATTCCATTTTTGATATGGAGATGAAACAATCTTGTGGATACAGCTATATGTTCAAAACTAAAACTGTAATTAGGGTTCAGGTTTCAAACCCAGTATCACACTAGCAATGTCAAAGATCAATTTTAACTTCAGAAAAACTTTGGATATGAATACCAAATACTAACTTACTTCTTAAGTGTGAAGTCAAAAGAAAGAAAAATATTTTGATTTCAAGAAAGATCCTAGAAAAAACTGTGTTTTTTGTAATTGCCAACATCAAAGACACAACATTCACTTGTGTTTTTCATTCAGAAACAAATAATGCCAACAACAAATTTCAAATCAAATCACAATATACAGAATTTAGTCAGGTCACTGTTAAAATTATCAGCTTGAAAAATCTTAAACTAGATGGCTGGATATGAATCGAGAAAGCGAGAGAGAAATGAAGAGGATAAAACAATTAAATACAAAGTATACGCTACAAGAGAATGATGTAGATTAAATTACATCAATGCAATAATAATAGAAAATAAAGAAATACAAAAATTATAGTAGATTATTAGTGCCAAACTTTGTTTTACAATTTCTACCTTTAAAGCTTTGTTCAGTAAAGCAAAAGAAGATGAAAAGAAGTAAGCAGTGATTAGCAAAGGTAATACGTATATATACAGTAAAAATTGAAGTGAGCAAGCAAGTGTGGAATAGAAAGAGATAATTCATAAATATCTCTTATAATGATAACAGTAAAAAATATATATTTTTTTAAATACAGAACAAATCATTTATCTGGCAAGATGTGGGTGATTATGGCTTTTTTGTTGTTCTAAGTACCTCTTGTCCCTTTACCACTCAACTTTGTCTTTGTGGCCCTTGACCTGCTATTCATTTACTCAAACCCATCAAATAGCTCAATTGCTATTTTCCACTGCTTCGATTGACTTTAGTAGACTCTGTAAGTGTTAAATTCTCTTAGCCTTGTGTTCTCATTATGCATCACAAAAATTTCAGCTGTTTTTCTGCATGTTAACACAAATTTTATATGCTTTTAAAAATTAAAGATGTAATACAGGAATTCTGAAAGTATGCAAAGCCAAAAGGATAATTGCGGACATGAAATATTGATGTTAAAGAATTAATTCCAAGAAAAAGTTTATACTTTATCTTTAGGTGACAAAAGATGAGAACAAGGAAAACAATAAAGTCCAACTTTAAGTTCTTTATGATTTGTTTTGTTTAATAGATCATCCAAGGTGTTAAAGTGTTGAAAGACAAATTTCTTAGATAATATTCTCATTCATTTTTTTCTACATAAATCTAACAAGATTGAGCAATATTGTCAGTGCTGAAATTGCTTCTAGCATCATCATTAACTTTTGGTAACCAATTTTAAATAAATAACACTAAAATTATGAAATAACACAGTTGGTATTCAAGAAAATACCATGTATTCATTCATTAATGCTGGTATGTTCATCTTTTACTTTTGACTGCATTTATTATTTCCTCTTCAGTGGAAGCATGTCTTCTTTAGTCTTAATAGTTCAATAAAGAATAATTATCATTACACTTTCAAGGCTTGGGATCAAGAAAAAATTTAACAATATATGTAAAATAAATGTCAAATTAAATGAAAAGTAAGTACAAATTTTTGCATCTTAAATTTCATGCATACCAATTAGGTATTCCCATTTACAGTTCATTAAATTGTAAGTAACTGCTCAGTAACAAGTATAAATACACAGATGTAAATACTTTTGATAGTGTATGTTAATAACAAAATACTCAATATCCTACCTTTACAAATATTTTCATATCTCTTTAAACTTGTTAGGTTTTTAAGTAACCCACACAACTTTTTAGATTTCTTAGTATCCATTAAAAAAAAAACCCTGCATTCAGTATGCCTTTATATTTACAAACAGACTCTTTTCACACACATACACAAAAAATTTATAATGTCCATATTACTCACATTTATTTCCACTCACAATTACTTTCTTTCTTTATTCCAATTAACACTTTCCCTTTATAAGAAACATGATCATTCTCAAAACTTAAATTTGTATCAGTATATATATATATATATTTGATTGTTTAATGACTTAGTTTTTGGTCATAATAAGGTTAAACCAATGCTCATTTGTATTAAAAAGTGTTCAATACAATTATATTGTAGAACTTTTGAATATTTTTCATTTGTAAACGAGTTATTACATTTCTACCATGAGTGATGTCTTCAGGCGATTTTCAAATCGCCTGAAGACACCACTTATGGCAGAAACCTAGGTCACGTAATAACTCATTTACAAATGAAAAATATATATAATGAAGAAATAGCAATGTGCAAATATGAAAATTCATACATTACTGCTGACATTTTCATACATTTAAATATTTTCATATATCTGATGTTTTTTTAAAAACATTTTACAATATATAGCATAATGTATATTTTTTTTTGTACAGATATCAACATTTATATAATTTAATAGAAATTACCAGCATATTTTATTTACAGTACATAAACCAGTAAGAAACTGTTTTTCAAGTGTAATTTTCTATAGTAGTTTCCATATATTTTCCAAGTAACTACAAAGCAGTTTAATAGGAAATGTATATGCCCATCTATCAATAACATTCATTCTCTGGCTGGTCTGGGATTCAACAATGGTTGGAATTAAAAGAAAATAACATGGATTGCAAAAAGCAAAATATATAAAAGCAAATCTGCAATTTTTTTAAAGTTCATTTTTAGATACATTTTGACTTACAGTCAAATATAAAACTTAGTTCAAAGAGAAATAGCTTTTTCATTTACAAAACATGAAGCTGGAAACAAACCATTATCTACTCATACATATTTACTGGAATTGCTAATATTTTCTTACTATCATTGCTGTTGGCACATGTTGAAGATGATTAGAGATTTGAAATAAAAAAATTAATAGAAAAAAAGAGTAAAACAGAATCAAAACAAAAATAAGCAGTGCCATCAGTCCACTCTTGTGGTTAGTTGATTCATCTAAATAAATGACAATAACAAATTTGTTGTTCAATTTTCACTTTTATAAACAAGCAAAGATTAAGTATTTCTGGAATTAGGTTATAATAGAAATGGGGTCTAGTGTTGTGAACTACATTCCAAAGTTTGAGGCTTTAGCTGTGGTCTGGCCAAAACAATGGGCAGGATAAGCAAGCAGGCTAGGTTGGGGATTCCATGAACAAACAATGCTAACTCAACTCAGCACTGTACAACCTATGGGTGGGAGTAAAGAAAAAAATTAAATACAAAAAAAATACAAATAGAAGAAATAATATTTTTCAACATTTATATCAATATTATGAGGTTTATTTTGAGGATTTTTACTTTGTTGAATGATTTTGCATTTCATCAAGAGGTCATAAAAAGTTCCTGAATTGATCCATTTTCCTAAAGATTTTTTTAAAATCCCTTTTAATTGAACTGAGAACATTTCACCACCTGTCAGATATTTGATAAATTTGTAATGTTTAGTGGCAAAATTCAGAACTGCTCAATATATATCACACACACACACACACACACACACACACACACACACACACACACACACAAAAATCCCCCAGTTTTCAACTATTTATATATACTTATATTACTGAAGAACATTTACAGTTTAATATTTTCTCCAATGAACTATTCCTCTATTCCACAACCAAGAATCCATCTTGGAAAAGAAATAAGAAAAAGAAAAGCAAATATGAATTGGATAAAATAGTAAATTTGATCTCTGAAAGAAGATTTTAAAGAATTATAGCATTTTTTTGCTACAGGAAATGTAAAAATAAAGAAAAAGAACCAAGATAGAGTTCAACTGAATATGCAGGGAAAATTTACAGAATTTTTTTGTCATATTTAGAATGAAAAAATTCCCTAAACTAATAAGTTAGATATGAAAAGCTTGAAGACAATAACCTCATAATTGGATAAATAAGTAAAATAAATCAATTGGATGGGGCACTTGACATGCCAGAAAAAACTTTTTAAATTCATTAGATCTAAAGCCTATTTCATATTAATAAAACTGATTTCAAAGGAACATTTTTTAAATGGTGGGTGTGTGTGTGTGTGTGTGTGTGTGTGTGTGTGTGTGTGTGTGTGTGTGTGTGTGACAGAAAGAGAAAACTAAATGAAAAATATCAGGTAATTTTTCATATGGTAATGGCTTATATAGTTTATTTTATTTGCTTACACATCTTTAAGGTTTGAACTCTGACTTGGAAATTGCCTGTTTGAATAAAATTGTTACAATTCAAACCATTACATATCATGTGAGAATTTCTATAAAATCAACAAAAAAAAAAAAAAACAAATTTTGTTCTTGAGCAGGCATATGTAAAAAGGAAAGAAAAGGAAAAATAAAACAAAATAAAAACTTCACACTTTGAAATTTCAGATAGCAAACAGAAACAAGAGATAGTCTTCTTTGTCTATTTTTTATTATGTTGTTGACAAGTTTATTCTTAAATGTTTAATTAAAAGCTATTTTCATGTGTTTTGGATAAAATCTACTTATGTAAGAATTGTTGAGAAGGAGCTTTGAAATTGGAGAAATATTTGGTAATTGTGTTAAATATTTTAATTTATCCAACTAAATGGCTTAAAAGAATTTTAATCCATCAATGCCCACCATCCTATTTGGGAGACTGTACATTAATATGTTATAGGTAAAAAGCAATAATTAATACCAGATTTTTACAAATCTTTAATTAATGCTAGATATATTTTTAGAAATCTATAATGAACTCTAGATTGTTATTTTAATTTTTATAATACTTGGTTTTACAGTGGGCATTAATGGCTTAAACAGATTAATATTTATGTATGATATTGAAAATATTGTTAAATAAAAGAAATGAGTATAATTTTATATAACGAAACTTCTAAGTTTCCAATCATTGTTAAGGATGATATTGGGTAATTTGTTAGTGATACATTTATCAAGAACAACTAAACAAAGAATTTAATTAAAAATAATTTTAAAAAATCTATTTAATATTTTTAATGACTTTCTTAAACTTATTTTCATGTTAGTCTTATAAAACTCCTTAAAACCGATTATTATTGATTAACTACACATTATTTCAATATGTTTAAACCCAAATCAAGAGTAAAGTCTAATGTAATACTTCCCAGAGGCTAGGAATTTTTTTTTCAATTGTCAACACTATTATATCACAGTTTTGTTATAAAAACTATATAAATAAGAAATTTTGCATTAATTTTTAAAACTAATTTTCAGTTAATTCTAATATATAGAATATATTTTGACACTGTTTTTCGATGAATGCCATAAATTTTTTGCTGATACAAAAATTCTTTCAAATATAGTATAATTCAAGCTATATAAATACATTTCAATTATGATAAAAAGATAAGTCTTTTTCTATACAAATTTCCACCATTCAATAAAGATTTTACAAAAATTTAATCTATAATGATTTTTAAAAATTATATTATATCTGTAAAGTCAATTTTGATGATATTAAAAGAGAAAATAAGTACAAAGATCAAATTGTAACTATAAACAAATGCAAAAATAATTTTATAACAATTATAATTCTCTTATAAACTACAGAAAATTTTGGTCATATGATACTGTAATAAGTCACAGTTGGATGAACAATGTCTTATCATCAATTAGTAGTTATTGAAAGAAAAAGTTAATGTTTAATTAAGAGGAACGTAATAAGAGAGACACCTTGAACAGATCATTGGGAGAAGGATCTAGTTCTTTATCAAAAAGACAATGTGAGAACATCTTTTTTTATTTTAGAAGGTCATAAAATTGTAATAACAATTAAAATATACTTTCCAAATCTTAATTGCATTTATATTTTTCTTTTTACAACTTTAACATTACTTTTTTTTATCCTAAAGTAAAAATGTTTACAAAATATTTTTTAGAATTCAAAAAATTGTCATAAGATTAACTAATTAATATTAGCTCTCAACAGAAGGGTTTTAAAAATGCTTAGAGTTGAAATTATTTTTTCTTTTCCCACAGATGACATGGCTTTCAGAAATGTTAAGGTATATTTGCTATCTGATACGACTGTAAAAAATAACTATGTTCAAAAGTAAATAAAATGGCTTGGGATAGGTCAAGATGAGCTGACTTAAGAAAGCAACTGTCTGTTCTGAGTGTAACATAAATGTAGCTTTAAAGTTTGCATGTGCATGTTTACTGAGTGCCTTGGTTGAAGCATGTTCTGTGGCCAGAGCAGAAGTCATTCAGAAATGATACAACATAACATAAATAATAAAACCTGCTCTTATTAAACAGTCAAACATTACAAAAATTGATAACTGAAATAAAGTGACAATCTTATGCAGGATTCACAGCAAAGAATTTTGTTACAAACAAGGATGAAACAGCTATGGTGAGCAAGTAGAAGAAAAAGTAAAAATATTCATTTATTCTTTGCAAAACCAATTACATGAGAGGACAGTTGGGTTAATTAGTGGAAGATTGTTAATTAGATATGTATTATATATTGTTGATGTACATAAAAAAGGCACGTTAAAGACTGAGAGAATTCAAAATTATGTACAACAATATATATTGTTAAGATGCTATTTCGATGAAGTTAACATTTCTCTGGATACTGTTTATTTTCTTTTTTTTATTGTAGTTCTTTGTCCTTTCTTTTTCTCTTTTTCTTTTTTTCTTTTTCTCTTCTTTCTTTCTCTTTTTTCCATTAATCAATCATCTACTTTTTCTTTATCCTTGCTTTTTACCTATTCTTTGGGGTTCTTTTTAAATGAGCAAGAAATTTTTTGTAAATAATCGTTACAAATATCTATTCTAAATATGGACATGTGAGTGTCTGTGTAAAAAGGATTTTTTTTTTTTGGTGGGGGGATATTTTGAGGATCAACTGTTGTACCATTTGGGTCTGACGAGCCACAATATAACATCATTATGCGGTGAAATACGTATTACCCATTGGAATTGTAATAAATCAGAAATCTTTTCTAAATTTTATATATATATATATATATAAACAGTGTAAAATAAACATTTACAATATTATTTTATTAAAAAAAAAGAAAATAATAGTTTCTTTTTTCTTCAAGATCTAAATATCATACAAAATAGTTGGCTCAGTGGTAATTATTAAATGTGAAAAAAAGTTTTCAACATAATTTTTCTGGAGATAAAAATATAAGACAGAACACTTTTTTATTATTGTTGTTGCAAAAATATGGAATTACCAAAAGAGCAAAAAAATTCTTGACGTAAACTTTTATATAAAAATAAATAGAAAATAAAGCATATATACAAAGAGATATAAATGGGAAAGAAAGAAAAAGAAAAATGAAGAGAAGCTGGGTAAAAAAAAAAGATGGGTGGTGCTGAAGATTAACCACATTCTTGACATAAGCCAGTAGCTTGTCATTCTAAAATGGAAACATATACACATAAGAAATATTGCTCTTAGTGTTGAAATGAAAGGTGACCTATATAAAGAATGGGGTGAAAAACCTTTGGAGGAAAAAGAAAAGTGTTTTTATAACAACCCTTTTAAAAATAGTAAGAATAAATAAAATCATATGACAAGAAAAACTTCTGGTTTGTATTCAAGAAAAGCTGAACATTTTTTTTTTTTTTTGTCTATTAAACACATACAAAATCTATGTTCTGGTGTTATTAATGTAATATTTTTGCTTTGTCTAAATGTTTTTTTGAAAACATATTTCTAATTTTTTTATTATTATTATTATTCAGAAACAAATACAACACATGGAGGAGTTTATTGAATCAAAGAAGAGAGAAAAAGTCATCTGTATCCCACTTAAAAAAATAAAAAAAATAAAAAAGAACCTGTAGAATCAAGAAGACAATTCTATCTAAAGCAGTAGGAAGAAGGAAAAACTAATACCATATTGGGTACGGGTGGAGTTATTTTAACTGCTTCCTTTTTACCACTTCCTACACACAGTTCTCCCCTTATCCCAATTTTACTGCTGGTTTTTCAAATGTTTATTTTAGAAAAGAATGAAAACGGTCCAACATTTCTTTCTCAAAATTAATTACAAAAAAAGATAAAGAAGAAAAGAAAACAGATTACTCGTGACCACATGTTCTACAAATGCTTGTGTCAGTAAGCTCTTGATTTGGAAGTAGAGTATGACAAAAGGATTCAAAGAATCAGGAATCAAAAAAAAATATCACAACCATATTTGATCACATCTGAAATAGCAAATTGGATATGAAAGTCTAAAACTACAAAAGGTTATAATAATGATTGCAAACAAACAAATGACATGGGAAATAATAGAAAAATCAAAGCAGTTTAGCATTTTTTTCTCTCAATAAAATATTTTAAAATTAAGGAACTTTTAACATTTGTATACATCTCACTCTTGTAACTTTGTGGTCTAATACAAACCTATGACTATCCCAATAGATTCAAGTTTTAAACTGCCTAATTTTCAAAGTCAGGTAGAATATTTCAAACGGCTTAAGACTCGTGGAAATTATTCTATAAAATAAACTTTTATCATAAATTTAGAAATTTTCTTAAGAAATTATTGTTCAAGTAAATAAAGTTATTAGTACTTACTTGAAAACCAATCGAGTTAAAGAATTAGAACCAAACAAAGAGCCCAACAGATTTGAAACACTTTCAGATTGTTTTATAAATATTTAATCACTGGCATTTTTGTAATTCATCGGTTGCATTATATCTTAGTCAATATCAAATTATTTCACACAAAAGCACTTAGTGTTAAAATGGTTATAGTTTAACTTAATGCATTTGTGTTCACTCAAAAACTATATTACCCAACTCAATTTTTAAATATTACACATTTCGATTAAGATTTTTAAGTAATGCTATTTCATTGCAGTTGCATTGTCAAGAGAAGCCACATCAATTAATGCAATGATTCCTGACAGTAAAAGAACAATTTTAATCTGATTGTTGGGCACAAGCATCAAAGAAGAGGCATGAAATCAAAAAAATATGTACTATCAGTAAAAAATATGTAACTAGCAGATATCTTTGTGTGAAAGGAGTATCATAAAATATTATAGTGATTATTCAAATATTTAATTATATTTAATAAAACAGCATGCAACTAAAAATGTCTACTTATGAATGAAGTTTTAAATTTATAACTTAAATAACAAGTCAGAGAAGTATACATAAAGCAGGTTCAACTTAACTGCAAACATTAAGACACACACCTTTATATGTACATTTCTGTTCCATTACATGTTGCTGATTCTACTGCATTCTACTGCACTGGTTTTCATTTTCAAACAAAATATAACAATGCATTTAAAACAATTCACTGATATATATATATTATTAAAAATATAATACAATGATGAGAGTAAAAAAAAAAGGAAGTATATGTCTGCTGAGTGCTTCACGCACAGAACTTTGAGTAGCATTATATGGTAAAGAACAAAATGATTTTTTGAAGAGAGATAGATATGTATAAAATGTCTGCGTGTGCACACAACAGGGCGTATGAAATATCAACATGTCAATAAGTGGCTAAAATTTTGTTTTACAGCAATATTGATTGAAAGTAAAAAATCACAATTTTGTTTGCAATGATAAAACAATTCTAGTGACTTTAGAGGATCTTTACATAGATGTAAGTTGAAGTGTGTGTGTGTGTGTGTGTGTGTGTGTGTGTAGACAAGTGGATGAATGGATATAAAAGAAAAAGTTAAAATAGATCTGAAGCAGTAAAATTTGAAGTAAGCTAAACCAGGCTGCAATTATTAAATAGATCAATTTATGAATGTTTTTGTAGGCAAGAAAAGATAGAAGCAAACATTATAATGTTAAAGGCTTTCACCGTTAAGTCACATCTAGCAATTTATAAAGTTAAATCATTTGTAAAGATTTCATAATACTCAGATATATGTAATTGTCTTACTTGTTTTCTTCCTCTCTTTCTATATGAAAGATAAAAATGAAGAAACTAATTAAAGAAAAAGAAAGAGACATATTCATTTGACTGAGACTTGCTGTAGAAAAGCCAAGAACAGAGTTACTTATTGCAAAAGTGATGATTATGAGTTTCACTGGAAAGATATGTTATGGGAAATAAATGAGATATGATAGCAAAAGGGATTCTTGATACAGCAATTCATTGAAGCAGGCACGGACAAAATGAGAGACATATGCAACTTTTCAAAAGATTTTTTTGCATTCAACTTTTATCATTTTTTTTTTTTGGTGTTACAAATCTGTCAGGTATATTCTACATTTTTTGGGAAACAATTTTTATTGCCACTTTTATTTGGTGAAAGAGAAAAGCGAAATATCAAGTGTGAAAGTGCAGATGTAGTGATTTGTCTTCTGGGAATCATATAGTCTGCTAAGGCTGATCAGCAAATATTCAACCAAAGATCAGATAATCAGTTCTTGTCAGTGATGAGAGAAAAACAGAATGCAAGTTATGGTTTTTGTAAGCGAGCATAAATATATGAAAATGTTAATTGGGTAACAGTTTATCTTTGTGCTGCTTCTTCGAAAATGATTCAGAGATGAATACATTTTTTGACCCCAAAAAAGAAAATACAAAGAAACTCTTCCAAATCAAATCATGTTGCTTGCTTTGAAGACAGATTTTTTTTAAGCTTGCAAGAATGCTGTTGAAAAGTGCAAAATTGAAAGGAAGCCTTCAAAGGAAGAACAAGTTGAAAATACAAAAACTAGTGGAACTAGCTTTCCAAATACTTCATCCAAGTCAAAACTAGCTTTACTGATAAATATTGAAATATACTTCAGAGAAAAGTGTGTATATATATATATATATATATATATATATATATATATATGCTGTTGATCTTTTTATTATTCAGGCAAATATTAATATAGTTTACTATATTGTCAAAAAGAATTTGACAGATAAACACTTATGGTTAACAAGTTTTAATACTGAAAGTATAGCACCACCTAATGTATTTTTGCAATACAGTTTGTTCATAATACTATTAATGCTTGGATTTTAAAATATAATAGAGGTAGTAGTTAGTGGTAGCAATAATAATTACAATGAATTTTATATATAATTATAATAAAATACTTCTACAACAAAAAGCAAACAATATATATATATATAATTATAATAAAATACTTCTACGACAAAAGCAAACTCAATTTTATAACCAAAATTCACAACCAAATCAAAGATAAAAATTAGCATGAATCAAAAGGTAAAATTAAATTTAAAGTTTTTGAATAGAATAATTTCTTTTAACTAAATTAAAATTGATTACATTGAAGAAAATGAAATATCAAAATATTATACACAATCACATTATTTGACAAATTTACTTTTAATAATAAAAATATGCAATTTTCTTTTTAGCAATTTCCTGTTTTATCATTTGTTTTATTAAATAGATTAAATAAATGTATAAACTTGAAAACCTGTCAACTTTACAATTTATGCATTCAATACATTTCAGCTAAATGAGCCTGAAAAATTACAAGGGAGAGTTGAAAAATTCCCAACACAACCAAGAAGTGCTTCTAAAGAAAATTGCAATGTTTGGTCATTTAGTCAGATTTTGGAAAGTAAGTCAGGCTAAGTACTTTTCAGCACCAACTTATATTAAATTAACACAGCAAAGATCTTTAACGAATATACACTAACATTAATGAATTACTTAAAGCAATTAAATTTTAAAAAATGATAGAAAAGAAGAGGGTGATCTGCTAAATGAAAGCATTTAGTACAGATATGAAAGTTTAGCCTTTTTAGCTAACAAAAATACTTAAAATCCCAAAACCTAAAAGGCATCTCTCAATTGCAACAAAAGAATTATTGAAATGAAAAGTAAAACAAATCCAGTGTGATTGTATAATCCTATTCATTCTATTACAAGAAAAAATATTGTAATTCACATTTTCTGATGAGTGGATAGCACTGTGCAAAAATAAAATTATTTACAACTCCATAATCAAAAAATAAGAAGATGGTAAAATATGAAGATAAATTACAAATTATTTCTCTAAATGATTTGTATTTCTGTTAGTGTTAATCCATGAGCAAAAATGTTATCAATCTTTAATAAGTACATGATAAAAAACATAACCCAAGAATTAATTATTATTTATATTTTTTACTAATATAACTAGTTAGCTTGGTAATCAATATTGACTGAAAAAAAAATAAAATAAAAATTGTAAATAAATTAAGTCACTTATGGAGGGGTGCTGAAAAGTTTTCTGCTCAACCCACTTCTCAAAATCTGAACCAAATTTCCAAATATTAGAATTGTTTTTGGAAGGACCTTCTTTGTCAAGTTAATATCTTTTCTATGCCTTCCACATATATAGACAATAATATACTTTATGAAACTTTGCATGTCACAATATATACAAGTGTGTATATGTCCCTTCAATATACACAAAAACACTATAAAGATACATTATAGATAAATACAGTTGTATATACCAAGAGCAATCATAGAAAGATGCACACTTAATTGTGGAGATCATGCAGTTAATATTACTAACTCAGTATAATTCTAAAAATAGAGGCGATTATTTTTATATTAATGCAGAAGTCACAAGAATTATTCTATGAATTTTACAAAAGATGCAGGGAAGACAAGAGAAAAAAGACCAAACTGTAAATTATCCTAATAAAGTCATTCAAACTGAAGTTAGGTTTTAGTTTCAGAAGCTAACAACCCATTATATCAGAGCATATGTCACTGTGAAAACAATATGAAACAAGAAACAAGAACTAGAGAAAAGAAGAAAATGGAAAAAAAAAAAAAAAAAAGTGACAACAGACACAAAGCAGCAGTATAACAAAATAATACAATTGAATTAACCTTCATCAAGTTATGTTTGCTTCTCTGATATAGTTCTCTATTTTATTTCTATTATTATATATATTTTTTTCTAGTGGAAGAGTTGATGGAAGGAGTGTGGCTTTCTTTTTGTATCAGTGCGCCACAGAGATGTGAACAGCAAATATGATTGAACAGTTTGACTTTTTATTCTTCACAGCTTCTTCCCCCAGTGGACATGTGAGATAACCTTTAGACACACTGGAAAAGATAAACAAAAATTTGCACAGTAATTGTTTGCAGTTTTTGTCATGGCATAGCAAAGCTATTGTCTTCGATTAAGTTATTGTTTCACGCCAGTGCAAGCAGAAGGGATGCATATATATATATATAAGTAAAACAATAAATAAAAAAAGAACTTAAAGAAAAAGAAAAACAGTGAACCTGAGAAGAGGCCTGAGCACCATGATCAGAGATCCTTGATCTTGGATAGAGATAAAAGAAGACCTTTTTAAAGTTCAACATTGCTACTAGGAAGAAGGCTCAGCATGTTTGATTATATACAGACTTTTTCATCTATGGTTTGCAAACAAAATATCTCTGCCTTGTGAATTAAAAAAAAAATTCATTATCATCAACATCATTATTTTTGCTATTATTAAATCAACTTGCCTAAACGTGGGGAAGGGTTAAAAAGAAATTGAGATAAACATTAAAAGCAAGCTGTTTACATGAAAACAATGCATGACTTTATTTCAAAGGAGTTTCAAAATTGATCAATTTTTATGTTGAAGTTATACATAAATAAAAAAAAAAAGTAAGAGTCAATTATTATCATTATTTTTATTATCAATTGTATACAGTGAATGTAAAAAGTTGGTAATAGTTTAAATTTTAAAAAGTTATGACAAAAATGAAAATTAGATTGTTTTATAAATAATTTCATTTTAGTCTAAAAAATTATGTGAGAAAGAATTTTTAACTGTAAATAAAATTAAAACTCGTCATAACTATCATCGTTGAGGGTACATTGATTTCAATGAAAAAATCAAACTATCAAAAGAATAGGTTTTACTTTTAATTTGAGATTTGAGGAACGAGAAACTAAAAGTAGGTCTTATTTTCTTATTAACATAAAAATGTATATTTTGGAAAGAAAAAAGAATATTTTGAAAAGTAGAATGAATATACAATAAATAATACAAAATTAACCTCAATATTGTAAGTACTTACAATATATAAATGTATTTGTTTTTACATGTGCACAAATATTGATTTATTTGAAAATGTCAAATGTGCCAAATGCAAAATAAAGAATAATTGAATAATTCGGTAATTGTGTCGCCAATAAGGAATAAGCACGATTTAGAATTGCTTTAAAATTATATCCCAAACCAAAGAAATAATGGAAATTTTAAATTAAAAATAATAGTCTTGCTTCTTGAGTTTCCAAGGAAAAATACTAAATGCCAATTTTTCATGACCCTGTCCTTTAAGAGGATGCACTTAGCAATGGTAAGAATATTAAATTAAATCATTCTTTCAATAATCGTAAATGTGCTAGAATTTTATTTTAAGAATTTGCGAAAAGTTTAGTAGTTGTAACAACAATAAAATTAAAATAAAAGAATCCCCCCCACAAACCAATTTTTGTTTTTCATGTGCAAAGCAACAAAAACCTATCTAACTTACTGCTATCAGCTTTGTAAAGAGATTGATGAGTGGTGATCAAGCGAGTGGTTACTCAATAGTCAATAATACTTAACTTAACATTTCCAGAATTTTTGTTTCTTTCTTTCAAGGCATTTTTGAACTCCAAAAACATTAGCATTCTGAGATGTTTTTAACTTTGGTTTTCTTTGTTGTCTTTTTGAAAGAGAAAAAAAAAAGTGTAATTTCCATTATGCTGATAGAACTCAGATAGGAATAAAACTCTACTACTCTTAAATACTTTAATCCACTTTACTTTTAACTTAATGTATTGAATGGTTTTTGAAATGTAAAATAAATTATCTCTGTGGTGACAATTACTGTCTTGAAAAGAACAGTTGAGAAGTTCAGTTTAATTTATTTTAACAACTACGATAATAGACAATTTGACGGAAGGTAAACAGAAAAAACGAATTCTGAATGAATGAATGCTGTTTTTTATTGTGACAATGTCACAAAGGATTTGGGCACAGGAAATAAATTATTGTTTTTCAAAGTTTATTGGGAAATGAAAATCCCACCTATTATTTTTTGCATTTTCTTTTTTATTTGAGAAAATATATGTAAATTTCGTATTGGTTAAGCATAAAATAAAATTTTAGCTGCATAAATAAAAAAAAGTGTACTTTCTTTAAAAGAGAGGAGGGTAACAATTTTAAAATAAAATTTGGAAAAAATATGTAAAAAATTACTTTTTTTGCATACCTCATTTTGAAAATTGACTGTCACTTTTGTTGACAATCAAGTGTTTTATTTTTAAATTTGAAAACAATTTGCAAACCTTCGTTACATATTTTTTCATTATTTCAAATAAACGATAGAGAGAGAGAGAGTAACTAGAGAGAGACTAGCCTCCCTAGCAGATGATTGTAAAATGCAAATTACCAACATTAAGGTACAACATTGTCATTATCAAATTGTTTTCAATGCTATACTCAGATTCCTTTATTACTTTCTAAAATGTAAATGTAACATTCATTTTTCTAGTTTGGTTGGTGCTAAAAAGTTAAAGCTATTCAAAATATAAGACGTATTTTTGAAAATTGAAAGATGAAAATATAAATGAGAAAAATATTTAACTTGGAATTTCTTTACACAGTACACCAGAAAAACAATGAAAAGAAAGCTACAAAAAAGAAAAAAAAAGTAGGTGGAATAGCTTTTTATCTTTGAACCTTAATTTGATACACAGACCAAAAATAACAGTACAATTCCAGTGAAGATCGAACTGACAAGCGAGATTAATTTAAAATTAAAAAACTATAAGCAGACTGTATGTCAGGTACTATTCAAGCACTCCCACAATAATATCCAAATATTTAGACGTTATAATTTTTAAACATTTCAAAATAGAAAAAAAAAAAAAAAAAAAGCACACACAAAAAAACAAAGTCTGGTGAGTTTTTAAATCGAGTACACTAAATGACAGACATACATTTTTCTTTTTTAATAATAAAAACAAAAAGTTTTAACTATAAATTTCAGTTGTCTGAAGTGAAAAATATTTTCCACCATAAAGGAGGTAATGTTTCCTCACCAAGAAAAATGAAGAAAACTTGTTTGACGTTTGAAGAAAATCTTTTTCTTGTGGATCAGTTCAAGTAGTCCACATTTCACTATTATACGCATGATGCACTGACTGCTGGATATATTGAGCTTAGTTTTACGCATGAATGGCCCCAATGAACCCTAATACTCAGCAAATTTTACGGTTACAATATGAAAGATATCCTCGGCTAGAATCAACCAAAAAATTGTTTGTTTTTCTAACTCAGACAATCGTCATTTAAATATTTCGAAAAGAACAATCAATAAATTTAAATCAAGGACAAGGCAAAGAAGCTTAATTTACTCAGACTGTCAGTGTCATAACACCAAACAGTAAAAAAAACAAAAAAAAAAAAACAACTACTAAAAGAACAAAATTACATTACATTTTTTGTTTGTGGATCTTTTAAAAATTATGACTCTTAAAAAAAATTAAGAAATATGATGATGTTGATGAAAATGTCAAAAAACAAACGTACTAAAAAAACCAACATAACTTTGAGAGACAAGAAGAAGCTTTTTTCGTGAAAAACCAGGGTATGGACTTGGAAGATTATGAGGATATTGTTTCATTTAAAGAGACTTAAGATTCATCATCCGTACATAACAATTGTAAGTAGTTAATAAAAAAAAAAAAATAATAAATAAACAAATAGAAAAACTTATGGAGCTGTATATATAATTATTTCAATTTCATGTTCAGCGTTCCTTTTCAACTGAAAACGCATTTTTAGGAATAAAACTTTGGACAAATAAGTCAATTCTTCAGACTTGAAACTTGAAATCTTAGTTTAAATCCCCAGTTGCTTCTTGCTGGTTGCCATGACAACTGAAATCCGTCTACAGCTGACGCACACGTTTTGCCTTTAGAAACCTGCGTGTTTTTGTTTGTTTTTTGAACGATATCATTGATTTAAAAATATGTTCAAGAAATAATTTGGATTTCGAACGTAAAAAGTGCATTTCTTTTTTCCATTTGTGCCAACATAACAGCATTAATTATAATAATTTTTTTTTTAAATTAAGTCCCTCAGATTGGAAAAAAAAAACATTTTCATTTTTGCGTAATGACATAAAAAGTTGTTTGAGATATACTGAAGAGGTATTTTTATTTTCTGATAGCCAAAAAGCCAGATAGGTACTGAGATTGCCCCGTGACATTAACAAGCTTTTTTTGGTACCGTTCTTATTTCTTTGTTCTCTAATTGAATTCTTGTAATTTAAGTTGACGGTTTAAAAACAATTGACTGAAAACATTGTGTTTGTTGTTTGTGATAAAAACTAAAAAACGACAAAAATAAGCAATAAAAATAGGGTCGAAACAAACCAAAGTTTTTTTTTTTTATTAGTTTCGCGTATTTTCGAAGATAAAGTGTTAAAAAAAAACGGTTTCTCCTGAATAATTTTAATACTCGTTGGTTAACTTTATATTTCCATAATTCTTCAAATCTTCAAGCAATCAATTGTTTAAACTTAGTTTCTATACAATTTAATTTATTTAAAATTAAATAATTTAAGAAAACTTGGATCCGAGCCGAAGTGAATAATCAACACGTCATCCGATTCTTCAAGAAGGATTAAAAGACTGAACATTGTGAACAATATTTATTTTATTTTTATTGAGTGAAAGCCTGAAAAAGGTAGTTTTGGAGGTGGGAAAAATTAAAAATTCAGGCAAAACTGAAAAACTTTTTAGAACAAATTAATGTATAAGTGTTCAACTTTTCATTGTAAGTTAATGATTCTGCAAAGTTAACGATAACATGAATTTATTTGTGTACTGTAAACACTAAAAGTTTTTTTTTTTTTGAAAACAGTCATTAATGATGTTCAAAACTAAAAGAAACAGAATAGAACAAAGTGCCAATTTCAGAAGCAGTTTTTGTTACAAAAAAATGCTGCTTATCACCTGTTTTTAGACACAGGTTAGAGAAAAAAGAAATATTATTTAGTGAAGCCCTAAAAATAAATAGAAACTTAGATGCGCGATTGCTGGCATATACGCTGCGGAATATGTGCGTGTACGCGCGTGCATGTGTGTGTGTGTGTGTGTGTGTGTGCGTGCGTGCGTTCGTGCACGCGAATACTAAGATGAAGGCCGAAGAAGCGAATAGTTTTGAGACTAATAAATAAAAATAGAAATTAAACAAAAGACAGGGTGCAAAAGAGGTTTTTGGTCAACTCACATGGGCCGCTGCCGACGAGGGCCACCTACTGGATAGTGATCCATTAGTTTGGCGGTTCCTCCGGTGAAGAAACACAAGAAGAGTCTAGTTTCATCATCAAAGTAAAATCCGCTGCATGATGTTTAGTTGGGCGCGTGGCCTGCACAACTGGATGACAACTGGAGCCGATCTGCCACAGCACTAATGATTATGGGTGGGAAGGATTTGAAGAACAAGAAGCAAGAGACGATGATGAAAGAACAACAAAACGGGAGAGAAAGAAAGGAAGAAGGGAGATCCAGAATGATGCCCATAGATGCTAGCAGCAGCAGCAGCAGCAGCAGCAGCAGTAGGCTAACCGCCGCCGCCGCCACCACCACCAAACAGTAGGGGAGGGGTAAAAAGTCAAAGAAAAAGGAGGAGGAGGCAATGGAGCTGATGATTAGGACTGAACCTGTAGAACTGTTAGATTACCATAAGAAAGGAAGGGAGAAGAAGATGCTGATAAGTTTATCAAATGAAACGAAAGAGTGAAGAGCAGAAAGAGGAGGGGCGTAAAGAGACGAGGAGTGGGGGAGGGAAAAGAAAATTAAATCTACAGGTCACCTCTCTCAGTTCCACAGCAGTTGAAGAAGTTGTAAGTTGATTTGTAATGTTTTATTATTATTGTTGTAGCAGTTTTCAGCGTAAAAGTGACGACGGCCACGATGGGTGGGTGGAGTAGCAATATTTTTCATGCTTTATTTCTGAGGCTAGGTGATTGGCATCGCAGATACTTTCTTTGCTCTTTTTACTTTACCAAAATGATCAGAAATAACAATAGACAACTTTGTTGAGTGATTTTACTAAAATAGTAGGCAAACACAAAAAAAATCCCCTAGTCAGTGATCATAGAAAAATCATATAAAAATACTATATGGATATTTCTTTTTAGCATTTTTTAAAATTCTGATAACAACCTTTATAACATTTAGCAAAAAAAAACTAGCAATATTAATTTTTAATGGATAAAAAACTGGTTTTATTCTTTTCAAATAGAAACAAAAAACTTTATTGAATGGTGCTTGACTTGGAAAGAAAAAAAACGAGTGAAATAAAAACTCGAAATGTTCACGTCTTTTAAAATTGGTCAAACCAGTAAAATGAGAAAACAATTATCTCTTATCACACCCAAATTAATTATGCAAATGAGCTGCTTGGGAATGACATGGTTGACAGCCCGTAAGTAAGCTCCGCCCCCTTTTCATTCCTGCTGCTTCTGTTAGCACATGTGTATTACAGGCAGTGCCCCATGTGGGATTAGAAATGCAGATTTCCCTTCTTGCAAGGAACCACCAGAAAAGACAAGCTCCTCAGACAAGACAGTGTGAAAAGCCCAAGGAAAAAAAAAAATCACATTCAACTGGTGTGTTCTATAGGAGAGCACTCTTCTTCATGTATTCTTCCTGAAATCCAAGGTAAACATTGCTTAACCAATGAAAATCATTTTTAAATCAATTAAAAAACGTTTTCTCTTCTTAAATTTTAATATAATGCATGTCTTGACAAGTAAAAATTGAAAACTTTCGCCAATTGAATTTATCTACTTAGGTTTCAAAATCATTTCCTACTACAATAAATATTTCTCTGTGACATTTTCTTTCTTTAACATTCAAATTAGTTTCATGCAATCCAGTGACTAATTGTAATTTTAAATTTTAAATTTTCAGTAATTGAAATTATATATATAATCTTCTGTTTATGTATAATCACGGGTGACTTTTTCAATCGCATGAAATAACAAAATGCATTTATATAACTTGTGTTAGAATGAAAATTCTCAGTCCAGATTGAATTTTATTTTTTAAGCATAGTGAAAACAAAATAAAACCTATTATAAATAACAATTAGAATGGATTTCGCAATGAAAAGTATTTTTGAAATAAAAGCTTTTCATCAAGCTTTAAAGAATTCTTCTTCTTCTGGGGATTTTAATTCAAATTAAAACTTCAAATACTTCATCTACAACATCTTGTTTCACCTTTTCAAACTCTTTACTTTAATTACTTTTCATATAACTACCTACTTTATCATTTTTATATAAAAAAAAAATACATCTCCAAGGAAAAATCAGCAGTTTGTTTTGCTGATACTCAGCTCACAAAAAATGAAAACTGACATTTTCAAAATTAAACTAAACAAAGGTGTATAAAATATTTAAAAGAATATTTGCACGTTAGTTTTTTTTTATAGATATTCAATCAAGAATAAAAAAACATTTCTTCAGAAAGAAGCAGACTTAATCCCACAAAAATCTCTCAACCATATGGAAGTTTATAAAAAAAGATGTATTTATAATTCATTAACCTTTTAAAAACACTTAACATGAGCAATATTTTATCTCTCGAACTTTCATTCTTAATTTTCTACTCCAATTTTCTTAAAAATGTTAATAAAAAGATCTTTTTAGAATTTATGTAAGGATCAAAAAATAGTTTAGCAATAAATAATGATAATGTCCTTAATTCATTTTATATGATGTAAATAAATAAGATAAATCTGCATTACATTTTCCTTTTTATGTGAGATTCATTCTTCTTACATCATGTGAATTTAAAAGTCCAAATTTTGCTGTCCATAGAGAGCAATAAATAAAGATCTCTAATTAAATTATTCATTTTACTTCAGTTTTTTATTAGAACTAAAAATACTCAATTAAAAAGAGAAAATGTACTAAAACGAACCAAAAATAGAACTTATTAAAAAGAAAAACATAAATACTACGAATTCTTTAAATTTTTTAATGAAATCAAAACTTTTTAAAAATGAAAATATCTTATTGAAAGAAGAATATAATCATGTATTACATATAATGAAATGCATCCTATTAAAAATTGTTAATTTGTTAAAAGGTAGAAAAAAAAAATTTAATTAAAAAAGTTTATTTTTGATGGAAAATTATTAAGTGCTGTGAAGGTAAATAACTGAAAAAGGTTATAGCGTTTTTACGTATGATCTCCGCAAAAGGAAAATCACATGGCAAAATAAAATGGTTTCGGTTTCTTTAAATGATCCCAAAAATAACTAAAGTGCTATATCGTGTAGAAGTGCGGTTCAAAAGAAAGATGGCATGATTTGTTGATAGAACAAGTAATGGGAAACCTTATTTTACACACACACACACACACACACACACACACACACACACACACGGTTCTTATTGTGAATTGTGAATCTATTATTTTTCAAGTAGCAACGACGAGTCAAAGGGGGCAAACTTAACTGCCAAGGCCGTCACCTGGCATTGTTGTTATTGCCCAAATTATTAGCCCTTACTGGTGAGTACAGGGCGAAGAAAGTGGGCAAAATTAAATTAATTGAAAAATCATCTTAATAAATGATCGGTAAAGCATGTCAACGTGAAAAAGAAAAACATGTTGGATGAAGGTAGATAATGAATTGAAATGATAGAAAAAGAAGTTAATTTGATAAGGACCAGTTGGGAAAAGAATAATAATAAAAAAAACTAAACGTAAATTGTCAATAAAAAGTCAAGGTACACGTGCACACACACAGGCTCACCATTCAGATAAAGTTACTCATTATTTCACTAAGTGTTTAAAAACTAATTTAGACTACAGTGAAATAATAATAATGATGATGATCTACATTATTTATTACATTTGTAATAATTACAAACACTTTTTCTCACTGGTTGCATAACAAATTCATATGCACAATGCTGATTAAGTTGTGTTATTAATGAAGACAAAAATGTATATTTATTTATTATTAATAAATAAATGATAGAGCTACGTTACATCGAGCACTATTTTATTAACATTAGCACTCAATATACGACGAAGAGAGAGATCAATGCAATCCATTTGATTTTGGATGTACAACAAATTAGAAAATTGAAAAAACAATAAAAAAAAGAAAATGAAACAAAACTTTAAATTGTTTAAGTGAACTTTTGCTACCTAAATATACTTTTTGCTACTCGACCAGAATTAGACAAATTTGGCCACTGTTAGGTGACAAAATAATATAACTTTTTTTAATATTTTGATTTTTAATACTAATAGCTTAAAGAAAGATAACCGAAATGTTTGAATTCCAAATTCAAATGCCAAAAATAAATTGCTTTAAAAAAGGGATTTCTTTGAAATGCTAAATAATGAACTGTGAAAAAGTAACAGAGAAAAACATATTCTGTCATTTTATTTTTTACAAGTACAGAAAAAAACATTATGAACTTTTAAAAGTAAAAGCATTAAACATTTTGAATTCTCTAACTTTAAAATTAGTTCCTAGTAGATTTAATATTAAATTTTCCTGATACAGTGATATTCAATAAAATGTCTGCAGTTGCATCATAACATTGAGTTTTTGAGGCTAAAGAAAATCTTGCAAATTCATTAGTTTCTGGACTTTAAAGTCCAAAGCTCAAAAGAACATTTTGACAAAAAAAAAAAAAAAAAAAAGACAAAGAAATTAAAAAACATTCAAACAAAAAAATATTTCTTATGGTTAATTCTAGAATGACAATAACCAAATGCAATATGTAACCAGTCAGGTGAAGATGGTGTTTAGAGACACATTTTTGAACACTAAAATTGAGTCCACTGAAAACTTTACATTATTAAAAAGAAACACTTCCAAGACATTTGTGATACAAAAGACTCCTTCTATTTACATTCAAACTAATGTCCTTATCTTTGTTACTATTATCACAATGTTTCATCCATTGTACACACCAGCTTTCTTCATGTATGTCGCTCATCAAGGAAGGCCTCAATGCACAATAACCAAAATGTGATTACAACAAAGATAAAGACATTACTTTAAATATAAATAAAGATAAATCCTTATTCTGGTTTTTTAGGTAGTAAGTTGTAATAAGAAGCAGGTTAAAATTTACAATTAAAAGAAAAATTTACATAAACCTTAAGGAAAAAGTTAGTGTTTAAATTTGGTTGACTTAAGTTAAAAATTGTTTTTATGAAATTTTCAAAAGTGGAGAGAAAAGTAACCCATGCTATCATATAAAGATTAAAAAATATTGTTTTATTAAGAATTAACTCACTTATTAGAAAGGAAGGAAGCAATTGAAAATAGTTGAATAAGTTAAGGACTCAAAATTGTGAAATATACTAAGAAATGTCAATTATGAGATAATTTGCTTCATTTTCAAAAGGAATAAAAATGGTTAATACAGAGATAAGAACCAAGTCAATTTATTATATAATGTTCAAATGAAAATTGAAGTTTGTAAAACAATGCAATATGCAATCTACTGACAAAATTTATTTAGGAAATAATCATGCTATTTAAAAAAATAATAAAGTTTTAAATATGGATGAGAAAAAAGGTTAGGCAAGAAACTGAAGAATTAGAGTGATTATTGCTATACTTTGTTCAAAGAATTGAAAAAAAAATGTGCTTTTATAAACTTGCTTGTTTGGAACAATAGATAAGGCCATAATAAAATTATAGAAAATAAAGTTAGGCAGAAGGCAACAGATGTTATAAGTGGTCCAGAGGATTTGTCAGTTTTGTCATGAAATGAAATGCTCAAGTGAAACAAAATGAAAGAGGATATAATAAAAAAGAAAGAAAAAGTAACTGAAAAATATAAATTGCTTATTTAAAAGAAAAAGAAAATTTTTTTCAAACTGGACATAGAATTTGTAAAGATAATAATGACAAAAAAATACTTGCCATTTTTAAAAAAATGTGTTATAAACAACATATAAGATAGAGACCGATGTATCATCTTAATATAAAACAAAACGAAAACAAAATTAAAAACATCAATATAATAATGATGTCCAAAAATAAAAAAAACTATAAAAACTGACTCCAAAATAGATGTAATTTTATGCTTGAAAACAAAAATAATCATAGTTTAAATTTGTTCTGGAAGGCCATGTCTTTTTACAGAAGATTCTTTTCCTCCAGAAAGGAATGGACACTTTTAATTAACAAGAAGTTGAATAATTTCACAAAAGTTTTGCAAAATCAAAATATTGCCAAAATAGGAATTAGCAACATGAAACTTATGAATCAATTTTGACTTGTCAAATTAACTCATCAACTAAGAAATAAAAGGAAACTGAGCCATTTTCAATTATAATGTTCTTATAGCATTTGTAAAAGTGAAAACTAAAATTGTGATCTTGATTTAAGGAATTATTTGAAGAAAATGTTAAAAACAGTCAACACTGTATTCCTCACAAATAAATTAATTTTCAAAGAATTTCAATAACTAAATACAAGAGATTTATATGAAAAAGTCAACTTATCAACCTATATCTTCTGCGTATAAAATTTACCCATATTAAGTGGATGAAGATATCATTTTTGTTAAATCTACATCTATATATGACACCATATACACCAAAAAAATTTCTTTTAAAGGGCCAACTTTCAAATACTTGGTTTAGTATTTTTAAAATTCTAAAATATTTAGCTTTGCCATAAGTTTAAAAATGATATTGTCAGATGAGAGATTAGTATAATTTAAGTATGAAAAATGTTTTCCTACATATGTATGTGAACCTAATTAAAAATTGCTTTTGATGCCTCATTTTTTATTTACATAAAACAATGCTTTATAAATAACTGGAAAAGAAAATTTGATTTTCTTCGCTTTCTTCAAAGAGTTTAAAAGGAAATGTTTAAAAATATAATAAAATCTAAAAATTAAATTGTATATTTAAACA